>OX451736.1:697823446-698285946 GCA_948472305.1 Vicia faba
ACTTCTAACATCTTCTTGTGTTTACCCCGTGAGATCCTTGAAAACATGCATCCACATATCATGCATCATATCAGGACATGTTTCTCCCATATAGGTTTCCTTATCTTCCTACTGTTTATTTCAGTAAGATGGATATGGAACAAACGGTGAAGGATCTCCAAGCACAAAATGTCCAATTCCAACAAATGTTCCTAACTATGGCTAAGGGGCAAGAGGACCTGAAGACTCTTCTTCTCAAAGATAAGAAGAAAAGTCAAAGAAGTCAGTAGGCATCTTGAACTTAGGAAGAAGACTTAGAGCACCAGTCAAGAGAGATCTAGATCTCTCAACTCCATCCAACATGGGGAATAGTCATGAAGAAGATAACAGTCTGGGGATTGGTGAAGTTGAAGCTGACTACTCTAAGGAATAATATCCTCCCGCTGATGATAAATACAAACAGTTGGAGGATCACCTCAATGCTATGGAGATTCAGCAGATACCTGGCTTGGACTTTGAAGAGTTAGGTTTTGTTTCTGGAGTGGTCATCCCACCAAAGTTCAAAATCCCTACCTTTGCCAAGTATGACGAGATCTCTTGTCCTAAAATGCATCTGAGGTCATATGTCTGCAAGATTCAGTCTCACACTGCTGACCGGAAGCTATGAGTCTATTTCTTCCAAGAAAGTTTGGTTGGCACTCAGCTGAAATGGTTCTATCAGTTAGAAGGAACCGACATTCACACCTGGGAGGACTTGGCTGCTGCTTTCTACAAGCAGTACCAATACAACGCTGATCTTGCACCAACTCGTGTGCAATTGAAAAATATGACCATGCATTCCATTGAGGGCTTCAAAGAGTACGCCCAAAAATGGAGAGACTTGGCAGGCAGAGTGAAACCACCCTTAACTGATAGGGAGATGATTGACATCTTTATGGGAACCTTGATGGGACCTTTCTTCAATCATCTAATCGGAAGATCCTCGGCCAGGTTCACCGAGCTAATACTGACTGGCGAAAGGGTCGAAGCTGGCATCAAAAGTGGAAAGATCCAAGGAGCTACATCCTCTGATACTCAAAAAGGCCATACAATGGGAAGAAAGAGTCCAATGTTGTTTACGGCCAAAAAGGTCATAACAAGAGCAACTACGATCAACACGTGGGGGCAATCTTGATCTCTAATCCTACACCTATTCAACAACGACAAGGAAATAGGTGTAGGTTAAAATACCAAGAAAGGAAGTAAGCCAACATCAACATGCCATTGTCTCAAGCGTTACAACATTTTCTGAAGGTGAAACTGATCACGCTAAGAGATCCTCCTCAAAACCTCGATACCTCCACTCCCAAGTACAATCCAAATGTAAGATGTGCCTACCATTCCGATAGCCTTGGACACGACACCGACAGTTGTTAGACTTTGGAGAACAAAATTCAAGACATGATTGATGCCGAGGAGATTGAGTTCGACCCTCCAGAGGCTCCTAACGTGATCACTGCTCCTATGCCAAATCATTAAGAGTGTCCTATTCATTTTGAATTTTCGATTGTAATCTATTTTGTTGTTCAAACATTTATCTATTAATGTCAAACTTTGTTTCATTAATGCATTGCATATGTTTGTCTTGAATTGATCCATTTTCATTACATTTAAACTATGCTTTTTACTCCCTTTATGATATTCAACTCTTGTTTTAAAAGTTGCAAGCCTTTAGAGGGAGGATGATGAAAACAATGCCATAATCTCATACAGTATGCTTTTGGACAGACCTTGCTGACGATGTACATGCGTTCTTTCAATTCCTAAACACTGGAGTTATAAGGAGGATAATCCCTAGTCAACCCCTTCGAGCCAAAGAAGTAGAAGTTTTCTTTTTTACACAAATTGAAACCTTTAATCAAAACCTGGGGCAGGTTAGTCTCTCAACTAATTCAAACGCGTGTTCAGTCGCAAACTTTCACTTTGTACACAACGAATGACATCAAAAACATTCCTTCTTAACCAAAAGATAGTGATGGTTCCCTATCAAATAGGCAGTCATTATCTCTCAAAAGAAAAGCCCACTAAGTCAAAATCTACGAAGGAGACTTAAGAAAAACTGGGGCATCCCGCTGACTGTAATCTCAAAAACAAGAACAGTCAGGAAAAATCAAGGATAATAAATCAAAAAGAGGTCACTACAAATCCTCAAAAACATGGAAAATATGGAAAAAAATGATTGCCTTCCAACAAACTTAACTTGTCTGAACCATCACCAAAATGCCATTCCAGACTCAATTGGTGTTCAAACGCACAATTAACTGAGTTTAGGACTGAAGAACATCACGAAGAACGGGCGGGTACAATTACACTTTAAGCCTTATCCTTTATTTCTTAAACTGTGAACCTCAACCATGATACAACCTTTAAAAGTCCTAATTGAAGCATGGGTTAGTTCGAAAGCATATTGTTACAAAAGGTATCCTGACTCCTGTAAGGTTTTACTCTAAGTCCTGAGTTGAATTTTCTTACAAAATTCTTTTATTTGCTAAAACGCGTTTTCAAAACTTCAAGACAAGCATAAACTCTGCATTATTTGAATATCATTGTTTGCATATGGCTAATTGTTTGACAGCGGAGAAATTCACACGACAAATATCCAGCAAACGAAAGCTCTCTCAGTGAACAAAATCACTCCAAATGGGATGACACTTCCAATGGAAGATATCCTATTAAGCAAGGGGGCATGACATGTCACTGCCCAACTCGTCTTGGGCAGTCAAGTCAAGATTCCGAGAAATCTCTCAAGAAATGCTGAATAACCAGAGGGAGATTTACATCCGAGTCACTTGGGGAAATGAACATGAACTCCAACAAAGGGTTGTATACAGTCAAGAAACCTTTCCTTGCAATACTACAAACACTTTCTACTAGGGGCAGTGACAAATATCCCACAAAGTCCTTTTCATAGGGTGATCCCCAGCCAGAGTTTCAACCTCTGAAAATTTCTCCCCAACTGGGTTTGATCTCAAGAATATTTGAGGAGTTATACCAAAAGGAAACGCCTTTCCAGCAGACTGGCGACAAGGTTTATTTTCCCAACAAACGACAAGATTACCTAACTTGAATTTTCCTCTCAGACTATCACAAATCTAGGAACCACAACTCCTCTTCCCCGTTAGACTTTCCTATAATCCCCAATAGCTCCCCAGTAGAGCAACGGACAACAAAAACTTCTGAACTCTTTTTCCCAAGCAGAATCAACACTCTCCAACAGAGTTTTTCTTCTCAAGTAAAATCAACATTCCCCAAAGGATTTCTCCTCAAATAACAAAATAGGAATCCCCAGCGGAAACATTCTAAAAGTAAGGTCTGGAAAAGTGTGTATACTCTTCATTTCTAACGGCCGCACGGGATTCAGCTTCCCAAAACTCCCAGCACTTGTTAAGGATTTATTTTCCAAGACAAAATTTCATTCCAACAACATTTCATGCATCATATTACATACATGATAAATGCATACAACATAATCTTGTTTATTTTGAGAAACCTCATTACACCATGCATTTCATCCATCATGATGTTGCATACAATTAACTCTTTACCTTTTCAGGAAAAGATCAACAGATAAGTGTCATTTAATTATCTATAAACTTCTCCAAGACAAAATCAAGCTTGGATTTCTTCATGATCTTTTGAGGTAGTAATCGTCCAAGATTCCTTCATTATCTGTTGAGGTAGTAATCGTCCAAGGTTCCTTCATCATCTGCTGAGGAAGTAATCGTCCAAGATTCCTTCATTATCTGTTGAGGTAGTAATCGTCCCAGATTCCTTCATCATCCGCTGAGGTAGCAATCATCCAAGATTCCTTCATCATTTGTTGAGGTAGTAATCGTCCGAGGTTCCTTCATTACCTTCTGGAGTAGTAATCGTCCAAGGTTCCTTCATTATCTACTGAGGTAGTAATCGTCTCAGATTCCTTCATCATCTGCTAAGGTAGTAATCGTCCAAGATTCCTTCATTATCTGCTGAGGTAGTAATCGTCTCAGATTCCTTCATCATCTGCTGAGGTAGTAATCGTCCAAGATTCCTTCATTATCTGTTGAGGTAGTAATCGTCCAAGGTTCCTTCATCATCTGCTGAGGTAGTAATCGTCTCAGATTCCTTCATCATCTGCTGAGGTAGTAATCGTCCAAGGTTCCTTCATTATCTGCTGAGGTAGTAATCGTATCAGATTTCTTCATCATCTGTTGAGGTAGTAATCGTCCAAGATTCCTTCATTATCTTTTGAGGTAGTAATCGTCCAAGGTTCCTTCATCATCTGTTGAGGAAGTAATCGTCCAAGATTCCTTCATTATCTGTTGAGGTAGTAATCGTCCCAGATTCCTTCATCATCCGCTGAGGTAGCAATCATCCAAGATTCCTTCATCATTTGCTGAGGTAGTAATCGTCCAAGGTTACTTCATTACCTTCTGGAGTAGTAATCGTCCAGGATTCCTTCATCATCTATCATCATCAAGCTTAATACCTGAAACCAGATAAGATAAATATCTGTGAACAAATTGATCATAGATCAATTCTCGAAACAAGACAGGATGACTATCTACATGACAAACACTTCCTTCAAAAACCTATGCTGGTTCAGTTTAAATATCTCAATGGTTTATCTTGACCCCTTTCTGGTAGACATTTTCTTTGGTTCAGATAGATCGCTCCAAGATTTATTCTGATTCGTTCCAGTTAAAGAATACTCAAGACCTCTGCTGGTTCAGTTTAAATCTCTCAATGGTTTATCCTGATTCTTTTTTGTAGACATTTTCTCTAGTTTAAATAAATCACTCCAAGATTTATTCTGATTCTTTCCAGTTAAAGAATATTCAAAACCTCTGCTGGTTCAGTTTAAATCTCTCAATGGTTTATCCCGATTCCTTTTCGGTAGACACTTTCTCTGGTTCAGGTAAATTGCTCCAAGATTTATTCTGACTCTTTTCCAGTTGAAGTCAAATTTAAACTTAGTCTAATTTCTGTCAACAATCACCTTTGGATGGCATCTACAAGCCCATCTCCGACAACTCCCCGTCATCTCTCCAAATGGCATCTGTAAGCCCATTCTCTATAAAATTAACCACCACATCATCAAGTACAAATTTCTGGGCACTCTAGTGTTCAATCATCTTCCACCTTCAAGTCACGAATGGCAGATTTGCCAATCTAACTCTTCAGGTTTAAGAAGATTGAACAGGGGCAGCTGTTGTACCCCAAAATTTTCCCTCTCATTTTTCAAGGCATTTCTCACAAGGATTCTCAAGGTTCAAGCTTGCACAAATACATTGCAATTTTCCAGTACCAAGATTAAAAGGAAACTGTCAAAAAGGGGGAAAACAGATAAATTTAATATTTTGACAAAATTGGAGAAAAACAAGTGTTTTTCGTTTCAGCTCCTTCGATTGGCCTTTTGGTCTCTTTCGATGCAAGCTTGGCTTGCATCCTTCGACTGGGCGTGGGCCTCTGGCAAGTTGGCTTAGATTCACAAGGCACAAAGCCTACTGTAGCCTCCTTCGATTCCAAAGCAAAAGGCTCCCTTTTGGAATCTTTCGATTTGCACTTTTTGCCTCCTATATGCCTCTTTCGAATCTGGACATTTTAGCTTCCTGCATGCACCTTTCGTTTGGGCATGTGGTTCCTTTGTTGCAAGCTTCGTTTGGGCATTTGACTCCCTTCATGTAAGCTTCGTTTGAACATAGATCTTTTGCATGTTTTCATGAAGTCACAAGGCAGGAACCCCCTATGTACACTCCTTCGTTTGGCCACATGGACCTTTGGGGAGGCAAGCCTGTGACTGGACAGAACCACCTCCACAAGGTTTCCTTACATCCAGTGTCCCCTTCGAATTAGCATCTTTTGAATCCAACTCTAGGCATCCCATTCAAAGGACATGCTTGATGGTCAATTCGAAGGATTTACAAACCCACTTTAAGGCATGTTTTTGGTGACCCATCCAAGGGTCACACTTTTGGCTCCTTCGAAGGATGCACAAAAGTGACTCATTCGAAAAGCACTTATTGGAGGAAAATCAAATAGTATTGATTGGAGAAGAGTCTGGTCGAAGAAGGGTCAAAAGGAAAGGATGATATTCAAAGATGCTTGATGCCAAGTTCAGGCCTGGTACACTAGCAAAAACTACTGCACAACAGTCCTGAAACACTGCCCCATTCTTGCACCAAAATAGCATACAAGGCACTGTCTCTCAAAAGCTACAAGGAACAAGTTACTCAATTTGTTCAAACCTTTTGTTTTTCCTCCAAAAGTTTCAGGCAGCCTTGCCTATAAATAAGAGGCTCCAACACATGTTTGGGGAGGACTTTTGAGGCCAGAGGAACGAATCATCAAATTTCTCCAAACACCAAAAAAGCTCTCAACCACTTAAACACTTGTGAAAACAGAAACCCAGAATCCTTACATCTTGTTACCCTTCAAATCCAGCAAAAAAGGCATTTCGCTTGTTTTTCTCTTTCGAATCCAGCAGTGGAGACGCTACCCTTGCTCCTTCTCTTTGATTCCAGGGACACTCAAGGCAACCACCTAAAGGCCCAGCACACGTCCCATCCTCAAGCAAGGTAAGTCATCCTTAACCTTGGATCCTTTATTTCCAGCATAACATGTAAATAAAATTCCTTTTTGTTTCAAACATATACATAGCATTTGTTCCCTTTTCGTTTACACCCTCAGGTTTGTTTTTATTGCCTTTCCTTTTGGTTTTTGTTCTTTGATTTCTTACAAATGTTTTAAGAACTAACCTGGCCTTATGGCAGTGCTAGCATGGCCTTAGGCTATGTTTCTATTTAACATCTCAAACGAAGGAAACATGAAACATGAGTATGAAACGGAGCCTCTGGCTTCCACACTAACCTCCAGGCCAAACAAAAGAGGCAGCCAGAGGGTACACCATGTTGACTTCTAGGCCCAGACGAAAGGCACGCCTGCACTGATTCCAGGACCAGCCGAAAGGCACTTCCTCACAGCTTTCAACCCCCAGTCGAAGAAGGCAGAAAGGTAGATTGCATCTCACACTGATTCCAGGCCCAGTCGAAAGGCGCAACATGCTGACCCCCAGGCCTCAATTGAAAGTCACGCCTTCACCCCTTTCAGGCCAAATCAAAGGAAGCCAAAAACTGCAGAATCGAAGGGTTTTCTGCCCTAAATTGAAAGACCCTTTTTCTTGCTTTTATTTTATTTTTGCCTTTATATTTTCATGCAATTCAATATGGTTGTAATAGTGTAGGATTTTATCTTTCTACATTTTATTACTTTTATATGATTTTTAGTAATTAGGGTGTATGGCAAGATAAAAACAACAAGTAGATAACCAAAAATTCAAAAGACAAAATGCATGCAATCAAGCACACTCCTCACACACATACACCCCTATGGTAATTCCACTTGTTGCCTCGGAAAAATAGTCATGTCCCTCGAACGTGGGAGTTTTATCAAAGACCCTCGATAAAAGATCGTAGTCCCTCAATGTCCCTCGATGTTGCCTTCGGTAAACGATCTAGTCCCTAAACGACATTGCTAAAATGTCCCATAGGTTGCCTTCTATGACTATGCAAACTTCCCACGCCCGTCCCTTCACATCCAATGATGAGGCATCTTACCAAATCAATGGTAAGAGAGCAACATCTAAAGGAGGAGAAAAAGAACATTTAAAGACCTTTTGAGTAGGTAGGTTGCTCCTAGTTGCTCGCTTGCTCACAATAAAAACATTTTATACACCAACACTTTCATTTTGAAACATTTTGAAAAGACAAACACTTTGTATGCGTTCTTATAGATACGAGAACCATTACAAAGACACTTTTCAAAATCACTTTCAAAAAAACATTCCAAAAACACCTCTCTGAACTATTTTCAAAACATTACTTTGTACGCGTTATAGAAACGAGAACCACTACAAAGACGTTTTCAAAATACTTTCAAAACACACACCACAAGAACATTTTCAAATAAAAGCAAGTGATCTAGAAAGCAACTAAGAGCCCGTAGATAACTACGGATGAAAAGGGTGCTAATACCTTCCCTTTTCATAACCTACCCCCGAACTTAAGAAAACATCTCTAAAGGTCTTTCCTGTTCTTTTCACCCTTTCCTTTGTTGGATAAAAGAAAAGTCGGTGGCGACTCTTGCTATCCGCAACAATTGCGATTAAACCCAAAACACCAAGTCAGTTCTCCCACCGTGTTACCGATACCAACGAAGATATTTAAACATACCTCTTAGGAGTCAGTTAAACGCTATCTCATTGTATCATGCTTTTGAATTAACTCATGCTTCATTTAGGACTTTTAAGGGTTGTAATGTGGCCTGGTTCACGGTTTTAGAAAAAAGGATTTAAGGCTCAAATTTTTTGGTTCCCATCCATTCTCCATGATGTTCTCCAGTCCTAAGTTCCATTAACCCGATACAAGCATTCATCTCTCAAAAGAGGAGTTTGCGATGGTTGAGGAACCACAGGGGTTTCTTGGACACGACAATCACTAACTTTTGATTTTGGTGTCTGATCATACGACCTTGTTCTTTCGATGAGGATTTTTATTTGGTAATCCCTTTTCTCTTTTCGCTTTCCCTAAATTTTTTTAAATTTTGATTTGGAAGTCTAGCGGGATGCCCTAACTTTTTCCTAAGCGACTTATTTTCAAGTTTTGACTTAGCGGGGATTTTTGTTTCTTTCTTATATATACTTTCCCTTTTTAACAAGTCGTTGATCTTTATGTCATCTTCGATTTGTTGGAAGTGATGGTGACTGTCTGAGTCTTTGGTAGATGAGGCATAGCCATTGTTGTATCGTCATCTGATCTCGACTTCTTGATGTACGAGAGATACCCATTGAGATATTGTTAATTGATGCACACTCCTAATAAGCGAGGGTTAGCCATTGTGGTTTTAACTATCCTTAACCTTCCGAAGGATAACCAATGTTGTATCCTTAGATGCGCACTCTTGATGAGTTCTGAACGCATGATCAAATTAACTGAACACTACCCGCCCCAGGGTTAAAATGAGGTTTTTTCCTGAACAGAAAATAAACTTGTAACGCCCGTAATTTAATTAATTATTTAATTAAATTATTTTTGGAATATTTGTGAAGTTGTGTTATTATTAAATTGGATTTATTTTATTAAGTGGAGAAATAATAATATATTAAAGGTATTATATTATTATGTGGTGAAATAATGTTAGAAGCTAATGTTATTTAATGTGGGCCTATATTGTGTGAGAGGAAGTAATAAGGGGGTGTAGGTTTTGAGCCCAATAAGGAATAATATAATAATATTAGGTTATTTTATTATTTGTGGGAAGAATAGAAGGAGGAAGCAGTAAGAAGAGAAAATAAGGATATGGAAGAGAACGTGAAGCTGTTGGAAATAGAAGGAGACGGCAAGAACGAAGATTCAACCCGGAAATTGTAGAGAGACCTTCAATCCAAGGTAAGGGTAGGGTTCTGACTTTATAATTGGGTTCATGACATTTGATATGTGGGGTTAGATGTAATTGCTGTTTGTTCTTGAATTGGATGTGTTATGAATGATGTATGGTGAATATTGATGAATTCTGAATGAATAATGACGTTACGATGTCGTTTAATCGATGTAGTATTATAGGTTAATGATTAGGTGATGAATTACCATGTTTATTATAAGGTTTGTAGGGCTGTAATATGAATTCCCATAGTGAAAATAGAGAGGAAATTGCAGAATTATGCAGGAGGAACCAGGATGTGTCGACCTCAAGCTGGATGAGTCGATACATGGGCGAGGTTAGACTCAGGATGAGTCAATGCATGCAGGGCTTGCGTCGATACATGTTAGTTGCAAGACTCAGGATGAGTCGATCGGTAAGGTGCATGTGTCGATACATGCTGTGATTTGAAGCAGGATGAGTCGATCCATGAGGAGGATGTGTCGACTCATGGTGTGCAGAAGAAGCATTACGCGTCGATCCATAGAGTTTCGTGTCGACCCATACTGACTAATTTTGGCAGAATCAGTTTTAAATTGTTGTAACTTGAGTTTTAGGATGCTGTTTGAGATGTCGTTCGAAGCCTTGATTAGCTAACGCGATGAATATTATTCTAGATGATTTAGATGACGGATAAGAGGTGTAATCCTAGTAACTAATTTAGGATTTAGGATTAATTCCCGTGATTGGTCGTTGTGCTGATGTTTCAGACATAATAATGGGCATGATATGTTTAGAGGTTGCTGTTAGAATTATGACAGTAGGATTAGTGACAGTAAAACTGTAAAATTAGCAGAATAACAGGATGGCTTACTGTATTATTAATATACAGCTGAGTATTAGTGAGACGTTATTAATAAAGTGGTGTTTGATAATTTATGATGAACAAATGACATTTAATAAATAAGTGATGTTTAATAAATTATTTTGAGATGTTTATGAGATGCTGTAATTGAGGTGTTTTGAGATGTTTATGATATGTTGTTATTTTGAGATGATTGAGATGTTGTTGTTTTGAGATGTTGTTATTTTGAGATGATTGAGATGTTGTTGTTCTGAGATGTTTATGAGATGTTGTGTTTTGAGATGATTGAGATGTTGATATTACATTCATGAAGAGTCGCATACATTGCATTTTTGAGATGGAGCTTATGCTCGTTGAGATGGCTTGGATTGGCAAATTTTGAGATGAAGGCTATGCCTTGTTGATGCCTCTATTAATTGGAAGATTTTTGAGATGGGAGTTCTGCTCCAATGGTACCACATGCATTTGCATAGTTTTGAGTCGCATTATACGATTGAATAATGAAGTGTACTCGATGTTGATGAATGAGTATATATGCTGTAATTATTGTTGATTATGAGACGTGAAGTGGTGATATTATTGATCTAATTTAATATATTAATTATCATGCGTTTTATTATATTGTTAGATATCTCACCCCTTCTGTTTGAATGTTGCCCTTATGTTGGTAACATGCAGGTAATCGAGAGTGAAGGCTGTATACCTTCAATAGTTCGAGTCAGTGTCATTGCTCTGATATGTAACACTCGGAGGGATGAACGCTTGTTGGTTTTTTATTGTTGATTTTCAGTTGTTGACTTTTAAATTGAATTATTATTATTAATTACGAGATGTTTCGAAGTTGCTGTTTCATTTAGAGATGTTATTGAAGAATTCCGCTGCGTAGTTGTTGAATTATTTAATGAAAGATGTTATGTTGATGGTTCATCCGATGTTTTGAAAAAGTGTTATATATCCATGATGAATGCAATGAATTTGTTAGAAGAATTTGTGACGTCCCGATTCATTTGTATGATTTAAATTTTATTAACTCTGATTTATTTTGCATAATTGCTTGGGGTAGAATTGGGGTGTTACAAAGTTGGTATCAGAGAAAAAGGTTGGTCCGACCTTGTCGTTGAGTCTTAGTTGTCTAACAATCGAGTATTGTTATTTTGAGTTCTAATTGTTGTTTATGTTGTAAGACCAAGTGTATCGCCGTGGGGAGCTCCAGTGTTATTAGTGAAGAAGAAAGATGGAAGTATGAGGCTTTGTGTTGATTATAGACAGTTGAATAAAGTGACGATTAAGAACAAGTATCCGCTTCCAAGAATAGATGACTTGATGGGCCAATTGGTGGATGCTCGTGTGTTTAGTAAGATTGATCTGAAGTCGGGTTACCATCAAATTAAAGTGAAGGATGGAGATATCCAGAAGACGGCTTTCAGAACGCGTTATGGACATTATGAGTATTCGGTGATGCCTTTCGGTGTTACTAATGCGTCGGGAGTATTCACGGAATACATGAATCGTATCTTTCATACTTATTTGGATCGGTTTGTTGTGGTGTTCATTGATGATATTTTGATTTACTCTAAGTCAGAAGAAGAGCATGATGAACATTTAAGAATAGTATAGCGGATTCTGAAAGAGAAGAAGTTGTATGTAAAGTTGTCCAAGTGTGAATTTTGGTTAAAAGAGGTTAGTTTTCTTGGTCATGGGATTTCAGGTAGTGACATTGTTGTAGACCCATCGAAGGTTGATGCTGTGTTGCAATGGGAAACTCCAAAGTCAGCTACTGAGATTAGAAGCTTTTTGGGATTAGCTGGTTATTATAGAAGGTTTATCGAAGGGTTTTCTAAGTTTTCACTTCCATTGACTAAGTTGACTTGTAAAGGTAGAGCTTTTGTTTGGGATGTTCAGTGCAAAGAAAGTTTTACAGAATTGAAGAAGAGGTTGACGTCGGCTTCGATTTTGACATTGCCTAATCCAGGAGAGACTTTTGTGGTGTATTGTGATGCTTCCAAGATGGGTTTAGGAGGTGTGCTTATGCAGAATGGTAAGGTAGTTGCTTATGCGTTAAGGCAATTAAGGACTCATGAGAAGAACTATCCTACGCATGATTTAGAGCTTGCTACAGTTGTTTTTGTGTTGAAGATTTGGAGGCATTATCTTTATGGTTCTAGATTTGAAGTGTTTAGTGACCATAAGAGCTTGAAGTATTTGTTCGATCAGAAGGATTTGAATATGAGGCAACGAAGATGGTCAGAATTGCTAAAGGATTATGATTTTGGTTTGAATTATCATCCAGGAAAGGCGAATGTGGTAGCTGATGCATTGAGTCGAAAGACTTTACATATGTCAGCAATGATGATTAAAGAGTTGGAATTGATTGAGAAGTTCATAGATATGAGCTTAGTTTGCGAGGTTACTCCGCAGAGTGTTATGTTGGGTATGTTAAAGATTAATAATGAATTTTTAGACAGTATCAGAGAAGCTCAGAAGTTGGATGTGAAACTAGTAGATTTGATGGTTGGGACTGATCAATCGGAGAATAGTAATTTTAAGCTAGATGAGCAAGGTGTGTTAAGATTTCGTAACCGAATTTGTATTCCTGATGATGCTGAGATGAAGAAAGTGATACTTGAAGAGAGCATAGAAGTAAGTTGAGTATTCATCCAGGAGCTACAAAGATGTATCAAGATTTGAAAGGTTTATTTTGGTGGACTGGGATGAAGAGTGATGTGGCTCGGTTTGTGTATGCATGTTTGACTTGTCAGAAGTTGAAAGTTGAACATCAGAAGCCTGCAAGATTGATGCAACCGTTGGAAGTTCCAGAGTGGAAATGGAATAGCATTTCAATGGACTTTGTGACGGGGTTGCCTAGTACTTCAAGAGGATATGATTCAATTTGGGTGATTGTTGATAGGCTTACGAAGTCAGCTCATTTTATTCCTATTAACATCAGTTTTCCAGTGTCGAAGTTGGCTGAGATTTATATCAGTGTGATTGTGAAACTGCATGGTGTTCCTTTGTGCATTGTGTCAGATAGAGATTCAAGATTTACTTCTGATTTTTGGAAGAGGTTGCAAGAAGCGTTGGGTTCTAAGTTGAGGTTGAGTTTAGCGTATCATCCTCAGACAGATGGTCAGACTGAACGGACGATTCAATCGTTGGAAGACTTGTTGAGGGCATGTGTTCTTGAGCAGGGAGGTTCGTGGGATACTTATCTTCCGTTGATAGAGTTCACTTATAATAACAGTTACCATTCTAGTATTGGGATGGCACCTTTTGAAGCATTGTATGGTCGAAGATGTAGAACTCCGTTATGTTGGCATGAATCTGGTGAAAGTATAGTACTTGGACCTGAACTTGTTCGTGAGACTACTGAGAAGGTGAAGTTGATTCGAGAAAAGATGAAAGCTTCTCAGAGTAGACAGAAGAGTTATCATGACAAGCGAAGGAAGGATTTAGAATTTTAAGCTGGTGATCATGTGTTTTTGAGAGTTACACCTGGGACTGGTGTTGGGCGAGCATTGAAGTCCAAGAAGCTCACTTCTCGTTTTATTGGACCGTATCAGATTTCAGAGAGAGTGGGGAATGTTGTTTATAGAGTGGCTTTACCGCCTAATATTTCGAATTTGTATGATGTGTTTCATGTGTCGCAACTTCGGAAGTATATTTCAGATCCATATCATGTGATTCATATGGACGATGTGCAAGTACGGGATAATCTTACGGTGGAGACGATGCCTGTACGAATCGCGGATCGTGAAATGAAGACTCTGAGGGGCAAAGAGATTGCCTTGGTTAAAGTGGTTTGGTTAGGAGCTGCAGGAGAAAGCATGACTTGGGAATTGGAGAGCAAGATGCGAGACTCCTATCCTGAATTGTTTGATTGAGGTAAATTTTCGAGGACGAAAATATTCTAAGTGGGGGAGAGTTGTAACGCCCGTAATTTAATTAATTATTTAATTAAATTATTTTTGGAATAATTGTGAAGTTGTGTTATTATTAAATTGGATTTATTTTATTAAGTGGAGAAATAATAATATATTAAAGGTATTATATTATTATGTGGTGAAATAATGTTAGAAGCTAATATTATTTAATGTGGGCCTATATTGTGTGAGAGGAAGTAATAAGGGGGTGTAGGTTTTGAGCCCAATAAGGAATAATATAATAATATTAGGTTATTTTATTATTTGTGATAAGAATAGAAGGAGGAAGCAGTAAGAAGAGAAAATAAGGATTTGGAAGAGAACGTGAAGCTGCTGGAAATAGAAGGAGACGACAAGAACGAAGATTCAACCCGAAAATTGTAGAGAGACCTTCAATCCAAGGTAAGGGTGGGGTTCTGACTTTATAATTGGGTTCATGACATTTGATATGTGGGGTTAGATGTAATTGCTGTTTGTTCTTGAATTGGATGTGTTATGAATGATGTATGGTGAATATTGATGAATTCTGAATGAATAATGACGTTACGATGTCGTTTAATTGATGTAGTATTATAGGTTAATGATTAGGTGATGAATTACCATGTTTATAATAAGGTTTATAGGGCTGTAATATGAATTCCCGTAATGAAAATACAGAGGAAATCGCAGAATTATGCAGGAGGAACCAGGATGTGTCGACCTCAAGCTGGATGAGTCATTGCTCTGATATGTAACACTCGGGGGGATGAACGCTTGCTGATTTTTGATTGTTGAATTTCAGTTGTTGACTTTTAAATTGAATTATTATTAATTACGAGATGTTTCAAAGTTGTTGTTTCATTTAGAGATGTTATTGAAGAATTCCGCTGCGTAGTTGTTGAATTATTTAATGAAAGATGTTATGTTGATGGTTCATCCGATGTTTTGAAAAAGTGTTATATATCCATGATGAATGCAATGAATTTGTTAGAAGAATTTGTGACGTCCCGATTCATTTGTATGATTGAAATTTTATTAACTCTGATTTATTTTGCATAATTGCTTGGGGTAGAATTGGGGTGTTACAAAACTCCTACTTCAAAGGCTCAAAGGGGTTAACGAGGGTCTATCTCCATTATATCTCCGGTGTTTAGGAATTGAAACAAGGCCTGTACATTGTTAGCAGGGTCTTACTCAAAGGCATACTGTTGTACCCCAAAATTTGCCCTCCCATATTCTCCAAGAAATTGCCAAGCCAAGTCACAAAATTCCCCAAGGGTTGCATAGTTCAAAAGTCTCCTATACAGTCAAAACTAGGGTTTGTGTTCTAATCAAGAAATTGAAGGTTTCAAAGGCCCAATCAAGTCTCACATGCCTACAAATATGGTCAAGTATCCTCATATCAAGTTTCAAGGCATTCAGCTCAAAATTGCACAGTCAAAACCCTAGATTGCACTACAGTCAACTGTAGGGGCAAAATGGTCATTTGACAGTCAAAAGTTCAAATTTTTGGTCAAAATATCATTTTGAAGCCACAAACATCATTTGATCAATGCTTGATCATGATTCTCAAAATTTGGCTCAGAAATCATCAAAGATGCAAAAGTTTCCTTATTTGGACAGCTGAAAAAGTCAACTGAAATTGACCAGGGCATAACTTTCACATGGATTATCAGAAAAATTCCATCCAAAGCTCATTTTGAAGAGAAAGACATTTCCTACAACTCATCTTCATACTTCAAGTCCAAGAAATGCTCTCACAAAAAGTTATCAATTTCAACATTATAGGTCATTTTCAAAAGTCAACAAAAAGGGACTTTAAGTCAAAAGGCCATAACTTGAGATTGGTAAATCAAAATGACATGGGACCAAAGACATTGGTTAGAGGACTCAAAGACCTTTCCAAAATGTCCAAGAACATGAGAAAAGCTTAAAAATTGAGCAAGTTATGCCTTGTGGAAGTTGGGAAATTTTTGGATATTTTGAAAAGTCAACTTTGACCCAAATGACCTAAAATTGCTAATGGGCCCATTTTTCTTCCATGATTCATCATTCTAAGCATGTGCACGACCACTTGGCCAAAAGGGAAGTATTTTCTCATTTTTTATTTATTTATTTGAATTATTATTCATATTAATTCATTTAAATTATTTAAATACATGAAAAATATCTAACTTGACCTAATAAATCTTTTCATGCATGTTTTGCCATCAGGATTTCGTGCACATTCAAATAGGAAAGAATTGGATTGATTTGAGCATAATTGACATAAAATACACATGAAAAAAGATATGGAAGATCTTAAGAAATCAAATTTTCAAAAACCATTAATTCATTGGATTTTATTGAGTTTTCTTAACCTAATTGATTCACTACAAAGGCCTGATCACAACCCTAATGTCCATAGACTGGAAGCTGCGCAAGAAACACATTGGCAAACTTGAAATTTTCCCCATAAAACTCAAAACTGAAATCAGTGTTAGAGGTGGATTCAAGGCACGAAATTGGTTCCAATAGCTTCCTCAAGGTCTGCTGATCACGTTCCAATCAAGCACAGCCATCAAAATCTCAAGAATTGGTATATTGGACTAAAACTGTACAGCAAAAAACTCATAATCGCATATCATATTCTAGGCATTCTTTGTGAAATTTAATTGTTGATTCATGTTTATCACCTTGTCCTGAAACTAACCAATGCATTCAATTTGATTTTCATGCTGTATATAAGATTTCACCATGGCCGATCTCTAGGGTTTACAGGGTTGTAAATTTAGGGCTTTTGCAAAGAGGAAAAATTAAGCCTTAAGACCACCATGGTTGTACTCAGTGCTTTCAGACGAAGGAGACACCACATTCGCGATCAATTTATGAACATTGTAGCGCTATTCGCTATTTTCTCTAAAGATACATTATAGAACGGTTCAAAAAACGATGCCTTTGTGTTTTGTTTTACAGGGATGGTGAGGAAGATGGAGCCGTGTCACACAGTGATAGGCCTGTTTGAATTTTCGCGCGCTGAACCACTAATGCCTTGGTTTTTCTTTTTATTATTTATTTGTTATAATATGTTAACATGTGTGATTTAGTTCAGTTGGCAAGCGAAGAGAGTATCCACGTCCAAGACCTGGGTTCGAGTCCCAGGTCTGAATAATTTCAATATTGTTTTTCCATAATAAATCCTATGCAGGCACAACCTTAAGGCACACCATGCATCCTCAATAATCAAACATACACGCGTCCTGGGAGATCAAAGCAAGGGCATGGATTCAAAGAACATACTACGCCCTAGTCAATGCATCACACATGATTCAAAAAAGTCCAACGTGGCCAATGCTATTGGGCCAGATTGCTAGGCCTATACCTCCAATTGGGGCCTGAACCCCCCCCTGGTTTGCCATTTTCTATTATTTTTATATTTTTATTTTCAATTGTTATTTTCTTTTCTTTATTTGTTTGATTTAATTAATTATTTTTACTAAAATATAAAAATGCACAAAAAATCAGAAAAGATGAAAAATATAATATTTTTTATTTTAATTATTTTCATAAGCAAATTGCATGTAAATAAATTTAGTTTTAATTTAGGTGGCAATATTAATTCTTTTCACAATAAAAATATAAAAAACATAGCATCAGGTTTAATAAATTTTATTCCTTTTAATTTTTCTTTCTACCATAATATTATTTATTTATTTATTTTTATAACTAAATTTGCATGTAAAATAACTTAGGTTTAAATTAGGTTAAAAACTTCAACATTTTTCTTAATAAATTTAAAATAAATAGAATTAGGGTTTGCATTTTATTTTAGTCTTAATTAATTCTTTTCCTATTAAATCTTAAAAAACATAAAAATATCAAAAACATTTTCTTTTAATTTTAATTTTTATTAATTCATGTAATTCTAATTTTTTGCAAAAGGGTCCAACGCCCATATTGTTTAATTGTTTAATTTCGCGTATTTATTTTATGTCGTTTAAATAATTATGTATCTCTCCCAAAGCCTTGTAAAGTTACTTTTCGCACTTTTTTTCTTTTGCTTTATTTACTTTCCGTCAAATCGGGTCCGGTTTAATTTTGGCGATGTGGACCCGCACCATTTGTAATAGTTTAGAATTTACTTTTCCCGCAAATATTAACTGTTAAACAAAGCATGCAAGAATGAATGGCCATAATAAAATCAAGCGTAGACCACTTTAACATGACAAGACAAATATAAATGAAAACGACACACGAATCGCACACACCACCCCTAGGGTACGCCTCACTGTTGCCTTGCCTCGAAAGGTGATCGTCGAGTAGAGGATGTCTTAGTAAGTCCTCATGATCCGGGAACCTGGCATGAGGGTAGCTTCTAAGGTGTCTTCCCATTACTCCGGTGATCACACTGTTGCCTTGCCCACTCGAAACGTGGCCGTCGACTATAGGACGTCTTAGTGAGTCCTTGTGTCCATTGATCTAGTTGCCTAAAACAAAGTTGCCTCGGAACGGTTGCCTCGGAATAAAAGATCAATGGCATAAGGGTAGCTTCTAAGGTGTCTTACCTTTGCTCGGTGATCACCATGTCCCGAACCTCGAATTGACCCGAACACCTCCAACGGTGGTGCTACCTACCTCTCAATGGTGGGATGGCACTACTTTAAAGGACATTTACACAGACGAATTCCTTAGGGTAGGTAGGTTCTCGTAGATACTTGCTCTCTTCAAAAACAAATAAAAATCTTTTCACACCGACACTTTTCAAAAGCTTTCAAAGCAATTTTTCAAACACTCTGACACAAGAGTCGATCTGAAATTTTCAAAGAAACTTTTTAAAACCCACATTGAAAAGCAAACAAACCATTTTTGAAAACACATTGAGCAAGTATCTAAGAGCCCATGGATAACCATGGATAGAAAGGGTGCTAACACCTTCCCTTTCTATAATCTACCTCCCGAACCGAGAGCAATCTCTTTAAGGAATTTTTCTGTGCTTTTGTCCTTTCCATTTGGAGAAAATAAAAGACGGTGGCGACTCTTGCTTCCGCGACATTTCGCGAACCAGCGTTAAACAGTCAGTTCCAGATCCACCGATCACAGAACTGGCGACTCTGCTGGGGACCCTTATAAAGTGAGGTGTACCTTAGGGATAATTCATAACTGTGTTTTCAATTGTCTGAATTGCTTGCTTTACTATTGTGGGTTGCATCGGAGTTACATAGATCCTAACCCGGATCTGGGGATACCCTGTTTAGGTAGCATAAGCTGTGAGGGACCTGTCCGGCGTATACCGACATGGGTGAAGCAGTGGCTACGTTGGTGTGGCGCCTTGGTCTGTACCGATATCCCTCGTGTTGAAACGGGGAGAATATGGGTCTTCCAAGGAGTCGTTAAGCACCAACAACCTTAGAATCTTAAATGACACAACTTGGCCATTAGAACAGTAGCAGTATGCTACGCCCATTGAGGCTAAACTCTCGTGATGGTTCTGGCCGCAAGAAAAGATTGCGATGTTGGAGTTATGACCGATTGAGGGTAGTCAATGATATTGGGATCCTCTAAGAACCCAGTTACTTTGATAGGACAGGTATGAACTAACCAACTGAAAGAGGGTAATACCCAGACCCCGTGCCGGCCCAAACTCTAAGGGTTTCTCTTGTGTGACTTGCGTGCCTTCATACTTGACTACTTGCATGCTTGTTATCTGACACTTGAGTTTCTTGCAGGTTCTGTTTATAGTCCTTAACTAGGACTCATAACAGGGTCTACTGAATTTCCTACAGGTTTCTAGTCCTTAACCAGGACTCATAACAAGTTTACCAAGTTTCTTGCAGGGTTTGTTTTAGTCCTTAATCGGGACTCCTAACAGGTTTACTAAGTGTCTTGCAGGTT
Organism: Vicia faba; assembly: GCA_948472305.1. Lineage (NCBI taxonomy): Eukaryota > Viridiplantae > Streptophyta > Magnoliopsida > Fabales > Fabaceae > Vicia > Vicia faba. Next base: position 697,843,496 of record OX451736.1, read on the forward strand.
TTGGGTTTGCGGTCCTTAATTGGGACTCATAACAGGGTCACCTACATTACCCCATGCATCATAACATCATACCATTGCATACATCCTAATCCATTTCAAGGATCTCAAAGGCTTGTGATGCAGGTCATGATAAATCAAATACCTAGCAAGGGGCAAAGAGGATTTATTTTCCTCTAGCCAAAGTTGTCAGGGGCTATGACCCACTTGATATGGTGAGCTTTGACTCCTGAAGAAGGTTCCCCTAACAAAGGTTGTTTGGAAATCAAAACCATACATGATGATTAAAGTCAGGGGCTATGACCCACTTGATATGGTGAGCCTTCGACCCTTGAAGAAGGACTCTCAACAACATGAAGCACCTTCAATCAAGTTACCAGTTTTCAACTCTAACAAATTTTCTTGTTTACCCCACGAGGTCCTTGAAATCATTGCATGCATGTCATACATATCATTGCATTGCAGGTATCCTTGTTGCAGGTCACTTACCTTTCTCGCTGTTTATTTCAGCAATGGCTTCCCAACCAAACAACCAGGGCCTTCTGGCTCAAGAGACTCGGTTCGGGGAAATCCTCCTGAATCTATCCAAGGGGCAGGAGGAGCTAAGGACACTTCTCATGGAGACTCTAGTCAGGAACAGTGCTGAGGATGAAGGGATGAAACACCTACAAGCGGAGATGGATGCAATGAAAGCCCAGATGCTGGGGCAGAGGAATGCCATTCAAGGTTTAGCTCAAAGACAAGATGAGCTCCGGTTTCTCGTCAACCAACTGCTTCAGGGTAACCAATTGGGGCAAACATCTAAGGGTAAAAAACCAATCATCGTTCAACCATCTTTGAGACAAAGAGGCGAGGAGAAAGCTCCTCATATGGCTCCAGTATCACCAATTCAGTATCAACCTCACCAGCTTCAGCCAGACAAGCCCAAAAGGCAATTCACCAAGCTCAGCGTGTCGTTGCCTCAAGCCTTACAACAACTGCTGAGGTTGAACTTGGTAACTCTAAAGGATCCTCCTAAGAATCCCAACAGGACACTCTCAAGATATGACCCCAACGCTCACTGCGCTTATCATTCTGACAGTCCGGGGCATGCCACAGAGGACTGTTGGACTCTGAAAAATAAAATCCAGGACCTGATTGAGGAAGGAGCTGTGGAATTCACCCAAGATGGCCAGGCTGAGTTCTTCTACTACCCCTGCAAGACTCACCATTTGGAGTGACAAATCCTGAGACTGGAAAACCTTTGTTCATTCGAATGTTCAAGTTGCAATTTTCTTTTGTTCAAACATTTATTCATGTTAAACATTGTTATCACATTAATGCATCGCTTATGTCTATTTTGAAACAATATATTCGTATTCACTATATGCAAATTATTTTCGTATTTTTTCTGATGTTAACTCTCGATTAATAATTCTAAGCCTCTTGAGGGAGGATGACGAAAACGATACCGTAATCTACAGTATGCTTTTGAACAGACCCCGCTGATGAGGTACAGGCATTGTTTCAAATCCCTAAACACTGGAGTTATAAGGAAGATAATCCCTCAGAAACCCCTCTGAGCCAAAGAAGTAGGAGTTTTTCTTTTCGAAATTTAAAACCCTTAATCATAACCTGGGGCAGGGTAGTCTCTCAGTTGATCTAAACGCATAACGAACGGCACCAAAAGAGATCCTTACGAAAAAAGAAAGACAGTGATGGTTCAGAACAATCAAAAGGACAGGCAGTCATTATCGAAAAAATCATAAACGAAAAGCCCAAGAAGTCAAAACCTATAAAAAGGGACTTATGAAACTGGGGCATCCCGCTGACTGTAATTCCAAAAAGAAACAGTTCAGGCAAAAAATAGGGATAACGAAATCAAAAAGAAAGAGGTCCTACAAACCCTCAACAAAAAAGAAATGGCTGCTCATTCAAAATAAATCATCAGTATCCGAACCATCATTGGAACATTAGGACAAAGACTCAAACAAGCTCTAACGCACGATCGGCTGAGTTTAGGTTTGGAGAACATCACGAAGAACGGGTGGGTACAAATAAAATTTGAGCCTTTATCCTTTGTTTCTTAAACCATGAACCAGGCCACGTTATAACCCTCAAAAGTCCTAGCTGAAGCACGGGTTAGTTCGAAAGCATACTGTTACGAAGGTATCCTGACTCCTTAAGGCTTACTATAAAGAAGGAGTTGACATCACGTTTTACAAACATTCACTTGTTTTATGGAAAAAGAATGCATTTTCAAAATCTGCAAGACAGACATAGGCTTTGCATTTTTAACATAACTTTGTTTGCATATGACTTTTTGTTTGAACAACAGGGAAATTCGCACAATGAAAGTCTAATGAACAAAAGTATCTCCAATCAAGGGGCATGGCATGACCATGGTCCATCATCTGGGGCAATCCAATCAAGATTCGGAGAATCTCTCAAAAGTCAAAAAGCCTGGGGCAAATCTCCGCATGAGCCACCTGGGGCGTTTCAACAACGAATCTTGCCTGGTCGAAAATCTTCTGGTGGCATGACAAAACACTTCTAACAGTGGCAACTCCCTACTTTCTGAGAACATGCATAGTCGGAAAAATACTACGCATAATCAAAGACCCGCTAGGTTGACACACCTAGGCAAAAATAAGGGCTTCCCGGCGAACCAAAAGGGTTCGGGCAAAACGAAGGGATGAAATGAAAAAATCTGTACACCCGGCAAGTCGAAAACCTGAAAAGGCGGCTTGGGCAAAAATGGGTATCCCGGTGGACTGAAAACCCGAAAGGGCGGTCCAGGCAAAAGTTAGGGATCAAAGCGTACGACTATGTCCTGTCATCTTGTCACCTGCCTACCTGAAGAAGGTTTGACCCTCAACAAGCTATCAGCACCTCTTAGGTCTTCCTCTCCCACCTCAGAAACAGGTGCAATAAGGAGTTGTCTAAAAGCAATCTAATTGTTCTGTCCTCCAGGGTACCAAGGTAGGTTCAGCTAAAGAACATGACCAGTATACCTGAATTCCCCAGAGAGTGAGCCAACAAAAGCGCATTCTTCTCCAAACAGAGCTATCAAATCTCAAGGAAATTGAGTATCCTCCAGTAGATCTCAATACTCCCCCAGCAGCAGCATATATATATTCTTAACAAGCATCCCCGGCAGTCTTGGCCTAAAGATTGTTCACCGGCGGTATACTAACATTCAAAGGAATCATTTCCCCCGCAGTTCAAAACTCCCCAGAAGAGTCCAATCCAGTTTCCCCAGGAAAGTTGGAATTCATCTCCCCCAAGCAGTAAGCTTATCCCCAGTAAATTCTGGAAGCTTATCCCTCGCAGAGCACGAACGCGTCTCCCGGCTTTATTCAAAGAGTTATTTCCGTAACAGGATATAACTGGGTTGTCCTCAGCCAAAAGCCACGGAAAGAGCGTCGTCGACAAAGTCTTCCTATCCCCAGCAAGTTATCAACAATTCAGCAAAGCATCTCTATCCCCACAGAGTATTGCTTCCCAGCATGGTCGCTAGAGTATCTTTTCTCCCCGCAGAATCTTCCATTTGCCAAGTTTATTCCGCGACGAAGTTATCTTCTACCGGTATTCTTGCAGTTATCACCCCCAGCGGAAGCAAGATCTATTCTTCAACATCAGCCCAGGATATGACTTCCCGGCACCCGTCAAGGATTTATTTTCCTAGACGAAAAACACATACATAAACATACATCATTATAGCATGCATAGACGCATCATATCTTACAAATCTCATCTATGTTGAGAACATCATTGCTTGATCCATATCATGCATTGCATATGACTGACCTTTACCTTTCAGGAAAGATGCAGTTGAAATTCTCAAACGTATTTCAAGACCTAGACCGGTTCAGTTAATCGACTTCGAAGATTTCTTATCCAGTCCCAGGCCTTCTCTAGTCCAGCCAAATCGACCCCCAACAGATTTTTCTGATAAAGACTCAGTAGAAGTTATCCCAGGTTATAATCTCCTATAGTTCCCTCTCCGACGGTGAGTGAGGTAACAATTCCTTTTTCAGATGTTTCCCTCTCTGACGGTGAGTGTGAGGTGATAGTCTCCTATGGTTCCCTCTCCAACGGCGAGTGAGGTGGTAAGTCCTTTTTCAGATGTTTCCCTCTCCGACGGTGAGTGTGAGGTGATAGTCTCCTATGGTTCCCTCTCCAACGGCGAGTGAGGTGGTAAGTCCTTTTTCAGATGTTTCCCTCTCCGACGGTGAGTGTGAGGTGATGGTCTCTTATGGTCCCCTCTCCAACGGCGAGTGAGGTGGTAAGTCCTTTTTCAGATGTTTCCCTCTCCGACGTGAGTGTGAGGTGATAGTCTCCTATGGTTCCCTCTCCAACGGCGAGTGAGGTGGTAAGTCCTTTTCAGATAATTCCCCTCTCCGACGGTGAGTGTGAGGTGATAGTCTCCTATGGTTCCCTCTCCAACGGCGAGTGAGGTGGTAAGTCCTTTTTCAGATGTTTCCCTCTCCGACGGTGAGTGTGAGGTGATAGTCTCCTATGGTTCCCTCTCCGACGGTGAGTGAGGTGATAATTCCTTTTCAGAGGTTTCCCTCTCCGACGGCGAGTGAGGTGATAATTCCTTTCCAGATAGTTCCCTCTCCGACGGTGAGTGAGGTGACAATTCCTTTTCCTATGATTCCCCTCTCCGACGGCGAGTGAGGTGATTCCCTTTCAGATTATAATGGTCTATGGTTCTCGTTCCAATACTGCAAAGATGGTAATCTCCGCTAAGATTTTTTCTCAACGAGCATTGTTGAAGTTAAAATCACCCAAGGTTCTCTTACCATTCATGCTAAGGCAGTAACCATCCCTGGTTCATTTATCATCTTGTGAAGCTCCAGATTCAACTCCTGTAACTAGTCAGGACATATCTATACCAAGCATCTAAAAATCAGCTCCTGCAACGTGTCAGGTACTCATTTTCTGTTTTGCAGGTACGCAAGTTCGCGCTAAGGAATCTCCTACGCAATCAACATCCAGATGGCATCTATAAGCCAATCATCCTATCCAGCAATCTCTAAATGGCATCTATAAGCCCATTCCCCCATCACACTGCTAACATGTGAGCGCAAATTTCTGGGCATTCTAGTGTTCAATCATCTTCTACCCTCGGATTACGAAAGGCACGTCAGCCAATCTGCATCCTCAGGTCTAAGAAGATTGAACAGGGGCAACTGTTGTACCCCAAAATTTGCCCTCCCATATTCTCCAAGAAATTGCCAAGCCAAGTCACAAAATTCCCCAAGGGTTGCATAGTTCAAAAGTCTCCTATACAGTCAAAACTAGGGTTTGTGTTCTAATCAAGAAATTGAAGGTTTCAAAGGCCCAATCAAGTCTCACATGCCTACAAATATGGTCAAGTATCCTCATATCAAGTTTCAAGGCATTCAGCTCAAAATTGCACAGTCAAAACCCTAGATTGCACTACAGTCAACTGTAGGGGCAAAATGGTCATTTGACAGTCAAAAGTTCAAATTTTTGGTCAAAATATCATTTTGAAGCCACAAACATCATTTGATCAATGCTTGATCATGATTCTCAAAATTTGGCTCAGAAATCATCAAAGATGCAAAAGTTTCCTTATTTGGACAGCTGAAAAAGTCAACTGAAATTGACCAGGGCATAACTTTCACATGGATTATCAGAAAAATTCCATCCAAAGCTCATTTTGAAGAGAAAGACATTTCCTACAACTCATCTTCATACTTCAAGTCCAAGAAATGCTCTCACAAAAAGTTATCAATTTCAACATTATAGGTCATTTTCAAAAGTCAACAAAAAGGGACTTTAAGTCAAAAGGCCATAACTTGAGATTGGTATATCAAAATGACATGGGACCAAAGACATTGGTTAGAGGACTCAAAGACCTTTCCAAAATGTCCAAGAACATGAGAAAAGCTTAAAAATTGAGCAAGTTATGCCTTGTGGAAGTTGGGAAATTTTTGGATATTTTGAAAAGTCAACTTTGACCCAAATGACCTAAAATTGCTAATGGGCCCATTTTTCTTCCATGATTCATCATTCTAAGCATGTGCACGACCACTTGGCCCAAAGGGAAGTATTTTCTCATTTTTTATTTATTTATTTGAATTATTATTCATATTAATTCATTTAAATTATTTAAATACATGAAAAATATCTAACTTGACCTAATAAATCTTTTCATGCATGTTTTGCCATCAGGATTTCGTGCACATTCAAATAGGAAAGAATTGGATTGATTTGAGCATAATTGACACAAAATACACATGAAAAAAGATATGGAAGATCTTAAGAAATCAAATTTTCAAAAACCATTAATTCATTGGATTTTATTGAGTTTTCTTAACCTAATTGATTCACTACAAAGGCCTGATCACAACCCTAATGTCCATAGACTGAAAGCTGCGCAAGAAACACATTGGCAAACTTGAAATTTTCCCCATAAAACTCAAAACTGAAATCAGTGTTAGAGGTGGATTCAAGGCACGAAATTGGTTCCAATAGCTTCCTCAAGGTCTGCTGATCACGTTCCAATCAAGCACAGCCATCAAAACCTCAAGAATTGGTATATTGGACTAAAACTGTACAGCAAAAAACTCATAATCGCATATCATATTCTAGGCATTCTTTGTGAAATTTAATTGTTGATTCATGTTTATCACCTTGTCCTGAAACTAACCAATGCATTCAATTTGATTTTCATGCTGTATATAAGATTTCACCATGGCCGATCTCTAGGATTTACAGGGTTGTAAATTTAGGGCTTTTGCAAAGAGGAAAAATTAAGCCTTAAGACCACCATGGTTGTACTCAGTGCTTTCAGACGAAGGAGACACCACATTCGCGATCAATTTATGAACATTGTAGCGCTATTCGCTATTTTCTCTAAAGATACATTATAGAACGGTTCAAAAAACGTTGCCTTTGTGTTTTGTTTTACAGGGATGGTGAGGAAGATGGAGCCGTGTCACACAGTGATAGGCCTGTTTGAATTTTCGCGCGCTGAACCACTAATGCCTTGGTTTTTCTTTTTATTATTTATTTGTTATAATATGTTAACATGTGTGATTTAGTTCAGTTGGCAAGCGAAGAGAGTATCCACGTCCAAGACCTGGGTTCGAGTCCCAGGTCTGAATAATTTCAATATTGTTTTTCCATAATAAATCCTATGCAGGCACAACCTTAAGGCACACCATGCATCCTCAATAATCAAACATACACGCGTCCTGGGAGATCAAAGCAAGGGCATGGATTCAAAGAACATACTACGCCCTAGTCAACGCATCACACATGATTCAAAAAAGTCCAACGAGGCCAATGCTATTGGGCCAGATTGCTAGGCCTATACCTCCAATTGGGGCCTGAACCCCCCCTGGTTTGCCATTTTCTATTATTTTTATATTTTTATTTTCAATTGTTATTTTCTTTTCTTTATTTGTTTGATTTAATTAATTATTTTTACTAAAATATAAAAATGCACAAAAAATCAGAAAAGATGAAAAATATAATATTTTTTATTTTAATTATTTTCATAAGCAAATTGCATGTAAATAAATTTAGTTTTAATTTAGGTGGCAATATTAATTCTTTTCACAATAAAAATATAAAAAACATAGCATTAGGTTTAATAAATTTTATTCCTTTTAATTTTTCTTTCTACCATAATATTATTTATTTATTTATTTTTATAACTAAATTTGCATGTAAAATAACTTAGGTTTAAATTAGGTTAAAAACTTCAACATTTTTCTTAATAAATTTAAAATAAATAGAATTAGGGTTTGCATTTTATTTTAGTCTTAATTAATTCTTTTCCTATTAAATCTTAAAAAACATAAAAATATCAAAAACATTTTCTTTTAATTTTAATTTTTATTAATTCATGTAATTCTAATTTTTTGCAAAAGGGTCCAACGCCCATATTGTTTAATTGTTTAATTTCGCGTATTTATTTTATGTCGTTTAAATAATTATGTATCTCTCCCAAAGCCTTGTAAAGTTACTTTTCGCACTTTTTTTCTTTTGCTTTATTTACTTTCCGTCAAATCGGGTCCGGTTTAATTTTGGCGATGTGGACCCGCGCCATTTGTAATAGTTTAGAATTTACTTTTCCCGCAAATATTAACTGTTAAACAAAGCATGCAAGAATGAATGGCCATAATAAAATCAAGCGTAGACCACTTTAACATGACAAGACAAATATAAATGAAAACGACACACGAATCGCACACACCACCCCTAGGGTACGCCTCACTGTTGCCTTGCCTCGAAAGGTGATCGTCGAGTAGAGGATGTCTTAGTAAGTCCTCATGATCCGGGAACCTGGCATGAGGGTAGCTTCTAAGGTGTCTTCCCATTACTCCGGTGATCACACTGTTGCCTTGCCCACTCGAAACGTGGCCGTCGACTATAGGACGTCTTAGTGAGTCCTTGTGTCCATTGATCTAGTTGCCTAAAACAAAGTTGCCTCGGAACGGTTGCCTCAGAATAAAAGATCAATGGCATAAGGGTAGCTTCTAAGGTGTCTTACCTTTGCTCGGTGATCACCATGTCCCGAACCTCGAATTGACCCGAACACCTCCAACGGTGGTGCTACCTACCTCTCAATGGTGGGATGGCACTACTTTAAAGGACATTTACACAGACGAATTCCTTAGGGTAGGTAGGTTCTCGTAGATACTTGCTCTCTTCAAAAACAAATAAAAATCTTTTCACACCGACACTTTTCAAAAGCTTTCAAAGCAATTTTTCAAACACTCTGACACAAGAGTCGATCTGAAATTTTCAAAGAAACTTTTTAAAACCCACATTGAAAAGCAAACAAACCATTTTTGAAAACACATTGAGCAAGTATCTAAGAGCCCATGGATAACCATGGATAGAAAGGGTGCTAACACCTTCCCTTTCTATAATCTACCTCCCGAACCGAGAGCAATCTCTTTAAGGAATTTTTCTGTGCTTTTGTCCTTTCCATTTGGAGAAAATAAAAGACGGTGGCGACTCTTGCTTCCGCGACATTTAGCGAACCAGCGTTAAACAGTCAGTTCCAGATCCACCGATCACACATACCATCCAGAGATTTTTTTTACGTTTTTAGATTATCGTCATCCTCCCTCCAATCTTTGCCTAAGCATGAGACTTGAAAACTTGGCAGCAATATGCAAGTAAAACATTTAAAGAGTGATAATGAATGGATGAATAAAAATGAAAGGAACACTTCAAGACAAGCCTACTTATTGCATTAATATTTTCATTCAAAAATAGACAAGTTTCTACATGCAAGCAATGTTTAAATAAACAAGCAAGAATGCAAATGAAAATGCAGTAAAGAAACCAATGATTTCCATCGTTGAGGAGACTTGACTCTGTATGGACTTCTTAATTATAACGACTTTCTGCAATCTTGATGCTTAAACGGGCGAGAGAACTCCCCTTCTAATCTGATGTGAACACAACAGTCTCTGAATTGATCCCGTCTTGGACCTTGTCTCTGGATGACATACCATCTTCAATCGAATGGCCCGGTGTCCCAGAATAATATGCATAGAAGATTCTTTCAGGAGAACGAATGGATACTTTACCAAGCGAATCAGTATAAACTGCATCACCAAGCATCTTATGCCACAAAGAAACAATACAATTCGTCTTCTATCATAACAAAGAGACATCCAACTGGTGAGAAAGAGTCTGGCAGTTGGCCAAATAGGAATTGGACTTTTGGAAGTGACACCAAATATGTGCTGGACTTTATACTTCAACCCCTTTACAGTCTTCAATATCAAAACTGGGTGCCCCAGAATAGGGCATACATCTAGCATGTGCATCACAATCAGAAGAGAGACTTGCGCGAGAAGGACCTAAAGAAAAGAGTTTTTCCAATTGAACTTCCAACAGGCGAGTAAGTAACTGGATGTAATGCCTTGGGCTTGTACCAATCATGCTTATCAGGCTTCTTCTGTCTTTGCTCAAATGTTTTGCCCCATGAATTCACTTGGGGAACAAAGACTGGCTACTGCCGAACAGATCAGGGAACGCAAAGTTGTGGAGAATGCCCCCAATTGAATAGTCGAATGCCCTAGTGTGGTAACCACATATGACGTTGGTATCATGATCTAAAGGGAATTTATAGACGGTACCGAAGTACGGGGTCTAACCCATTGAAACTCAAACAAGTATGGAAACCAATGAGAATGAAACACTGATATGAGATCAACTCCTCTTCAAGCATATTCTAATCTCACTGGTAAAACAAGTTTCTTGAATTTACATAGTAAATTGGAACCATCTGCTGATAAGATGTTCTAAGAACTCAAAATTGTGTAGCATTCCATAGTTTAAAGGGATCCCTAAAAGATGAAGAGAAGAGAGAACATATGTTGCGACAGTAGGTGTAGGATTGTTGATATCATCGTCTGAGCTTCCATGACCCTACTCACTTGAGTCTTCAACTGGTTGTCTTCCTTTTCAATGAGTTTCCGACCACGAGAAAAAGCTTGCATGTATACCACAATCAACCCCATTGGGATCTTCGTATCGATCAATCTTCCACAGACTTATCCCATACTGATCTATGAACATGTGACAGCAAGAAATTAAGTCTAAACCTTTAAGGAGAACACCAGGTCTAAATAAGAATCCCCAATCTTTGAGTACCTATTATGAATGCATGAATGTGCATGGGGTGCATGAATGGATGCCATGCCATGTTCCGTCATTTCCATGGAACTTACATGCTTTGATTTTAATTTTATGCATGTAAGGGATGGAAAAGTTTTGCACAAGACTTACATATATGATTCCTCAGAAATAACAAAACATGTACATTAAGCACGTGGTTAACCATGTTATGTATGCAAAGATATGGGATCAAAGTTCCATCACTTCTGAATATGATTGCTGCACCGTTTCTGAATCATATGAATATCACCAGATCAAAAGGTCCAACATAGTTTCGGCACATACAAGAACCAAGTACCATGTAGACCATCAATTCTACGGGATCAAGGCTTCTGGACCATCGAATACTGCTGATCCTTTTCTGAACATATTGAGAATACCACGATCGAAGGCCCGAATGAACCTTCAAATAAACAAGTCAGGAACTCAGAAAATAAATCTGAGAACCCCCATAGTCACCAACAGAACATACGATCACCATCTGAACATAGTCACTATCTAAACATAGTCACCAACAATACCTGAAAAGATTATCCCCTCCCCACTCACGGGTAAAGAATAGGTCAGGGTAAGGCAAAGGTGACTTGGAATCACGGGTCCGCCTGAAAATACTACCGCCTTACCTACAGACTTGGGTGTCAATAATAATTCATTTGAACCTTAACCAAGCGCAAACCATATGAATATGCTAGTGAGGACCTGCATCCAATAGACATCATACTCCACTCTATTCCTAGAGCCCTAGTGCACTCTAGCCTGGGTACTGGGCCTTTTACTTCAATAGTAACACCCACCCAATCAAGAAGCAGATCCAATACAGTAGTAGTATATGGAAAACAGTGAAATGCAATGCATACGTATGCTCAGATAATCACGTATGAATGAATTAACTGTACAACATAAAAATTAAACACCCAAAGAAAAGAAAACAAGAGCTAGGAGAAACTCCGAGATGGACCAACAATTGGTCGATCTTTCCCCAGTGAAGTCGTTAGCTAAAACAACCCGCTGAAAATCATAAAACAATGAAGTCGCCATCGAACTTCTTTCATCCCACATGAAGGAAAAGGTGAACATCGAGAAAACCTGAGAAGGGAGAAGTCACAGTCTTACAATCGATAGATCGAGTAAAGGAGTCTGTTACGCGAGGGGAAGGTATTAGCACCCCACACGCCCGTAGTAATCTACAGTATCCACTCTTGTTATCTATCTTATGGGTGTGTCTAATCTATTTCTACTTCTTATTACTAAGGAAGAATGCATGCAAAAGAAATGAGAAAATAATGTAGGGAAAATAAAGTTGTGCTCGCTTTGGCCATACCACAATGCCTACGTATCCTTTTTGAGGAATCAGAGTTACCGTAGTCTGGCTCACATGTTTTTGTTTGTTTTGTGTTTTTTTAATAGAACAATGCTAAGCTTCGCATTCTAACTATTGTACCCTAAAATTTGCCCTCCCATATTTGTCAATACATTTCAAGTGAGGTCCTCAAATTGCTCAAGGAAGTCCAAGGGTTGACCAGACAAACTCTCTCCTAAGGTAGTCTACCTCAAATTAGGGTTTCAGTTTGCATCAAGGTACTTGAGTCCAAAGGATCCCTGTGATTGGTGGAAATAGAACTGACTGTTTAAAGCTGGTTCCGCGAAATGTCGCGGAAGCAAGAGTCGCCACCGTCTTTTATGTTCTCCAACATGGAAAGGACAAAAGCACAACAAAATTCCTTATGAGAATGTTTCTCGGTTCGGGAGGTAGATTTATAGAAAGGGAAGGTGTTAGCACCCTTTCTATCCGTGGTTATCCACGGGCTCTTAGGTACTTGCTCTTATGTTTTCAAAAGATGTTTTCTTTTTAAATGTGTGTGGGTTTTGAAAAAAGTTTCGTTTGAAAAAATTTCTAAGTAACTCTTGTATCAGTCCTCAAGAGTGTATGAAAAATTTGTTTGAAATCTTTTAGAAAGTGTGAGGTGTGAAAAGTATTTTCGTTTGTTTTTGAAAAGAGCAAGTACCTATGAGAATCTACCTACCCTAAGGAATTAAGCTGTGTAAGAGTCCTTTAGACAATGCTATTCCACCATTGAGAGGTAGGTAGCATCGTCGTTGGAGGTGTTTGGGTCAATTCGATTATCGGGACAGTGGGGTCACCGAAGCAACAGTAGGACACCTTAGAAGTAACCCTAGTGTCTTAGATCCTTTTAATCCGAGGAAACTGTTTTGAGGCAACTGGATCTTAGACATAAGGGCGACCTCTAAAACATCCTATACTTTATGACCACGTTTCAAGGCAACGAGTGATGCGTACCCTAGGAGTGGCATGTGCTTTGTGTGTTGTGTTTCAGTTAATGTTTGTTTTGTATAGGTTATTTGTGAGCTACGGATTGATTTTATTTACATACATTCTTTCATGCATTTAACAGTTAGGGGTGCAGAAAGTAAATTGCGGAAATATAAATTCTACGCTATTACAAGGCGCGGGTCTATATATCGCCAAAAATACAAAGACCCGTTTTGATAAAGTGTGGAAAGTAAAGAAAGCAATAAACATAATTACTATTACATTCTTGAAGCAGTTACATAATAATCAAAATAAAATAAATGCGCGCGAATAAAAATTAATCGGGAATGTCTTAAGGGTTTTGACCCTTTTTAGAAAAGAAATGAATTTTTTTGTCCTTTTTTAAATTAAATGCAATTAATTAAATAAAGCCTAATTACTAATTAATTAATTTATTAAAAGAAAATATTTTTTTTTGTATTTTTATGTTTTTAATGAAATAAAATAAAATTAAAAGTCAATAAAACCTAATTCTAGATTTATTTTAGTTATTAGAAAAAAGAAGTTAAAGTTTCCTAATTAAACTATTTTATTTGTTAATATTTTATTTACAAAAATAACATGAAATTAATAATAATAATAATATTAGTTCTTTTTTGATTTTTTTTATGAAAATATAAATTATGTTAATGGTTAATAAAAAGAATAAGAAAAATAAATAAGGCAAATGACAAAATAATAAAAAAGGGAAAAGCAAACCCAAGGGGGGTTTTGGGCCAGATTGGGGTGTTTATTCAGAAATTCCAGCCCATTAAACTTCCAAGTCTGTTGACTTTTGGAATTGACTGCGCTTGCGTTGACTCCTGAGCACTATGGTCTTCATGCCTTGGCCACTGGATTGACGCTTGAGCCACTTGGCATGTTGATTGTTGGAGATGTATGGTGGAATTATGCTGGAATGCTGCATACAATTACATGAAGCAAAATATTATAGAAATAATGGGGGACCTGGGATTCGAACCCAGGTCCTAACGCTTGCAAAGCACTTGGCCAACCACTACACCACTCATGCGCATCTGTTAGTAAAATAAGAAAACAATATAATATAGGATAAACGCACTATATGCTGAAAAAAGAAAAAAGTAGCGCGCGTGATTTGAATGAACCAATGGGATGTAGGCACGCCATCATCTTCTTCATGTTTCCTGCAAAATAGAGATTAGATAGCAGGGTTTTTTAACCCCCACAACACAAAACTGCAGAAAATAGCGACTAGGCGCTCAATGCATATAAAAAAGGCGCGAGGTATGTTTTGTATTCGTCTCGTCACGCTGGTTTCAGCCATGTATGTTTGGAGGGTTAATTTTACAGTATGGGGAAAACCCCAATTCAAAAGCTTTGAAGCCCTAGAACCTAACAATGGCAATTTTCATGTTAGAGCATCATAATCAAATTAAATTATATAGAAAGCTTCGTATGAATGTCAGCAATGCAAAACAGTGATCAAAATGTATTAATGATGTGTAAAAATGGAGTTTCGATTATGGAAGAGTTTGCTCAAACCGTGGTTCTGTTTGGCCGTTTCCTTGAGTGTTGGGATTGGTTTATGACTGCAAATCGTTCCTGGGAGTGTTGGGAGTGTGTTTGGATCAAAAGGAAGGTTTGAATTATGCTGCAAGTGAGGTTTCAGTTTCACACTTTTCTTTGGAATTTTTGAATTTGGTTTTGCTGCCTCAGAGGTTTCTAGGTCGTGAATACTGTATGGGAGGCTTGCATATATGTCTCTGAATGTAATCAAATGCCTTTAGGAGCCTTAAAACCAATGCAATGATGTTTGAGATTTTTCCATAATCACCATTGAAGCACTTGCCATTTTTGTTCAATTTTGAATTTCATGCTTGAAATGGACCTTTACACGAATTTGGTATGTTCCTTATGATGCATCAAAGCCATTCAAGCCACAAAATATCCCTTAATTGATTTTTTTGATTTTTATTTGAATTTTAAAGATTTAAAATGAATTAAATCAAATAAAATTAAATAAAAATAGAAAAATTAATTTTTAATCTTGAAATAAATCATGGGACACGTGGGTGGCATGGCAAAGCTGAATCAAGTGGAAAAAGTGGGTCCTTTTGTCAAAAATTGAAGTTTCAAGGATAGTTGACTTTTGCCATTTCACAAAAATTTCCCAACTTCTCCAATGCATATCTTGCTCAATTTTGAACATATGAACATGTTCTTGGACATTTTGGAAAGGTATTGAAGTCCTCTAACCAATGCTTTTGGTCCCATGTCATTTGAATTTACCAATCACAAGTTATGGTCTTTGACTTAAAGTGCCTTTTTGTTGACTTTTGAAAATGACCTATAATGTTGAAATTGATAACTTTTTGTGAGAGCATTTCTTGGACTTGGAATGTGAAGATGAATTGTAGGAAATGTCCTCCCCTTCAAAATGAGCATTGGATGGGATTTTTCTGATGAACCATGAAAAAGTTATGCCTTGGTCAAGTTACAGTTGACTTTTCAACTGTCCAAAAATAGAAACTTTTGCATCTTGATGATTTTTGAGCCATTCTTGTGGAATCATGGTCAAGACTTGACCAAATGATGATTGTGAGATCAAAATAAGATGTTGACCAAATTTTTTGACTTTTGACTGCCAAATGACCATTTTACCCCTACAGTTGATTGTGAGGTAATTAGGGTTTTTGACTGTGCAACTTGACCTTGTGAGCCTTGAAACTTGACATGGAGATGCTTGACAATGTATATGAGCATATGGGACTTGATTGAGCCCTTGAATACCTCAACTTCCTTGCAAGAACCAAAACCCTAATTTGACTAGCTTAGGAGGGTGTTTGAACTGTGCAACCCTTGAGTAGACTTGAGATGATGCTTGCCAAAACTTTGAAGAATATGGGAGGGCAAATTTTGGGGTACAACATTTGCCCCTGTTCAATCTTCTTAGACCTGAGGATGTAGATTGGCTTGCGTGCCTTTCGTGATCCGAAGGTGTAAGATGATTGAACACTAGAGTGCCCAGAAATTTGCACTCACATAGTAGAGTATCAGCAGTGTGATGACGGGAATGGGCTTACAAATGCCATTTGGAAAGATGATGGATGGGCTTAAAGATGCCATCTAGGTGTCGATCGCGTAAGAGATTCCTTAGCGAGAACTTGCGTAGCTGAGAAAGAAAGATGATTACCTGGCCTGTTACAGGGGTTGATCTTCAAACTCTTTATACAGATTTTCCCTGGCTGGATACAGGAGTCGAATCTTCAAACTCTTCAGATGTTCCCTGGCTAGATACAGGAATCGAATCTGGAATTTCAACAGGTTGGTAGGTTGTCTCTACTGACAGATTACCTCAGAAAAAGCCTTCAGGAATTGATTTAACTGCACCGGAGGAGGTGTTGTCTTCTCTGGCGAGTTGTCTTCAAGAACGGGTTGTCTTTAACGACGAGTGTCTATAACGACGGGTGTCTATAACGACGGGTGTCTATAACGATGGGTTTCTATAACGACGGGTATCTATGACGACGGGTGTCTATGACGACGGGTGTCTATAATGACGGGTGTCTATAATGACAGGTGTCTATAACAATGAGTGTCTACAACGACGGATGTCTATAACGACGGGTGTCTATAACGACGGGTGTCTATGATAATGGGTGTCTATAACGACGGGTGTCTATAACGACGGGTGTCTATAACGACGGGTTGTCTATAACGACGAATGTCTATGACGACGGGTGTCTATAACGACGGGTTGTCTATGACGACGGGTGTCTATGACGACGGGTGTCTATAACGACGGGTGTCTATAATGACAGGTGTCTATAACGACGGGTGTCTATAACGACGGGTGTCTATGACGACGGGTGTCTATAACGACGAGGTTGCTTTCAATGACAGGTAATTAATTTTAACTGGACTTGTATTCTTTGACTGGATGAGCATCAGGAAACCCTTTGGGATTTAACTGTACTTGTCTTTTTTGACTGGATTGGTCTCTTTTGACTGTATTTGTCTACTTTAACATAGCTGATCATTTAACTGTATCCTTCCTGAAAGGTAAAGGTCACTCATATGCAATGCATGATATGGATCAAGCAATGATGTTCTCATCATAAATGAGATTGTATGATGTGATGCGTATGCAACTTTATCATGTATGTAAATAGGAGATATGAAATGTGAAATGTTCATGAATGTGTTTTTGCCTAGGAAAATAAATCCTTGACGAATGTCGGGAGTTTGTTGAATCCTGGGCTGATGTTGAAGAGTAGAGTTCTTCGTTTCCGCTGGGGATGATGATTGTAAGAATAAACCGGTAGGAGCAGATGACTCCGTTGGGGAATGAACTTGTTGAAGAAATTACTCTGCGGGGAATTACTCTGTGGGGAAGAGATACTTCGCTGAGACTTTGATGATAACTCCGCTGGGGATACCATTGATAAGTTATGTCGGGGAATTTTGATGAACTCCGCTGGGGGATAGGAAGAACTTCGCCGAGGACGATTTTTCCGTGGTAATTAGCTGAGGATAATCCAGTTAGACCCTGGTGGAGAATAACCTTTGGACATGGCCGGGGAGAGACGTATGTACTCTGTAGATGATAAGCTTCCAAAATCTACTGGGGAGGATGATTCAACTCTCCTGGGGAAACTTCTTGGACTGCACTGGGGTGTCCGGTATTCTGCCGGGGAACAATCTTATATTAAGACTGCTGGGGATGCTTGCTGAGGAATACCTGTACTCCGCTGGGGGATGTTGAGATCTTCTGGGGATACCCAACTTCCTTAAGGCTGACAATAGGCTAACTCTGCTTGGGGAGAGCGTGGCTGACTTGCTAGGGATACTGTGCCTTTTCGGGGCTGACGGGAGACCAACTCTACTAAGGGGAGAGTATTGCTGAACCTTGTCTTACTCTGCGGGGAGTGGAGGTATCTTAGTCATAGTCTTCAGCTGAATCTACCTTGGTACCTTGGTTGACAGAGCAACTAGATTGCTTGGACAACTCATTATTGCCCCTGTGAGAGAAGAAGATACCTTGTGGAGGTAATTGACAAATCTTCTGGTAGACAGGTGACGAGATGCCGGGACATAGTCATACGCTTTAATCCCTAACTTTTTCCTGGACCGCCCTTTCGGGTTTTCAGTCTACCGGGATACCCATTTTTGCCCAAGCCGCCTTTTCAGGTTTTCGACTTTCCGGGTGTACAGATTTTTCAGTTTCATCCCTTATTTTTGCCCGAACCCTTTTGGTTCGCCGGGAAGCCCTTATTTTTGCCTAGGCCAGTCGACCTAGCGGGTCTTTGATTATGCGTAGTATTTTTCGACTATGTCCATGCTCTCAGGATGTAGGGAGTTTCCCCTGTCAGTAGTGTTGTGTTGCCGCACCACTAGAAGATGTCTGATCGTCCAATGCCCCAAAGGATCCAGATGGAGATTTGCCCCAAGCTGGTTGGCCTTTTGAGAGATTCTCTGAATCTTGACTTAACTGCCCCAGATGATGGACAATGATCATGCCATGCCCCTTGATTGGAAGTGCTTTTGTTCATTAGACATTCGTCGTGCGAACTTATATGTTGTTCAAACAAGTAGTCATACGCAAGCAATGTTATATTAAAAATGCAAAGCTTATGTCTGTCTTGAAGTTTTTTGAAAATGTAGTTTTGTATAAAAACAAGTGAATTTTTTTTGTAAACTGTGATGTCAACTCAAGATTTTACGGCGAGCCTTAAGGAGTCAGGATACCTTCGTAACAGTATGCTTTCGAACTAACCCATGCTTCAGCTAGGACTTTTAAGGGTTGTAACGTGGCCTGGTTCACGGTTTAAGAAACAAAGGATAAAGACTCGAATTTTATTTGTACCCACCCGTTCTTCGTGATGTTCTTCAAACCTAAACTCAGCTGATCGTGCGTTAGACCTTGTTCGAGTCTTTGCTCTGATATTCCAGTGATGGTTCGGATTTTGACAGTTTATTTTGAATAGGCAGTCATTCCCTTTTTGGTGGATGGTTTGTAGGACCTCTTTCTTTTTTGATTTCGTTATCCCTGTATTTTTCCTGAACTATCTCTTTTGTGATTACAGTCAGCGGGATGCCCCTAGCTTTGTAAGTCTCCTTCATAGGTTTTGACTTATTGGGCTCTTTTTCTTTTATTTTGGGAGATAACTGCCTGTCTTTATGATTGTTCGGAACCATCATTGTTTTTTGCTTTGGAAGGACTCCTTTGATGTCATCCATTGTGCACCTGGATCAATTGAGAGAACTACCCTGCCCCAAGTTATAATTAAGGGTTTTAATTTTTGAAAAGAAAAACTCCAACTTCTATGGCTCGAAGGGGTTAACGAGGGATTATCTGCCTTATAACTCCAGTGTTTAGGAATTGAAACAATGCTTGTACCTCATCAGTGGGGTCTGTTCAAAAGCATACTATAAAGATCGTCTGTAAAGATCGTGGTATCGTTTTCGTCATCCTCCCTCAAGAGGCTTAGAATTTTAAATCGAGAGTTTGACATCACAAAAATATGAAAGCAATTTGAATATAGCGAAGGCGAATATATTGATTCAAAACAGACATATGCGATGTATTAATGAAATAACAACGTTTGACATGAATAAAATGTTTGAACAATCAAAAGAAAACTACAACTTGAAAAATTCTAATGAACAAAAAAGTGCTTTCTGTCCTAGCCATGTTTTGGCAAGGGAGCAGTGATCACATTGGGAGCCTCGGGCGCCTCGAACTGGACCTCCTTTGCGTCGATTAGATCCTGAACCTTGTTCTTCAAAGTCCAACAATCCTCTGTAGCATGCCCCGGGCTGTCAGAATGATAAGCGCAACGGGCGTTGGGGTTATACCTTGAAGGTGTCCTGTTGGGATTCTTAGGAGGGTCCCTTAGAGTTACCAAATTGGTCTCCAGTAACTGTGGCAATATCTGGGACAAGGTCATGCTGAGGGGAGTGAATTGCCTTTTAGGTCTCTCTTCCCTTTGTTGGTTGCGATGTTGAGGAGCACCAGCCGGTTTTGAAATAACCACCGCGTTGACAGCTTGGCGGTGTTCAACACTGGATTCTTTCTTGAATGGCTTCTTCTCAGTATTCGAGGAGTCACCCTTTGGTATCTTCCCAGACTTGATACCAGCTTCTATTCTCTCACCAGTTAAGATCAGATCTGTGAACCCAGCAGAAGAATTCCCAATCAGATGGTTGAAGAATGGACCAGACAGGGTCCCCAAGAACATATCCACAAGCTCACGGTCAGTTAGAGGTGGCTGCACCCTTCCAGCAAGGTCTCTCCACTTTTGCGCATATTCCTTGAAACCTTCTCCCGATCCTAGCGACATACCCTAGAGTTGGGTACGTGTAGGAGCGAGGTCGGCATTGTACTGATACTGCTTATAAAATGCAGTAGCCAAGTCCTCCCAGTTACGAATACTGGCTCCATCCAGCTGATAGAACCATTCGAGTTGAGTCCCTGAAAGACTTTCCTGGAAGAAATGGATCCATAGATTCTTGTCAACAGTGTAAGGTTGGATTCTCCTTACATAGGATCTGAGATGTAGCTTTGTGCAGGAGACTCCGTCATACTTTGCGAAAGCAGGTGCCTTGAACTTATGAGGAATCACTACCCCAGAGGATAGACCTAGATCTTCAAAGTCCAGGCCAGGCACCTTCTGTATCTCCATAGCATTTAACCGGTCTTCTAGCTGTTTGTACCGGTCCTCAGAATAAGGGTACTGTTCATCGTTGAAATTTGTCTCGGTGTCAGAGACCACGAGACTAGGAACCCTTTCCTCTTGGTGACTGCCTTCCCCAACAGATGGAGTAGTCTGATCAGCTTCATTTTGTGATCCATTCCCCGATTTGCGTCTAGGGTTGGACAACACAGTCCTCTTCTTCTTCTTCTTCAAGAGCAGAGTCTTCAAATCCTGTTGTCCTTGGGCTAAGCTCATGACCAGCTCTTGGAACTGGGCATTCTGGGCCTGGAGGGCCTTGATAGCTTGTTCAGTGGATGGTGTAGAAGACATGATGATTGCTGAAATAAACAGCGGAGAAGGTAAGTGTCCTGTAAAAATGGTACCTGTAATGCAATGATATGTATGTATGCATGCAATGTTTTCAAGGATCTCGCGGGGTAAACAGAGAAACTTGTTACACTTTGAATCCGGTAGCTTGATTGAAGGAACTTCACGTTGTTGAGAGTCCTTCTTCAAGAGTCAAGGCTCACCATATCGAGTGGGTCATAGCCCCTGACAACCTTGGCTAGAGGAAAATAAATCCCCTTTGCCCCTTGCTAGACATTTTGATTCATCATGACCTGCATCACAAGCCCTTGAGATCCTTGAAATGGATTAGTCCTTATGTAGGATGCATGCAATGGTATGATGGTATGCTATGCATGGAGTGACGTAAGTAAGCCCTATTATGAGCCCAGGTTAAGGACTGTAAACAAAACTTGCAAGAACTCATGTTGTCAGATAACAAGTATGTAAGTAGTTCAAGTATGAAGGCACACAAGTCACACAAGAGAGCCCTTAGAGTTTAGGCCAACATGAAGTTCAGGTACTACCCTCTTTCAGTTTCGTTGGTTAAGACCTGTCCTAGAAAATAGTAACCGGGTTCTAGAGGATCTCAATATCACTGACTACCCTCAATCGGTCATAACTCCAGCTTCGTAATCTTTTCTTGCAGCCAGAACCATCGCGAGAGTTTAGCCTCAATGAGTGTAGCATACTGCTACTGTTCTATGGCCAAGTTGGGTCAATTTAAGGTTCTAAGGTCGGTTGGTGCTTAATGACTCCTTAGAAGACCCATATTCTCCTCGTTGCAACACAAGGGATATCGGTACAGACCAAGGTGTCACACCAACGTAGCCACTGCTTCACCCGTGTCGGTCTACGCCGGACAGGTCCCTCACAGCTTATGCTACCTAAAGAAGGGTATTCCCCAGATCCGGGTTAGGATCTATGAAACTCACAAACAAAGCCCACAATATTAAATCAAGCAAAGCATTCAATTGAAAACATGAGAATGGTCTAATCCTAAGGTACACCTCACTTTTAAGTGTCCCCAGCAGAGTCGCCAGTTCTGTGATCGGTGGAAATAGAACTGACTGTTTAAAGCTGGTTTCGCGAAATGTCGCGGAAGCAAGAGTCGCCACCGTCTTTTATGTTCTCCAACATGGAAAGGACAAAAGCACAGCAAAATTCCTTATGAGAATGTTTCTCGGTTCGGGAGGTAGATTTATAGAAAGGGAAGGTGTTAGCACCCTTTTTATCCGTGGTTATCCACGGGCTCTTAGGTACTTACTCTTATGTTTTCAAAAGATGTTTGCTTTTCAAATGTGTGTGGGTTTTGAAAAAAAGTTTCGTTTGAAAAAGTTTCTAAGTAACTCTTGTATCAGTCCTCAAGAGTGTATGAAAAATTTGTTTGAAATCTTTTAGAAAGTGTGAGGTGTGAAAAGTATTTTCGTTTGTTTTTGAAAAGAGCAAGTACCTATGAGAATCTACCTACCCTAAGGAATTAAGCTGTGTAAGAGTCCTTTAGACAATGCTATCCCACTATTGAGAGGTAGGTAGCACCGTCGTTGGAGGTATTCGGGTCAATTCGATTATCGGGACAGTGGGGTCACCGAAGCAACGGTAGGACACCTTAGAAGTAACCCTAGTGTCTTAGATCCTTTTAATCCGAGGCAACCGTTTTGAGGCAACTGGATCTTAGACATAAGGGCGGCCTCTAAAACATCCTATACTTGATGACCACGTTTCGAGGCAACGAGTGAAGCGTACCCTAGGAGTGGCATGTGCTTTGTGTGTTGTGTTTCAGTTAATGTTTGTTTTTTATAGGTTATTTGTGAGCTATGGATTGATTTTATTTACATACATTCTTTCATGCATTTAACAGTTAGGGGTGCAGAAAGTAAATTGCGGAAATATAAATTCTACGCTATTACAAGGCGCGGGTCTATACATCGCCAAAAATACAAAGACCCGTTTTGATAAAGTGCGGAAAGTAAAGAAAGCAATAAATCTAATTACTATTACATTCTTGAAGCAGTTACATAATAATCAAAATAAAATAAATGCGCGCGAATAAAAATTAATCGGGAATGTCTTAAGGGTTTTGACCCTTTTTAGAAAAGAAATGAATTTTTTTGTCCTTTTTTGAATTAAATGCAATTAATTAAATAAAGCCTAATTACTAATTAATTAATTTATTAAAAGAAAATATTTTTTTTTGTATTTTTATGTTTTTAATGAAATAAAATAAAATTAAAAGTCAATAAAACCTAATTCTAGATTTATTTTAGTTATTAGAAAAAAGAAGTTAAAGTTGCCTAATTAAACTATTTTATTTGTTAATATTTTATTTACAAAAATAACATGAAATTAATAATAATAATAATAATATTAGTTCTTTTTTTATTTTTTTATGAAAATATAAATTATGTTAATGGTTAATAAAAAGAATAAGAAAAATAAATAAGGCAAATGACAAAATAATAAAAAAGGGAAAAGCAAACCCAAGGGGGGTTTTGGGCCAGATTGGGGTGTTTATTCAGAAATTCCAGCCCATTAAACTTCCAAGCCTGTTGACTTTTGGAATTGCCCGCGCCTGCGTTGACTCCTGAGCACCATGGTCTTCATGCCTTGGCCACTGGATTGGCGCTTGAGACACTTGGCACGTTAATTGTTGGAGATGTATGGTGGAATTATGCTGGAATGCTGCATACAATTACATGAAGCAAAATATTATGGAAATAATGGGGGACCTGGGATTCGAACCCAGGTCCCAACGCTTGCAAAGCACCTGGCCAACCACTACACCACTCATGCGCATCTGTTAGTAAAATAAGAAAACAATATAATATAGGATAAACGCACTATATGTTGAAAAAAGAAAAAAGTAGCGCGCGTGATTTGAATGAACCAATGGGATGTAGGCACGCCATCATCTTCTTCACGTTTCCTGCAAAATAGAGATTAGATAGCGGGGGTTTTTAACCCCCACAACACAAAACTGCAGAAAATAGCGACTAGGCGCTCAATGCATATAAAAAAGGCGCGAGGTATGTTTTGTATTCGTCTCGTCACGCTGGTTTCAGCCATGTATGTTTGGAGGGTTAATTTTACAGTATGGGAAAAACCCCAATTCAAAAGCTTTGAAGCCCTAGAACCTAACAATGGCAATTTTCATGTTAGAGCATCATAATCAAATTAAATTATATAGAAAGCTTCGTATGAATGTCAGCAATGCAAAACAGTGATCAAAATGTATTAATGATGTGTAAAAATGGAGTTTCGATTATGGAAGAGTTTGCTCAAACCGTGGTTCTGTTTGGCCGTTTCCTTGAGTGTTGGGATTGGTTTATGACTGCAAATCGTTCCTGGGAGTGTTGGGAGTGTGTTTGGATCAAAAGGAAGGTTTGAATTATGCTGCAAGTGAGGTTTCAGTTTCACACTTTTCTTTGGAATTTTTTAATTTGGTTTTGCTGCCTCAGAGGTTTCTAGGTCGTGAATACTGTATAGGAGGCTTGCATATATGTCTCTGAATGTAATCAAATGCCTTTAGGAGCCTTAAAACCAATGCAATGATGTTTGAGATTTTTCCATAATCACCATTGAAGCACTTGCCATTTTTGTTCAATTTTGAATTTCATGCTTGAAATGGACCTTTACACGAATTTGGTATGTTCCTTATGATGCATCAAAGCCATTCAAGCCACAAAATATCCCTTAATTAATTTTTTTGATTTTTATTTGAATTTTAAAGATTTAAAATGAATTAAATCAAATAAAATTAAATAAAAATAGAAAAACTAATTTTTAATCTTGAAATAAATCATGGGACACGTGGGTGGCATGGCAAAGCTGAATCAAGTGGAAAAAGTGGGCCCTTTTGTCAAAAATTGAAGTTTCAAGGATAGTTGACTTTTGCCATTTCACAAAAATTTCCCAACTTCTCCAATGCATATCTTGCTCAATTTTGATCATATGAACATGTTCTTGGACATTTTGGAAAGGTATTGAAGTCCTCTAATCAATGCTTGTGGTCCCATGTCATTTGAATTTACCAATCACAAGTTATGGTCTTTGACTTAAAGTGCCTTTTTGTTGACTTTTGAAAATGACCTATAATGTTGAAATTGATAACTTTTTGTGAGAGCATTTCTTGGACTTGGAATGTGAAGATGAATTGTAGGAAATGTCCTCCCCTTCAAAATGAGCATTGGATGGGATTTTTCTGATGAACCATGAAAAAGTTATGCCTTGGTCAAGTTACAGTTGACTTTTCAACTGTCCAAAAATAGAAACTTTTGCATCTTGATGATTTTTGAGCCATTCTTGTGGAATCATGGTCACGACTTGACAAAATGATGATTGTGAGCTCAAAATAAGATGTTGACCAAAATTTTTGACTTTTGACTGCCAAATGACCATTTTACCCCTACAGTTGATTGTGAGGTAATTAGGGTTTTTGACTGTGCAACTTGACCTTGTGAGCCTTGAAACTTGACATGGAGATGCTTGACAATGTATATGAGCATATGGGACTTGATTGAGCCCTTGAATACCTCAACTTCCTTGCAAGAACCAAAACCCTAATTTGACTGGCTTAGGAGGGTGTTTAAACTGTGCAACCCTTGAGTAGACTTGAGATGATGCTTGCCAAAACTTTGAAGAATATGGGAGGGAAAATTTTGGGGTACAAGAGTTTCCCATGTTCAATCTTCTTAGACCTGAGGATGTAGATTGGCTTGCGTGCCTTTCGTGATCCGAGGGTGGAAGATGATTGAACACTAGAGTGCCCAGAAATTTGCACTCACATAGTAGAGTATCAGCAGTGTGATGACGGGAATGGGATTACAGATGCCATTTGGAAAGATGATGGATGGGAGGATGGGCTTAAAGATGCCATCTAGGTGTCGATCGCGTAAGAGATTCCTTAGCGAGAACTTGCGTACCTGAGAAAGAAAGATGATTACCTGGCCTGTTACAGGGGTTGATCTTCAAACTCTTTATACAGATTTGCCCTGGCTGGATACAGGAGTCGAATCTTCAAACTCTTCAGATGTTCCCTGGCTAGATACAGGAATCGAATCTGGAATTTCAACAGGTTGGTAGGTTGTCTCTACTGACAGATTACCTCAGAAAAAGCCTTCAGGAATTGATTTAACTGCACCGGAGGAGGTGTTGTCTTCTCTGGCGAGTTGTCTTCAAGGACGGGTTGTCTTTAACGACGAGTGTCTATAACGACGGGTGTCTATAACGACGGGTGTCTATAACGACGGGTGTCTATAACGACGGGTGTCTATGACGACGGGTGTCTATGACGATGGGTGTCTATAACGACGGGTGTCTATAATGACAGGTGTCTATAACGACGAGTGTCTACAACGACGGGTGTCTATAACGACGAGTGTCTATAACGACGGGTGTCTATGAAGACGGGTGTCTATGACGACGGGTGTCTATAACGACGGGTGTCTATAACGACGGGTTGTCTATGACGACGGGTGTCTATGACGACGGGTGTCTATAACGACGGGTTGTCTATGACGACGGGTGTCTATGACGACGGGTGTCTATAACGACGGGTGTCTATAATGACAGGTGTCTATAACGACGGGTGTCTATGACGATGGGTGTCTATAACGACGAGGTTGCTTTCAATGACAGGTAATTAATTTTAACTGGACTTGTCTTCTTTGACTGGATGAGCATCAGGAAACCCTTTAGGATTTAACTGTACTTGTCTTTTTTGACTGGATTGGTCTCTTTTGACTGTATTTGTCTACTTTGACATAGCTGATCATTTAACTGTATCCTTCCTGAAAGGTAAAGGTCAGTCATATGCAATGCATGATATGGATCAAGCAATGATGTTTTCATCATAAATGAGATTGTATGATGTGATGTGTATGCAACTTTATCATGTATGTAAATAGGAGATATGAAATGTGAAATGTTCATGAATGTGTTTTTGCCTAGGAAAATAAATCCTTGACGAATGCCGGGAGTTTGTTGAATCCTGGGCTGATGTTGAAGAGTAGAGTTCTTCGTTTCCGCTGGGGATGATGATTGTAAGAATAAACCGGTAGGAGCAGATGACTCCGTTGGGGAATGAACTTGTTGAAGAAATTACTCTGCGGGGAATTACTCTGTGGGGAAGAGATACTTCGCTGAGACTTTGATGATAACTCCGCTGGGGATACCATTGATAAGTTATGTCGGGGAATTTTGATGAACTCCGCTGGGGGATAGGAAGAACTTCGGCGAGGACGATTTTTCCGTGGTAATTAGCTGAGGATAACCCAGTTAGATCCTGGTGGAGAATAACCTTTGGACATGGCCGGGGAGAGACATATGTACTCTGCAGGTGATAAGCTTCCATAATCTACTGGGGAGGACGATTCAACTCTCCTGGGGAAACTTCTTGGACTGCACTGGGGTGTCCAGTATTCTGCCGGGGAATAATCTTATAATAAGACTGCTGGGGATGCTTGCTGAGGAATACCTGTACTTCGCTGGGGGATGTTGAGATCTTCTGGGGATACCCAACTTCCTTAAGGCTGATAATATGCTAACTCTGCTTGGGGAGAGCGTGGCTGACTTGCTAGGGATACTGTGCCTTTTCGGGGCTGACGGGAGACCAACTCTGCTCAGGGGAGAGTATTGCTGAACCTTGTCTTACTCTGCGGGGAGTGGAGGTATCTTAGTCATAGTCTTCAGCTGGATCTACCTTGGTACCTTGGTTGACAGAGCAACTAGATTGCTTGGAAAACTCATTATTGCCCCTGTGAGAGAAGAAGATACCTTGTGGAGGTAATTGACAAATCTTCTGGTAGATAGGTGACGAGATGCCGGGACATAGTCGTACGCTTTAATCCCTAACTTTTTCCTGGACCGCCCTTTCGGGTTTTCAGTCTACCGGGAAACCCATTTTTGCCTAAGCCGCCTTTTCAGGTTTTCGACTTGCCGGGTGTACAGATTTTTCAGTTTCATCCCTTATTTTTGCCTGAACCCTTTTGGTTCGCCGGGAAGCCCTTATTTTTGCCTAGCCCAGTCGACCTAGCGGGTCTTTTATTATGCGTAGTATTTTTCGACTATGTCCATGCTCTCAGGATGTAGGGAGTTTCCCGTGTCAGTAGTGTTGTGTTGCCGCACCACTAGAAGATGTCTGATCGTCCAATGCCCCAAAGGATCCAGATGGAGATTTGCCCCAAGCTGGTTGGCCTTTTGAGAGATTCTCTGAATCTTGACTTAACTGCCCCAGATGATGGATAATGATCATGCCATGCCCCTTGATTGGAAGTGCTTTTGTTCATTAGACATTCGTCGTGCGAACTTCTATGTTGTTCAAACAAGTAGTCATACGCAAGCAATGTTATATTAAAAATGCAAAGCTTATGTCTGTCTTGAAGTTTTTTGAAAATGTAGTTTTGTATAAAAACAAGTGAATTTTTTTTGTAAATTGTGATGTCAACTCAAGATTTTACGGCGAGCCGTAAGGAGTCAGGATACCTTCGTAACAGTATGCTTTCGAACTAACCCATGCTTCAACTAGGACTTTTAAGGGTTGTAACGTGGCCTGGTTCACGGTTTAAGAAACAAAGGATAAAGGCTCAAATTTTATTTGTACCCACCCGTTCTTCGTGATGTTCTTCAAACCTAAACTCAGCTGATCGTGCGTTAGACCTTGTTCGAGTCTTTGCTCTGATATTCCAGTGATGGTTCGGATTTTGACAGTTTATTTTGAATAGGCAGTCATTCCCTTTTTGGTTGAGGGTTTGTAGGACCTCTTTCTTTTTTGATTTCGTTATCCCTGTCTTTTGCCTGAACTGTCTCTTTTGTGATTACAGTCAGCGGGATGCCCCTAGCTTTGTAAGTCTCCTTCATAGGTTTTGACTTATTGGGCTCTTTTTTTTTTTATTTTGGGAGATAACTGCCTGTCTTTATGATTGTTCGGAACCATCATTGTTTTTTGCTTTGGAAGGACTCCTTTGATGTCATCCATTGTGCACCTGGATCAATTGAGAGAACTACCCTGCCCCAGGTTATAATTAAGGGTTTTAATTTTCGAAAAGAAAAACTCCAACTTCTATGGCTCGAAGGGGTTAACGAGGGATTATCTGCCTTATAACTCCAGTGTTTAGGAATTGAAACAATGCTTGTACCTCATCAGCGGGGTCTGTTCAAAGGCATACTATAAAGATCGTCTGTAAAGATCGTGGTATCGTTTTGTCATCCTCCCTCAAGAGGCTTAGAATTTTAAATCGAGAGTTTGACATCACAAAAATATGAAAGCAATTTGAATATAGCGAAGGCGAATATATTGATTCAAAACAGACATATGCGATGTATTAATGAAATAACAACGTTTGACATGAATAAAATGTTTGAACAATCAAAAGAAAATTACAACTTGAAAAATTCTAATGAACAAAAAAGTGCTTTCTATCCTAGCCATGTTTTGGCAAGGGAGCAGTGATCACATTGGGAGCCTCGGGTGCCTCGAACTGGACCTCCTTTGCGTCGATTAGATCCTGAACCTTGTTCTTCAAAGTCCAACAATCCTCTGTAGCATGCCCCGGGCTGTCAGAATGATAAGCGCAACGGGCGTTGGGGTTATACCTTGAAGGTGTCCTGTTGGGATTCTTAGGAGGGTCCCTTAGAGTTACCAAATTGGTCTCCAGCAACTGTGGCAATATCTGGGACAAGGTCATGCTGAGGGGAGTGAATTGCCTTTTAGGTCTCTCTTCCCTTTGTTGGTTGCGATGTTGAGGAGCACCGACCGGTTTTGAAATAACCAACGCGTTGACAGCTTGGCGGTGTTCAACACTGGATTCTTTCTTGAATGGCTTCTTCTCAGTGTTCGAGGAGTCACCCTTTGGTATCTTCCCAGACTTGATACCAGCTTCTATTCTCTCACCAGTTAAGATCAGATCTGTGAACCCAGCAGAAGAATTCCCAATCAGATGGTTGAAGAATGGACCAGACAAGGTCCCCAAGAACATATCCACAAGCTCACGGTCAGTTAGAGGTGGCTGCACCCTTCCAGCAAGATCTCTCCACTTTTGCGCATATTCCTTGAAACCTTCTCCCGATCCTAGCGACATACCCTGGAGTTGGGTACGTGTAGGAGCGAGGTCGGCATTGTACTGATACTGCTTATAAAATGCAGTAGCCAAGTCCTCCCAGTTACGAATACTGGCTCCATCCAGCTGATAGAACCATTCGAGTTGAGTCCCTGAAAGACTTTCCTGGAAGAAATGGATCCATAGATTCTTGTCAACAGTGTAAGGTTGGATTCTCCTTACATAGGATCTGAGATGTAGCTTTGGGCAGGAGACTCCGTCATACTTTGCGAAAGCAGGTGCCTTGAACTTATGAGGAATCACTACCCCAGAGGATAGACCTAGATCTTCAAAGTCCAGACCAGGCACCTTTTGTATCTCCATAGCATTTAACCGGTCTTCTAGCTGTTTGTACCGGTCCTCAGAATAAGGGTATTGTTCATCGTTGAAATTTGTCTCGGTGTCAGAGACCACGGGACTAGGAACCCTTTCCTCTTGGTGACTGCCTTCCCCAACAGATGGAGTAGTCTGATCAGCTTCATTTTGTGATCCATTCCCCGATTTGCGTCTAGGGTTGGACAACACAGTCCTCTTCTTCTTCTTCTTCAAGAGCAGAGTCTTCAAATCCTGTTGTCCTTGGGCTAAGCTCATGACCAGCTCTTGGAACTGGGCATTCTGGGCCTGGAGGGCCTTGATAGCTTGTTCAGTGGATGGTGCAGAAGACATGATGATTGCTGAAATAAACAGCGGAGAAGGTAAGTGTCCTGTAAAAATGGTACCTGTAATGCAATGATATGTATGTATGCATGCAATGTTTTCAAGGATCTCGCGGGGTAAACAGAGAAACTTGTTAGACTTTGAATCCGGTAGCTTGATTGAAGGAACTTCACGTTGTTGAGAGTCCTTCTTCAAGAGTCAAGGCTCACCATATCGAGTGGGTCATAGCCCCTGACAACCTTGGTTAGAGGAAAATAAATCCCCTTTGCCCCTTGCTAGACATTTTGATTCATCATGACCTGCATCACAAGCCCTTGAGATCCTTGAAATGGATTAGTCCTTATGTAGGATGTATGCAATGGTATGATGGTATGCTATGCATGGAGTGACGTAAGTAAACCCTGTTATGAGCCCAGGTTAAGGACTGTAAACAAAACCTGCAAGAACTCATGTTGTCAGATAACAAGTATGTAAGTAGTTCAAGTATGAAGGCACACAAGTCACACAAGAGAGCCCTTAGAGTTTAGGCCAACATGAAGTTCAGGTACTACCCTCTTTCAGTTTCGTTGGTTAAGACTTGTCCTAGAAAATAGTAATCGGGTTCTAGAGGATCTCAATATCACTGACTACCCTCAATCGGTCATAACTCCAGCGTCGCAATCTTTTCTTGCATCCAGAACCATCGCGAGAGTTTAGCCTCAATGAGTGTAGCATACTGCTACTGTTCTATGGCCAAGTTGGGTCAATTTAAGGTTCTAAGGTCGGTTGGTGCTTAATGACTCCTCAGAAGACCCATATTCTCCTCGTTGCAACACAAGGGATATCGGTACAGACCAAGGTGTCACACTAACGTAGCCACTGCTTCACCCGTGTCGGTCTACGCCGGACAGGTCCCTCACAGCTTATGCTACCTAAAGAAGGGTATTCCCCATATCCGGGTTAGGATCTATGAAACTCCAAAACAAAGCCCACAATATTAAATCAAGCAAAGCATTCAATTGAAAACATGAGAATGGTCTAATCCTAAGGTACACCTCACTTTTAAGTGTCCCCAGCAGAGTCGCCAGTTCTGTGATCGGTGGAAATAGAACTGACTGTTTAAAGCTGGTTTCGCGAAATGTCGCCGAAGCAAGAGTCGCCATCGTCTTTTATGTTCTCCAACATGGAAAGGACAAAAGCACAGCAAAATTCCTTATGAGAATGTTTCTCGGTTCGGGAGGTAGATTTATAGAAAGGGAAGGTGTTAGCACCCTTTTTATCCGTGGTTATCCACGGGCTCTTAGGTACTTACTCTTATGTTTTCAAAAGATGTTTGCTTTTCAAATGTGTGTGGGTTTTGAAAAAAAGTTTCGTTTGAAAAAATTTCTAAGTAACTCTTGTATCAGTCCTCAAGAGTGTATGAAAAATTTGTTTGAAATCTTTTAGAAAGTGTGAGGTGTGAAAAGTATTTTCGTTTGTTTTTGAAAAGAGCAAGTACCTATGAGAATCTACCTACCCTAAGGAATTAAGTTGTGTAAGAGTCCTTTAGACAATGCTATCCCACTATTGAGAGGTAGGTAGCACCGTCGTTGGAGGTATTCGGGTCAATTCGATTATCGGGACAGTGGGGTCACCGAAGCAACGGTTGGACACCTTAGAAGTAACCCTAGTGTCTTAGATCCTTTTAATCCGAGGCAACCGTTTTGAGGCAACTGGATCTTAGACATAAGGGCGACGTCTAAAACATCCTATACTTGATGACCACGTTTCGAGGCAACGAGTGAAGCGTACCCTAGGAGTGGCATGTGCTTTGTGTGTTGTATTTCAGTTAATGTTTGTTTTTTATAGGTTATTTGTGAGCTACGGATTGATTTTATTTACATACATTCTTTCATGCATTTAACAGTTAGGGGTGCAGAAAGTAAATTGCGGAAATATAAATTCTACGCTATTACAAGGCGCGGGTCTATACATCGCCAAAAATACAAAGACCCGTTTTGATAAAGTGCGGAAAGTAAAGAAAGCAATAAACCTAATTACTATTACATTCTTGAAGCAGTTACATAATAATCAAAATAAAATAAATGCGCACGAATAAAAATTAATCGGGAATGTCTTAAGGGTTTTGACCCTTTTTAGAAAAGAAATGAATTTTTTTGTCCTTTTTTGAATTAAATGCAATTAATTAAATAAAGCCTAATTACTAATTAATTAATTTATTAAAAGAAAATATTTTTTTTTGTATTTTTATGTTTTTAATGAAATAAAATAAAATTAAAAGTCAATAAAACCTAATTCTAGATTTATTTTAGTTATTAGAAAAAAGAAGTTAAAGTTGCCTAATTAAACTATTTTATTTGTTAATATTTTATTTACAAAAATAACATGAAATTAATAATAATAATAATAATAATATTAGTTCTTTTTTGATTTTTTTATGAAAATATAAATTATGTTAATGGTTAATAAAAAGAATAAGAAAAATAAATAAGGCAAATGACAAAATAATAAAAAAGGGAAAAGCAAACCCAAGGGGGGTTTTGGGCCAGATTGGGGTGTTTATTCAGAAATTCCAGCCCATTAAACTTCCAAGCCTGTTGACTTTTGGAATTGCCCGCGCCTGCGTTGACTCTTGAGCACCATGGTCTTCATGCCTTGGCCACTGGATTGGCGCTTGAGACACTTGGCACGTTAATTGTTGGAGATGTATGGTGGAATTATGCTGGAATGCTGCATACAATTACATGAAGCAAAATATTATGGAAATAATGGGGGACCTGGGATTCGAACCCAGGTCCCAACGCTTGCAAAGCACCTGGCCAACCACTACACCACTCATGCGCATCTGTTAGTAAAATAAGAAAACAATATAATATAGGATAAACGCACTATATGTTGAAAAAAGAAAAAAGTAGCGCGCGTGATTTGAATGAACCAATGGGATGTAGGCACGCCATCATCTTCTTCACGTTTCCTGCAAAATAGAGATTAGATAGCGGGGGTTTTTAACCCCCACAACACAAAACTGCAGAAAATAGCGACTAGGCGCTCAATGCATATAAAAAAGGCGCGAGGTATGTTTTGTATTCGTCTCGTCACGCTGGTTTCAGCCATGTATGTTTGGAGGGTTAATTTTACAGTATGGGAAAAACCCCAATTCAAAAGCTTTGAAGCCCTAGAACCTAACAATGGCAATTTTCATGTTAGAGCATCATAATCAAATTAAATTATATAGAAAGCTTCGTATGAATGTCAGCAATGCAAAACAGTGATCAAAATGTATTAATGATGTGTAAAAATGGAGTTTCGATTATGGAAGCGTTTGCTCAAACCGTGGTTCTGTTTGGCCGTTTCCTTGAGTGTTGGGATTGGTTTATGACTGCAAATCGTTCCTGGGAGTGTTGGGAGTGTGTTTGGATCAAAAGGAAGGTTTGAATTATGCTGCAAGTGAGGTTTCAGTTTCACACTTTTCTTTGGAATTTTTGAATTTGGTTTTGCTGCCTCAGAGGTTTCTAGGTCGTGAATACTGTATGAGAGGCTTGCATATATGTCTCTGAATGTAATCAAATGCCTTTAGGAGCCTTAAAACCAATGCAATGATGTTTGAGATTTTTCCATAATCACCATTGAAGCACTTGCCATTTTTGTTCAATTTTGAATTTCATGCTTGAAATGGACCTTTACACGAATTTGGTATGTTCCTTATGATGCATCAAAGCCATTCAAGCCACAAAATATCCCTTAATTAATTTTTTTGATTTTTATTTGAATTTTAAAGATTTAAAATGAATTAAATCAAATAAAATTAAATAAAAATAGAAAAATTAATTTTTAATCTTGAAATAAATCATGGGAAACGTGGGTGGCATGGCAAAGCTGAATCAAGTGGAAAAAGTGGGCCCTTTTTGTCAAAAATTGAAATTTCAAGGATAGTTGACTTTTGCCATTTCACAAAAAGTTTCCCAACTTCTCCAATGCATATCTTGCTCAATTTTGATCATATGAACATGTTCTTGGACATTTTGGAAAGGTCTTGAAGTCCTCTAACTAATGCCATTAGTCCCATGGAATTTGAATTTACAAATCTCAAGTTATGGTCTTTGACTTAAAGTGCCTTTTTGTTGACTTTTGAAAATGACCTATAATGTTGAAATTGATAACTTTTTGTGAGAGCATTTCTTGGACTTGGAATGTGAAGATTAATTGTAGGAAATGTCCTCCCCTTCAAAATGAGCATTGGATGGGATTTTTCTGATGAACCATGAAAAAGTTATGCCTTGGTCAAGTTACAGTTGACTTTTCAGCTGTCCAAAAATAGAAACTTTTGCATCTTGATGATTTTTGAGCCATTCTTGTGGAATCATGGTCAAGACTTGACCAAATGATGATTGTGAGCTCAAAATAAGATGTTGACCAAAATCTTTGACTTTTGACTGCCAAATGACCATTTTACCCCTACAGTTGATTGTGAGGCAATTAGGGTTTTTGACTGTGCAACTTGACCTTGTGAGCCTTGAAACTTGACATGGAGATGCTTGACAATGTATATGAGCATATGGAACTTGATTGAGCCCTTGAAAACCTCAACTTCCTTGCAAGAACCAAAACCCTAATTTGACTGGCTTAGGAGGGTGTTTGAACTGTGCAACCCTTGAGTAGACTAGAGATGATGCTTGCCAAAACTTTGAAGAATATGGGAGGTCAAATTTTAGGGTACAATAGTTGCCCCTATTCAATCTTCTTAGACCTGAGGATGTAGATTGGCTTGCGTGCCTTTCGTGATCCGAAGGTGGAAGATGATTGAACACTAGAGTGCCCAGAAATTTGCACTCACATAGTAGAATATCAGCAGTGTGATGACGGGAATGGGATTACAGATGCCATTTGGAAAGATGATGGATGGGAGGATGGGCTTAAAGATGCCATCTAGGTGTCGATCGCGTAAGAGATTCCTTAGCGAGAACTTGCGTACCTGAGAAAGAAAGATGATTACCTGGCCTGTTACAGGGGTTGATCTTCAAACTCTTTATACAGATTTGCCCAGGCTGGATACAGAAGTCGAATCTTCAAACTCTTCAGATGTGCCCTGGCTAGATACAGGAATCGAATCTGGAATTTCAACAGGTTGGTAGGTTGTCTCTACTGACAGATTACCTCAGAAAAAGCCTTCAGGAATTGATTTAACTGCACCGGGGAAGGTGTTGTCTTCTCTGGCGAGTTGTCTTCAAGGACGGGTTGTCTTTAACGACGAGTGTCTATAACGACGGGTGTCTATAACGACGGGTGTCTATAACGACGGGTGTCTATAACGACGGGTGTCTATGACGACGAGTGTCTATGACGACGGGTGTCTATAACGACGGGTGTCTATAATGACAGGTTTCTATAACAACGAGTGTCTACAACGATGGGTGTCTATAAGGACGGGTGTCTATAACGACGGGTGTCTATGACGACGGGTGTCTATAACGACGGGTGTCTATAACGACGGGTGTCTATAACGACGGGTTGTCTATGACGACGGGTGTCTATGACGACGGGTGTCTATAACAACGGGTTGTCTATGACGACGGGTGTCTATAACGACGGGTGTCTATAATGACAAGTGTCTATAACGACGGGTGTCTATAACGATGGGTGTCTATGACGACGGGTGTCTATAACGACGAGGTTGGTTTCAATGACAGGTAATTAATTTTAAATGGACTTGTCTTCTTTGACTGGATGAGCATCAGGAAACCCTTTGGGATTTAACTGTACTTGTCTTTTTTGACTGGATTGGTCTCTTTTGACTGTATTTGTCTACTTTGACATAGGTGATCATTTAACTGTATCCTTCCTGAAAGGTAAAGGTCAGTCATATGCAATGCATGATATGGATCAAGCAATGATGTTCTCATCATAAATGAGATTGTATGATGTGATGCGTATGCAACTTTATCATGTATGTAAATAGGAGATATGAAATGTGAAATGTTCATGAATGTGTTTTTGCCTAGGAAAATAAATCCTTGACGAATGCCGGGAGTTTGTTGAATCTTGGGCTGATGTTGAAGAGTAGAGTTCTTCGTTTCCGCTGGGGATGATGATTGTAAGAATAAACCGGTAGGAGCAGATGACTCCGTTGGGGAATGAACTTGTTGAAGAAATTACTCTACGGGGAATTACTCTGTGGGGAAGAGATACTTCGCTGAGACTTTGATGATAACTCCGTTGGGGATACCATTGATAAGTTATGTCGGGGAATTTTGATGAACTCCGCTGGGGGATAGGAAGAACTTCGCCGAGGACGATTTTTCCGTGGTAATTAGCTGAGGATAACCCAGTTAGACCCTGGTGGAGAATAACCATTGGACATGGCCGGGGAGAGACGTATGTACTCTGCAGGTGATAAGCTTCCAGAATCTACCGGGGAGGATGATTCAACTCTCCTGGGGAAACTTCTTGGACTGCACTGGGGTGTCCGGTATTCTGCCGGGGAACAATCTTATATTAAGACTGCTGGGGATGCTTGCTGAGGAATACTTGTACTCCGCTGGGGGATGTTGAGATCTTCTAGGGATACCCAACTTCCTTAAGGATGACAATAGGCTAACTCTGCTTGGGGAGAGCGTGGCTGACTTGCTAGGGATACTGTGCCTTTTCGGGGCTGACGGGAGACCAACTCTGCTCAGGGGAGAGTATTGCTGAACCTTGTCTTACTCTGCGGGGAGTGGAGGTATCTTAGTCATAGTCTTCAGCTGGATCTACCTTGGTACCTTGGTTGACAGAGCAACTAGATTGCTTGGACAACTCATTATTGCCCCTGTGAGAGAAGAAGATACCTTGTGAAGGTAATTGACAAATCTTCTGGTAGACAGGTGACGAGATGCCGGGACATAGTCGTACGCTTTAATCCCTAACTTTTTCCTGGACCGCCCTTTCGGGTTTTCAGTCTACCGGGATACCCATTTTTGCCCAAGCCGCCTTTTCAGGTTTTCGACTTGCCAGGTGTACAGATTTTTCAGTTTCATCCCTTTTTTTGCCCGAACCCTTTTGGTTCGCCGGGAAGCCCTTATTTTTGCCTAGGCCAGTCGACCTAGCGGGTCTTTGATTATGCATAGTATTTTTCGACTATGTCCATGCTCTCAGGATGTAGGGAGTTGCCCCTGTCAGTAGTGTTGTGTTGCCGCACCACTAGAAGATGTCTGATCGTCCAATGCCCCAAAGGATCCAAATGGAGATTTGCCCCAAGCTGGTTGGCCTTTTGAGAGATTCTCTAAATCTTGACTTAACTGCCCCAGATGATGGACAATGATCATGCCATGCCCCTTGATTGGAAGTTCTTTTGTTCATTAGACATTCATCGTGCGAACTTCTATGTTGTTCAAACAAGTAGTCATACGCAAGCAATGTTATATTAAAAATGCAAAGCTTATGTCTATCTTGAAGTTTTTTGAAAATGTAGTTTTGTATAAAAACAAGTGAATTTTTTTTGTAAACTGTGATGTCAACTCAAGATTTTACGGCGAGCCTTAAGGAGTCAGGATACCTTCGTAACAGTATGCTTTCGAACTAACCCATGCTTCAGCTAGAACTTTTAAGGGTTGTAACGTGGCCTGGTTCACGGTTTAAGAAACAAAGGATAAAGGCTCAAATTTTATTTGTACCCACCCGTTCTTCGTGATGTTCTTCAAACCTAAACTCAGTTGATCGTGCGTTAGACCTTGTTCGAGTCTTTGCTCTGATATTCCAGTGATGGTTCGGATTTTGACAGTTTATTTTGAATAGGCAGTCATTCCCTTTTTGGTTGAGGGTTTGTAGGACCTCTTTCTTTTTTGATTTCGTTATCCTTGTCTTTTGCCTGAACTGTCTCTTTTGTGATTACAGTCAGCGGGATGCCCCTAGCTTTGTAAGTCTCCTTCATAGGTTTTGACTTATTGGGCTCTCTTTTTTTATTTTGGGAGATAACTGCATGTCTTTATGATTGTTCGGAACCATCATTGTTTTTTGCTTTGGAAGGACTCCTTTGATGTCATCCATTGTGCACCTGGATCAACTGAGAGAACTACCCTGCCCCAGGTTATAATTAAGGGTTTTAATTTTCGAAAAGAAAAACTCCAACTTCTATGGCTCGAAGGGGTTAACGAGGGATTATCTGCCTTATAACTCCAGTGTTTAGGAATTGAAACAATGCCTGTACCTCATCAGCGGGGTCTGTTCAAAAGCATACTGTAAAGATCGTCTGTAAAGATCGTGGTATCGTTTTCGACATCCTCCATCAAGAGGCATAGAATTTTAAATCGAGAGTTTGACATCACAAAAATATGAAAGCAATTTGAATATAACGAAGGCGAATATATTGATTCAAAACAGACATATGCGATGTATTAATGAAATAACAACGTTTGACATGAATAAAATGTTTGAACAATCAAAAGAAAATTACAACTTGAAAAATTCTAATGAACAAAAAAGTGCTTTCTATCCTAGCCATGTTTTGGCAAGGGAGCAGTGATCACACTGGGAGCCTCGGGCGCCTCGAACTGGACCTCCTTTGCATCGATTAGATCCTGAACCTTGTTCTTCAAAGTCCAACAATCCTCTGTAGCATGCCCCGGGCTGTCAGAATGATAAGCGCAACGGGCGTTGGGGTTATACCTTGAAGGTGTCCTGTTGGGATTCTTAGGAGGGTCCCTTAGAGTTACCAAATTGGTCTCCAGCAACTGTGACAATATCTGGGACAAGGTCATGCTGAGGGGAGTGAATTGCCTTTTAGGTCTCTCTTCCCTTTGTTGGTTGCGATGTTGAGGAGCACCGGCCGGTTTTGAAATAACCACCGTGTTGACAGCTTGGCGGTGTTCAGCACTGGATTCTTTCTTGAATGGCTTCTTCTCAGTATTCGAGGAGTCACCCTTTGGTATCTTCCCAGACTTGATACCAGCTTCTATTCTCTCACCAGTTAAGATCAGATCTGTGAACCCAACAGAAGAATTCCCAATCAGATGGTTGAAGAATGGACCAGACAGGGTCCCCAAGAACATATCCACAAGCTCACGGTCAGTTAGAGGTGGTTGTACCCTTCCAGCAAGGTCTCTCCACTTTTGCGCATATTCCTTGAAACCTTCTCCCGATCCTAGCGACATACCCTGGAGTTGGGTACGTGTAGGAGTGAGGTCGGCATTATACTGATACTGCTTATAAAATGCAGTAGCCAAGTCCTCCCAGTTACGAATACTGGCTCCATCCAGCTGATAGAACCATTCGAGTTGAGTCCCTGAAAGACTTTCCTGGAAGAAATGGATCCATTGATTCTTGTCAACAGTGTAAGGTTGGATTCTCCTTACATAGGATCTGAGATGCAGCTTTGGGCAGGAGACTCCGTCATACTTTGCGAAAGCAGGTGCCTTGAACTTATGAGGAATCACTACCCTAGAGGATAGACCTAGATCTTCGAAGTCCAGGCCAGGCACCTTCTGTATCTCCATAGCATTTAACCGGTCTTCTAGCTGTTTGTACCGGTCTTGAACTTATGAGGAATCACTACCCCAAAGAAAATATTTTTTTTTGTATTTTTATGTTTTTAATGAAATAAAATAAAATTAAAAGTCAATAAAACCTAATTCTAGATTTATTTTAGTTATTAGAAAAAAGAAGTTAAAGTTGCCTAATTAAACTATTTTATTTGTTAATATTTTATTTACAAAAATAACATGAAATTAATAATAATAATAATATTAGTTCTTTTTTGATTTTTTTATGAAAATATAAATTATGTTAATGGTTAATAAAAAGAATAAGAAAAATAAATAAGGCAAATGACAAAATAATAAAAAAGGGAAAAGCAAACCCAAGGGGGGTTTTGGGCCAGATTGGGGTGTTTATTCAGAAATTCCAGCCCATTAAACTTCCAAGCCTGTTGACTTTTGGAATTGCCTGCGCCTGCGTTGACTCCTGAGCACCATGGTCTTCATGCCTTGGCCACTAGATTGACGCTTGAGACACTTGGCACGTTGATTGTTGGAGATGTATGGTGGAATTATGCTGGAATGCTGCATACAATTACATGAAGCAAAATATTATGGAAATAATGGGGGACCTGAGATTCGAACCCAGGTCCCAACGCTTGCAAAGCACCTGGCCAACCACTACACCACTCATGCGCATCTGTTAGTAAAATAAGAAAACAATATAATATAGGATAAATGCACTATATGCTGAAAAAAGAAAAAAGTAGCGCGCGTGATTTGAATGAACCAATGGGATGTAGGCACGCCATCATCTTCTTCATGTTTCCTGCAAAATAGAGATTAGATAGCGGGGGTTTTTAACCCCCACAACACAAAACTGCAGAAAATAGTGACTAGGCGCTCAATGCATATAAAAAAGGCGCGAGGTATGTTTTGTATTCGTCTCGTCACGCTGGTTTCAGCCATGTATGTTTGGAGGGTTAATTTTACAGTATGGGAAAAACCCCAATTCAAAAGCTTTGAAGCCCTAGAACCTAACAATGGCAATTTTCATGTTAGAGCATCATAATCAAATTAAATTATATAGAAAGCTTCGTATGAATGTCAGCAATGCAAAACAATGATCAAAATGTATTAATGATGTGTAAAAATGGAGTTTCGATTATGGAAGAGTTTGCTCAAACCGTGGTTCTGTTTGGCCGTTTCCTTGAGTGTTGGGATTGGTTTATGACTGCAAATCGTTCCTGGGAGTGTTGGGAGTGTGTTTGGATCAAAAGGAAGGTTTGAATTATGCTGCAAGTGAGGTTTCAGTTTCACACTTTTCTTTGGAATTTTTGAATTTGGTTTTGCTGCCTCAGAGGTTTCTAGGTCGTGAATACTGTATGGGAGGCTTGCATATATGTCTCTGAATGTAATCAAATGCCTTTAGGAGCCTTAAAACCAATGCAATGATGTTTGAGATTTTTCCATAATCACCATTGAAGCACTTGCCATTTTTGTTCAATTTTGAATTTCATGCTTGAAATGGACCTTTACACGAATTTGGTATGTTCCTTATGATGCATCAAAGCCATTCAAGCCACAAAATATCCCTTAATTGATTTTTTTGATTTTTATTTGAATTTTAAAGATTTAAAATGAATTAAATCAAATAAAATTAAATAAAAATAGAAAAATTAATTTTTAATCTTGAAATAAATCATGGGACACGTGGGTGGCATGGCAAAGCTGAATCAAGTGGAAAAAGTGGGCCCTTTTGTCAAAAATTGAAGTTTCAAGGATAGTTGACTTTTGCCATTTCACAAAAATTTCCCAACTTCTCCAATGCATATCTTGCTCAATTTTGATCATATGAACATGTTCTTGGACATTTTGGAAAGGTCTTGAAGTCCTCTAACCAATGCTTTTGGTCCCATGTCATTTGAATTTACCAATCACAAGTTATGGTCTTTGACTTAAAGTGCCTTTTTGTTGACTTTTGAAAATGACCTATAATGTTGAAATTGATAACTTTTTGTGAGAGCATTTCTTGGACTTGGAATGTGAAGATGAATTGTATGAAATGTCCTCCCCTTCAAAATGAGCATTGGATGGGATTTTTCTGATGAACCATGAAAAAGTTATGTCTTGGTCAAGTTACAGTTGACTTTTCAACTGTCCAAAAATAGAAACTTTTGCATCTTGATGATTTTTGAGCCATTCTTGTGGAATCATGGTCAAGACTTGACAAAATGATGATTGTGAGCTCAAAATAAGATGTTGACAAAAAATTTTGACTTTTGACTGCCAAATGACCATTTTACCCCTACAATTGATTGTGAGGCAATTAGGGTTTTTGACTGTGCAACTTGACCTTGTGAGCCTTGAAACTTGACATGGAGATGCTTGACAATGTATATGAGCATATGGGACTTGATTGAGCCCTTGAATACCTCAACTTCCTTGCAAGAACCAAAACCCTAATTTGATTGGCTTAGGAGGGTGTTTGAACTGTGCAACCCTTGAGTAGACTTGAGATGATGCTTGCCA
Source organism: Vicia faba (assembly GCA_948472305.1). Lineage (NCBI taxonomy): Eukaryota > Viridiplantae > Streptophyta > Magnoliopsida > Fabales > Fabaceae > Vicia > Vicia faba. The sequence continues at coordinate 697,886,199 of OX451736.1, forward strand.
AAACTTTGAAGAATATGGGAGTGAAAATTTTGGGGTACAACAATCCCAAATGCTCACCATTGTCCTAATATGTTCTCAAGATCATCCATGTCAAGTTTCAAGCCCTACAGAGGAAGTTTGCTCAGTCAATTGCTCAAAGGCTTGAAAATCGACCGTGCTAGGGCAAAAGTCAACTGTGTCCTACATACAGTCAAACTTCAAGATTTTTGGTAAACATTCTCATTTTGAAGTATTATTCATAATTTTATCAAGTGTTGATCATTATTCCTCAAGGATTGCTCACAATTCATCAAAACCCAAAAGTTGCTAAATTAGGGTTTTGTAGAAAAAGTCAACTCAACTTTGACCAAGCATAACTTTCTCATACTTTATCAAGAATGACCCATCCAAAGCTCATTTTTAATAGGATGAAATGCCCTACAATTCATCTTCATCTCCCAAGTTCAAAATATGCACTCATAAGAAGATATAAATTTGGACATTATAGGTCATTTTGAAAAGTCAACAAAAATACCTTTTTTTCAAAGCTTCATACATGAACATGGAAGACTAAATTGAGATGAGACCAAAAGGTTTGCTTAGAGGACATCTTGAGCTTTCTAAAAAGTTCAATAACACATCTCTAGGGTCAGAATTGAGGGAGTTATGCATTGGTGAAGTTGACCCTTTTTGTAAAATTACCAAAAGTCAAATGTGCCCAAAATTGCAATTTTTGTCAAATGGGCCCAACTTTTTGTGCTTGTATTGAGTTGGTAACATGATCCACGACCCATGATCCTTCCCACTTGCCTTTATTTTATTTTTGTCATTTATTTTGATTTTTACTTCAATTAAATCAAATTAAATCAAAATAAAATCATGAAAATATCAAAACTAATCAAAGCTTGAGATTTTATGCATGTTTAGGTCTCTCATACAGCTGGGAAGAGAATCAAATCGTGCAAGGCTGGTTTGGACAGAAAAAGATTGAATTTTTCTTGTTTCGGAAAGATTTGATGCAAGAGTGAATCAATGATCAAATCTTCATAAATGGCCAAGATTTGATGCAAGTTTTCACCCTAATTGATTCTATGATATATATTGAACAAATCCAAAGCAAAAACATGAGGGGTTGGAGGCGTAAGAGAGCATAACCAGATTCAAAAAAGTCATTAAAAAGTGTGAAATCATTCTTGCAGTTAGAAGGAAATTCAAGCCATTCCAAGATCACCATTCGTATCCTGGACCTTCTCTGAAGCAGATACGATCGTTTGCAAGCATCCATACGGCCAAAAACTCAAACTACAGACCCACGGTTTGCCTTTCAAACTCAAAATCTATTCTTGCAATTTACGCAACATTAGCACGTTTCAATGACATATATGTGTTTGTTAATGTATTTGCAATATTCTGGTTATACTCAATTGAGTTTTTGATGCACATACTGGGATCCACCATTGCTAGGTTTTCCTTGCTCGTTTTAGGGTTTTCTCATGCAGGTAAAATTGGCCCAAAACAGGGGTACCATGGTGTTCACAAGGTCAAGATGAACTGCCCGGTACCATTAGTTTTCATTATCATGCTTGTATGATATTCTGGAAATACACAAGGGCTATACCTACAGAGAACGTCTGTAGGTAAAAGTCATTTTACCTAAGACGACGAACGCTGGAGAAGATGATGAGGTGTTCAGTCACTATTGGTCTATCCAAACTGGCGCGCACTTTTTTCTGTTTTCATCCACTAACTCACATTAACATATATTATTAATTGTTGTTATTTTATGAACAAAGAAGCAGCGTGGCACAGATGGCAACAAGGTGGTGGTTTGAAGCATAAGGACCTGGGTTCGATCCCAGGTCCCAGCGAACCTTTATTTGTTTATTTTTCTTTTCAGATCCAGTGCGCCTCCTATCCAAGTGTCTTCCATACACCCTCATCTCCAGCCAATGGATCCATCACGCAGCCAGATGTGAACTCCAGCAAGCAAGGACCATGGTGCACCTTCCAGTCAACGCCACACACAATCCAGCGTGTTGACTGGACTCAACTGATCTGGGCCTAAAACAATTTGCAATCAGCACCCCCCCATTTGCTTCAGCACAGGCCCATTCTCACCTTTTTATTATTTTCTTTCTTTTCTTTTTAGTTTGTTTATTTATTTTATTTTCTAAAATCATTTTTTAATTAAATCAAAAAAATCAGAAAATTAGAATTAGTTTTATTAAGTTTAATTTCTCACTAATTAATTAGATCAATTTAGCTTAGGGCAATTTTAACTTGTTTTTACAATTAAAATTAATTAGACAATTAAGTTTAATTTTTGGTTTTAATTATTTTCTTTCTAAAAATAAAAATACAAAAATAGGTCAAATTAATTATTTTTCTTAATTTGAAATTAATTAGTAATTAGGTTTGTATTTATTTAATTAAAACCTTATTTTTCTCAAGATAATCAAAAACAACAAAAATATGATTTTTCTTTTAATTAGGTTTAGACGGGGTCAAAACCCTAATTTCTTTCTCGTTCTTAATTTATCGCGCGCGTTTATTATTTTTTACGATATTAATGTAACTTCTCATGGGATGTAATAGTTTAATTAGGACTTTTCTTTTATTTATCGTTTTACGAGTTTTTGGCTATGTAATTAATCCCCCTCCCCGAAGCCTTGTAATAGCGTAGTTTTATTTCTCGCATTTTAATTTTCGCTAATAATAACTGTTAGATGTATGATAATAGGATTGCATGACAAGAATGTATTTTAATTTTAAAATGGTTAGCAAACCCTAAATGTGCAAAGATAATAACTAAAATTAAATCACTCGCACATGCACACTCCTAGGGTATACTCTCACTTCGGTTGCCTTCGATAAATGATCATTAAGTATAGGGTGTATTAGTGGTTACCCTCTTGTCTAAACAAAGATTAAATGTCCCGTTCGGAAATGTTGCCTCGGAAATGTTGCCTCGGAAATGTTGCCTCGAATATGATCTTAAGTCACTAGGGTTATTACTAAGACGTCCTAACATTGTTTTAGTGATCGTACGTCCCTTTCGAATTGGCCCTTACAACTCTAACGACGGTGCTACCTACTCTTTAATAGTAGGATAGCGCTGTCTAAAGGAAACAAGAACAGAAACATTCTTTTTAGAGTAGGTAGACACTAGTAGGTACTTGCTCAAAATAAACTTTTCCACACTTACTCTTTTCAAACAAAGTTTTCAAAACAACTTCGTAACACTCTTGAGGACTGATACAAGGGTTAAAACAAAGTAAAACAAAAACTTTTCAAAACACACAAACACGAAGCAATTTTAAAATGATGAGTAAGTACCTAAGAGCCCGTGGAAAACCACGGATAGAAAGGGTGCTAATACCTTCCCTTTCTATAATCTACCCCCCGTACTCAAAATCTCGAAAAAGGAATTTTTCGGTGCTTTTGTCCTTTCCAGTTGGATAAAATAAAAGTCGGTGGTGAGTCTTGCTTACCGCGACATTTCGCGAATACAAAACGCAAAATGCAAACCAACATTTTCCAAAACAGTCGGTTCTGCCACCGTATCACAGAACTGGCGATTCTGCTGGGGAAATGTAAATAAGTGGGGTATACCTTAGGATTAGTTCATCATGAATTGCTTCTCTTGTTTGGTTTGATTGCTTTACTCTTGAGGGTTTTGTATTGGGAGTTACTATAGATCCTAACCCGGATCTGGGGGACACCTTTTAGGTAAGTAACAATAAACTGTGAGGGAATTGTACGGCGTAGACCAATACGGTTGAAGCAGTAGCTACATTGATGTGGCACATTGGTTGGTACCGGTATCCCTTATGGAGAAACGAGGAGAATACGGGGCTGCTATGTGTGTCGTTAAGCATCAACTGACCTTAGAACCTATAATTGACCAACTTGGCCAGTAGGAAGTAGTGAGATAGCCAACCTCGGTGTAAAGTTGAGAACTGGTTGATACTCAATACTACACTCATTGAGACCATACTCTCGAGATAGTTCCGGCCGCAAGAAAAGATTGTGTAAGCTGAAACCATGACCGATGGAGGATGGTCAATGATATTGAGAACCTCTAGAACCCGATTACTATTATTAGGACAGGTTGAAACCAACTAAACTTCAAGAGGGTAATACCTAGACCCCATGCAAGCCTTAAACTTAAGGGCTTTTGGGTGACTTGTTTGCCTTTACCATGTCTGTTATCTGCTATACCTATTGTGTGTTTTATCATGACATCATGCATCATGACATAGCATGCATACTACATCATACTAACCATTTCAAAGACCGAGGGGATTTATCTTTGTTCTGTTTTGCAGATTATGGCTTCTGTACGCAGAAACACCATTCGAGTTAACTTTGTGCAAATACCTGCTCAACTCAAAGATTTAGCCTCGAGAGTTTCTGATACTTCTTCATTCATTAGGAGACATGGTTAGCTTCTTAGTATGGTTACCTCAAAGTTTGATGAGCAGATGATGAGTGTGCTTTTCTAGTTCTTCGATCAGGTGCATCATTGCTTCACTTTCCCGGATTATCAGCTAGTTCCCACTATGGAAGAGTTTTCTCACTTATTGGGTATATCCATCCTTGAGCAGATGCCCTTCACCGGTTCGGAAGAGACTCCTAGACCAGAAGACATTGCTCCAGCTCTACATTTGAAACGGGCTGATGTAGTATCTAATTGGAAGACACGAAGCAGGGTTGAAGGTTTCTTAGCCAAGTTTCTAATAGATCAAGCTCAGCAGTTCTGGGATAATTTGGACTTTCAGGCTTTCGAAGACATCTTGGCTCTCCTTATCTACGATTTGGTTCTTTTCCCGAATCCAGATTCCTTCATAGATGTGAATACGGTTAAGATCTTCCTGTCTCGCAATCCTGTGCCTACCCTTCTGGGTGATATCTTACATGCCCTCTATACTCGTACTGTGCGAAGAAGAGGGACCCTCATGTGTTGCATGCCGCTGCTGGCGAGGTGGTTTATTTCGCACCTCCCCAAGTCCGTGTTGAAGAATGAAGAAGGTTTATGATGGTCTTACAGGATAATGTCCCTTGCCCATACAGACATTCTTTGGAGTTCTAAAGTTATGGAAAGCATTGCTGTCATTGATCGATGTGGGGGATACCCTAATGTCCCATTGCTTGGAATTAGAGGGGGAATAACCTACAGTCATTACTTGGATTTGCGACAGTTTGGTCATGCTCGAAGAGACGGTCCTCATGAGTTACTTCTTACAGATATTGCATTTGACTACAAGGAGGACGTTGACGAGCATCGCCGAAGGTTTATACGAGCTTGAGGCATGGTGAACAGGTCTGACCCTCAAGAGTTAGGATCGAAGACTTCTCTCCCTATGCAACCCTATCTCCAGTGGGTCCGAGCTCGAGCCCAGAAGCCTGGGATGCCTTATGAAGCTGTGTTGCCAGTGATTGTGGAGCCTACCAATGAAAAGGGCATTCCTTATACAGTCCTTTACCCCTACATGCCCACTGATCTTGGGGCATTGAAGAGATCTTGGATTCAGCTGAAGGAGGAGAGGGATACCTACCGGGACAAATACCATGAGCAAGAGAGGAAGATCTTGAAGCTCACCAGGCAACTTGAGAATGAAAGAACGATCAATGACTACGTCAACAAGAAGGGGAAGCGTCCATGGGATTTCATTTACTTCTTTGTAAACGCCTTAAAGGCATTGTTGAACCTTTTTACAAGTTTAATCTAATAAAGTTTGTTTATTTCTTGGTTTGCAAATTTAAATCTCCCAAAGTCTTTGAAATCATTACATACGCATCCCATTATCATGCACACCATTACAGGTTTCTCATCTTCTTCGCTGTTTATTTCAGCAGAGATGTCTTCCGATCAAGCTATCAAAGATCTTCAGGCACAAAATGCCCAATTTCAAGAGATGTTCTTGAGTTTGGCTAAAGGGCAAGAGGACTTGGAAGATCTCATTATGAAAGAGAAAGAGAAGAAGAAGAAGAAGAAGAAGGTTGTTCTTTTGAGTATGGGTAAAAGGTTTGGGGATAGGCTGAAACAACAAGTTGATCTGTCTCTTTCATCCAAAGGAGAGGAGGACCAAGAAGAAGAAAAGGGCCCCAGTCCTGCAGTTTCTGATAATGGTACAGATTATGATGAAGAACAGTATCCTCCTGCTGAGGATAGGTACAAACAACTTGAAGACCGGCTGAGTGCTATGGAGTGTCAGAAAATCCCTGGTTTGGATTTTGAAGAACTGGGACTGGCATCCGGGGTGGTGATCCCTCATAAGTTTAAAGCTCTCGTTTTTGCTAAGTACGATGGAGTATCTTGTCCAAAACTCCATCTCCGCTCGTATGTCCGAAAAATCCAACCTTACACTGCTGATAGAAATTTGTGGGTGCATTTCTTTCAAGATAGTCTGTCAGGGACTCAACTTGAATGGTTTTATCAATTGGAAGGAGCTAATTTCCGAAACTGGGAGGACCTTGCTGCTGCTTTCTACAGGAAGTATCAGTATAACGCCGACCTTGCTCCCACTTGTACTCAACTTCAGGGTATGTATATGGATACAAGTCAAGGTTTTAAGGACTATGCTCAGAAGTGGAGAGATCTGGCTGGAAGAGTCCAACCCCCTTTGTCTGATAGGGAGTTGGTTGATATGTTTCTAGGGACGTTGTCTGGTCCATTTTTCAATCATCTGATCGGCAGTTCGTCATCTGGGTTTACGGAATTGATTTTGACTGGGGAGAGAGTAGAAGCTGGTATCTGAAGTGGTAAGATACAGAAAGGTACTTCATCAAGTGCAGAAAAGAAGCCTTTCACCGGTAAGAAAGAAGCTAGTGCAGTCTACGGCTTGAGGAGCCAAAGCATACCTGAACGCCGTCAAGCAGTGAATGCGGTAGTGATATCAAGACCTACAGTTGCTCCAGAACGCAACAATCAACAAAGCATGGAGAGACCACAGAGACAGTACACTCGGCTTAATATGACCTTGTCTCAAATTCTACCACAATTGTTGAAGACCAACCTGGTAACTCTGAGTGAAGCCCCGAAGAATCCCAGCACCACATCTCCGCTATATAACCCGAACGCCCGATGCGCCTATCACTCTGATAGCCCAGGTCATGATACGAATAACTGTTGGGCCTTGAAGAATAAGGTGCAAGATTTGATCGAAGCTAAAGAGATTGAGTTTGACGCTCCAGAGAAACCCAACGTCATAACTGCACCCATGCCCAAGCACGGCTCGGGAATCAATGCTATTGAGGTTGTCTCTGCCACAAAAGATGCTGATGATGAGAATCCGGATATCGACAGCTGGATTTACCCTACAACCAATGGTGGCTTGAACAACTGGACGGCGAAAGACTTCATACCCGTTTCTTTTATTACACAGTAATTGACTTTTGTTTGAGATTTGTAACAAACAGTTTGAAACTTTACGGCCCGGTGCCTTGCTCGGGGCACTTTGGCTTTGTTTGTGAGGGCTTATTATTTGTCATTTTCATATATCATCAATAAAGCATTGGATGTTTTCTTGCATTACAAATTTTGCGCTCCTTGTTTTTCCTTTCTATCTCGCACTTTATCAAAACAGCTATTGTCATACACACACTCACATATCATAATGCAGATCCACATCCACTCTGGATCCCATTGATAACGACTCTGCTACTTCCAGTTATGACTTCAAAAATCCGATCAACCAAGCCGAGGACGAAGGTGAGGATGATTGTGAGGTGCCTGGGGAACTTGCTAGACTATTACTACAGGAAGAGAGGGCCATACAACCTCATGAAGAGCCAGTGGAATCAGTAAATTTGGGTATAGAGGAGGACAAGAACGAGGCAGAAAGGATTATGGCAGAGTTACATGAAGGTACTTTCGGAACTCATTCCAGTGGACATACCATGGCAAAGAAAATCCTACGGACTGGATATTATTGGTCTACTATGGAAGCCGATTGTTATCAACATTCTCGGACTTGTCACAAGTGCCAAGTCGATGCTGATAAGGTGCATGTACCTCCAGTTCCTTTGAACGTCTTGACAGCTCCTTGGCCTTTTGCAATGTGGGGCATCGATATGATTGGCGAGATCAGACCTACTGCGTCTAACGGGCATCATTTCATTCTGGTAGCTATTGATTATTTCATGAAGTGGGTTGAAGCGGCTTCCTTTGCTACGGTAACCAAGAACGTCGTGGCGCGATTCATCCAACACAATCTGATCTGTCGGTACGGTGTACCAGAGAGGATCATTACGGACAATGGTACAAATCTCAACAATACAATGAAAACCGAGCTCTGCAAACAGTTTAAGATACAACATCATAACTCTTCTCCTTACCGGCCGAAGATGAATGGGGTTGTTGAAGCGGCTAACAAGAATATCAAGAAGATTGTGCAGAAGATGACGGTGACATACAAAGACTGGCATGAGATGTTACCATTCGCTTTTCATGGGTACCGTACCTCGGCAAGGACATCGACAGGGGCAACACCCTACTCTTTGGTGTATGGCATGGAGGCAGTCTTACCCATTGAAGTCCAGATACCCTCTCTTCGAATTATGAAGGATGCAGATTTGAGCAAAGATGATTAGATCCAGACCCGGCTTGATCAGCTGAACTTAATCGACGAAAAGAGACTTACTACTATTTGTCATGGTCAGACGTATCAAAAGCGGATGATCAAGGCATTTAACAAGAAAGTTAGACGACAAGAATATCAAGTCGGGGATCTGGTGATCAAGCGCATCATATTACTGCAAGGTGATCCCAGGGGCAAATGGACCCCTACGTATGAAGGGCCATTTGTGGTTAAGAACATTTTCTCAGGAGGAGCTATGATTCTAACCACCATGGAAGGTGACGACCTTCCTCACCTTATCAATGCAAACATAGTGAAAAAATACTACGCATAATCAAAGACCCGCTAGGTTGACTGGCCTAGGCAAAAATAAGGGCTTCCCGGCGAACCAAAGGGGTTCGGGAAAAAGTAAGGGATGAAAATAAAAAAAACTGTACACTCGGCAAGTCGAAAACCTGAAAAGGCGGCTTGGGAAAAAAGGGGTATCCTGGTGGACTGAAAACCCGAAAGGGCGGTCCAGGAAAAAATTAGGGATTAAAGTGTAACACTATGTCTCATTGGATCATCTTGCAACCAGACTTCGGTATCGGCTATCAAGCTCAGTTCAAGCTATGAAGCCCGGGTCTGACCGGATAGTATCTTGATTTCTCCATCATATTGTGAAGCCCGGAGAACAACCGGATAACAGTATCAAAATACCGCAAAGCCTGGAATCGACCAGATAGTGGTTTATCTTAAATTTAAGCTATGAAGCCCGAATTCGACCGGATAATAGTTTAATCCCCAGCAAGTTATTGTGAAGCCTGGAGAATGACCAGATATCAATGGAAGTTACTATAAAGCCTGGATTACGACCAGATAACAGTACAAAGACACCATGAAGCCTTGAATCAATCGGATAGTGGTATATCATAAACACAAGCGGTGAAGCCCGGAGATCGACCGGAAAACGGCTTAACAAGGTATTGTGAAGCCTGGAAATCGACCAGATAGTAGTACAGGACACCATGAAGCCTGGATTCGACCAGATAATGGTATAATACATCGTGAAGCCTGGATTACGACCAGATAGCGGTAAAAGACACTGAAGCCTGGGACTACGACCAGATAACAGTAAGGGACACTACGAAGCTTGGATTTCCACCAAATAGCAGTCTACCCGGCCAATTACTATGAAGCCCGGAAATCGATCGGATATTAGTAGGCCTTAAAATCAAATGGAAGCCCGGATGCGACTGGATAACCACTTGATTTCTTATGAAGCCTGGAACACGACCAGATAAGAAGTAAGAAGTTGCGAAGCCTGGATTACGACTAGATAGCGGCAAAGGACTGAAGCCTGGAATCGACCAGATAACAGTATAAGACACTGCGAAGTTTGGATTTCGACCAAATAGCAGTCTACCCGGCCAATTACTATAAAGCCCGGAAATCAACCGGATATTAGTAGGCCTTAAAATCAAATGGAAGCCCGGATGCGACTGGATAACCACTTGATTTCTTCTAAAGCCTGGAACACGACCAGATAAGAAGTAAGAAGTTGCGAAGCCTGGATTACGACCAGGTAGCGGCAAAGGACTGAAGCCTGGAATCGACCAGATAATAGTATAAGACACTGCGAAGCTTGGATTTCGACCAAATAGCAGTTTACCTGGAAAATTACTAAGAAGCCCGGAATCGAATGGATATTAGTGTGCCCTAAATTCAAGTTGAAGCCCGGGTGCGACTGGATAACAACTTAATTCCTTTTGAAGCCTGGAAAACGACCAGATATCAAGTTTAATCTCATCTCCCCATTAAGTCACTGTAAAGCCTGGAGCACGACCAGATAGCTGGCGGTCTTATTACTATGAAGCCTGGATCACGACCAGATAGTAGTTCAGTTTCACCTCTTCGACCAAGAGACAATTCCCCAGTAGAATAATGGACGACCGAAGCTCCTAAAATTCAACTTTTACCAAGACAAAGAACAGCATTCCCCAGCGTAGTCTTCCTCAACAACAGGTATACGGGTTCTTGCAAAGGAATCTCTTATGCGATCGACGCCTCCTCTGATGGCATCTTTAAGACCATCCTCCGTCATCAATCTCCAAATGGTATCTATAAGCCCATTCCTGACATCACAAGACAAGCGCTACTTCATGCGAGTGCAAATTTCTGGGCACTCTAGTGTTCAATCATCTTCCACCTTCGGATCACGAAAGGCAGACAAGCCAATCTACATCCTCAGGTTTAAGAAGATTGAACAGGGGCAGCTGTTGTACCCCAAAATTTTCCCTCCCATACTTGTCAATACATTTCAAGTGAGGTCCTCAAATTGCTCAAGGAAGTCCAAGGGTTAACCAGACAAACTCTCTCCTAAGGCAGTCTACCTCAAATTAGGGTTTCAGTTTGCATCAAGGTACTTGAGTCCAAAGGATACCAAATGCTAACCATTGTCCTAACATGTTCTCAAGATCATCCATGTCAAGTTTCAAGCCCTACAGAGGAAGTTTGCTCAGTCAATTGCCTAAAGGCCTGAAAATCGACTATGCTAGGGCAAAAGTCAACTGTGTCCTACATATAGTCAAACTTCAAGATTTTTGGTCAACATTCTAATTTTGAATTATTATTCATCATTTTATCAAGGTTTGATCATGATTCTTCAAGGATTTCTCACAATTCATCAAAACCCAAAAGTTGCTAAATTATGGTTTTGCAAGAAAAGTCAACTCAACTTTGACCAAGCATAACTTTCTCATACTTTATCAAGAATGACCCATCCAAAGCTCATTTTGAAGAGGATGAAATTCCATACAATTCATATTCATCTCCCAAGTTCAAAATATGCACTCATAAGAAGATATAAATTTGGACATTATAGGTCATTTTGAAAAGTCAACAAAAACACCCTTTTTTTCAAAGCTTCATACATGAACATGGAAGACTCAATTTAGATGAGACCAAAAGGGTTGCTTAGAGGACATATTGAGCTTCCTAAAAAGTCCAAGAACACATCTCTAGGGTCAAAATTGAGGGAGTTATGCATTAGTGAAGTTGACCCTTTTTGCAAAATTGCCAAAAGTCAAATGTGCCCAAAATTGCAATTTATGTCAAATGGGCCCAACTTTTTGTGCTTGTATTGAGTTGGTAACATGATCCACGACCCATGATCCTTCCCACTTGCCTTTATTTTATTTTTGTCATTTATTTTGATTTTTACTTCAATTAAATCAAATTAAATCAAAATAAAATCATGAAAATATCAAAACTAATCAAAGCTTGAGATTCTATGCATGTTTAGGTCTCTCATACAGCTGGGAAGAGAATCAAATCGTGCAAGGCTGGTTTGGACAGAAAAAGATTGAATTTTTCTTGTTTTGGAAAGATTTGATGCAAGAGTGAATCAATGATCAAATCTTCATAAATGTCCAAGATTTGATGCAAGTTTTCACCCTAATTGATTCTATGATATATATTGAACAAATCCAAAGCTAAAGCATGAGGGGTTGGAGGCATGAGAGAGCATAACCAGATTCAAAAAAGTCATTAAAAAGTGTGAAATCATTCTTGCAGTTAGAAGGAAATTCAGACCATTCTAAGATCACCATTCGTATCCTGGACCTTCTCTGAAGCAGATACGATCGTTTGCAAGCATCCATACGGACAGAAACTCAAACTACAGACCCACAATTTTCCCTTCAAACTCAAAATCCATTCTTGCAATTTATGCAGCATTAGCACGTTTCAATGACATATATGTGTTTGTTAATGTATTTGCAATATTTTGGTTATACTCAATTGAGTTTTTGGTGCACATACTGGGATCCACCATTGCTAGGTTTTCCTTGCTCGTTTTAGGGTTTTCTCATACAGATAAAATTGGCCCAAAAGAGGGGTACCATGGTGTTCACAAGGCCAAGACGAACTGACCTGTACCATTAGTTTTTATTTATCATGCGTGTATGAGATTCTAGAAATACGCAGGGGCCATACCTACAGAGAACGTCTGTAGGTAAAAGTCGTTTTACCTAAGACGACGGACGCTGGAGAAGATGATGAGGTGTTCAGTCACTATTGGTCTATTCAAACTGGTGCGCGCTTTTTTCTGTTTTCATCCACTAACTCACGTTAACATATACTATTAATTGTTGTTATTTTATGAACAAAGAAGCAGCGTGGCACAGATGGCAACAAGGTGGTGGTTTGAAGCATAAGGATCTGGGTTCAATCCCAGGTCCCAGCGAACCTTTATTTGTTTATTTTTCTTTTCAGATCTAGCGCGCCTCCTATCCAAGTGTCTTCCATACACCCTCATCTCCAGCCAATGGATCCATCACGCAACCAGATGTGCACTCCAGCATGCAAGGACCATGGTGCACCTTCCAGTCAATGCCACACACAAAACAGTGCGTTGATTGGACTCAACAGATTTGGGCCTAAAACAATTTGCAATCAGCACCCCCCCCATTTGCTTCAGCACAGGCCCATTCTCACCTTTTTATTATTTTCTTTCTTTTCTTTTTAGTTTGTTTATTTATTTTATTTTCTAAAATCATTTTTTAATTAAATCATAAAAATCATAAAATTAGAATTAGTTTTATTAAGTTTAATTTCTCACTAATTAATTAGATCAATTTAGCTTAGGGCAATTTTAACTTGTTTTTACAATTAAAATTAATTAGACAATTAGGTTTAATTTTTGGTTTTAATTATTTTCTTTCTAAAAATAAAAATACAAAAATGGTCAAATTAATTATTTTTCTTAATTTGAAATTAATTAGTAATTAGGTTTGTATTTATTTAATTAAAACCTTATTTTTCTCAAGATAATCAAAAACAACAAAAATATGATTTTTCTTTTAATTAGGTTTAGACGGGGTCAAAACCCTAATTTCTTTCTCGTTCTTAATTTATCGCGCGCGTTTATTATTTTTTACGATATTAATGTAACTTCTCATGGGATGTAATAGTTTAATTAGGACTTTTCTTTTATTTATCGTTTTACGAGTTTTTGGCTATGTAATTAATCCCCCTCCCCGAAGCCTTGTAATAGCGTAGTTTTATTTCTCACATTTTAATTTTCGCAAATAATAACTGTTATATGTATGATAATAGGATTGCATGACAAGAATGTATGTTAATTTTAAAATGGTTAGCAAACCCTAAATGTGCAAAGATAATAACTGAAATTAAATCGCTCGCACATGTGCACTCCTAGGGTATACTCTCACTTCGGTTGCCTTCGGTAAACGATCATTAAGTATAAGGTGTCTTAGTGGTTGCCCTCTTGTCTAAACAAAGATCAAATGTCCCGTTCAGAAATGTTGCCTCGGAAAGGTTGCCTCGGAAATGTTTCCTCGAATATGATCTTAAGACATTAGGGTTATTACTAAGACGTCCTAACATTGCTTTAGTGATCGTACGTCCCTTTCGAATTGACCCTTAGAACTCCAACGAGGGTGCTACCTACTCTTTAATAGTAGGATAACACTGTCTAAAGGAAACAAGAACATAAACATTCTTTTTCGAGAAGGTAGACGCTAGTAGGTACTTGCTCAAAATAAACTTTTCCACACTTACACTTTTTTCAAACAAAGTTTTCAAAACAACTTCGTAACACTCTTGAGGACTGATACAAGGGTTAAAATGAAGTAAAACAAAAACTTTTCAAAACACAAAAACACGGAAGCAATTTTAAAATGATGAGCAAGTACCTAAGAGCCCGTGGAAAACCACGGATAGAAAGGGTGCTAATACCTTCCCTTTCTATAATCTACCCCCTCGTACTCAAAATCTCGAAAAAGGAATTTTTCTGTGCTTTTGTCCTTTCCAGTTGGATAAAATAAAAGTCGGTGGCGACTCTTGATTACCGCGACATTTTGCGAATACAAAATGCAAAATGCAAACCAGCATTTTCCAAAACAGTCGGTTTTGCCACCGTATCACACTAACGCTGCTCGACTCTGGGAGACTCACGCATCTGTAGTAGAAAGGAACTAACATGCTGTAACACCCCAAATTCTACCCGGTAGTTATAACGAAAAATCAGAGTAATTAAAAATTTCCAACACATTTGGGATATCACAATTCAACATGTTGCAACACATAAACAAATACATAACACTTTAGTTTTTGGAGGATCATATAACAACTTGCATCAGCTTTTAAAACAAAACCACTTCTTTTATTAATAACGCAACAGAATCATAATTACAATTTCAAGTAGCATCATATGTTTCATTTAACTAAAACAACTTGAGAGCCAACATATTATTTCATATAATTAAACTTAGGATTCAACAACTAAAATAATTTCAACAAGTAAACAACTATTCGATCATTTCCCCCCGAGTACTATGTATCAGAGCGGCCAACCGACTTTGAACTAATAAGGCTAAGCAAAACTTCATTCTTTAATACCTGCACGTTACCAACAGAGGGCAACATTCAAACAGTAAGGGGTGATATTCTCAAATCATATAAGTTAGTGCATGATAAATCATATATTAGAACCAGGTCATGCAAAAATCACCACTTCACAACTTTCAAACATCCTTAATTTCAATAAAACATCAACACGACATAACGACTAATTCATAACCTTTAAATGATACCTGTTACAATAAGTCAACAACATAAAGCAACAACAAATTTATCTTGACCATAACTCAAGATGCAACATCGAATGCAACTAAAATACAATGCACATGCATGTGGTACCATTGGAGCAAAACTCCCAACTTAAAAACATTTGCCAGTAATCTCGAGGCATAAGGCATAAGCCTTCAACTTAATATTTTGCCAATCCAGGCCAACGTGGTGCCAATCCAGGCCAACTTAATAATGGAAATGCATGTGACTTAATGAATGCAATAATCACATACAACAACGACAATATATTCGACAGCGTTGGCATAAGCCTGTAACTTAATCAACTTATTAATCACAACATATTCAACAACAACAATGTATTCAACAACGTTGGCATAAGCCTACAACTTAATCAACTTATCAATCACAACATATAAACGACAACATATTCAACAACAACAATGTATTCGAAAACTACTTATTCACAGCAATAAGCAACAACACAATTCCATAAACCGGAACCATTCAACTTATTTCGACTTCACCTGCAAATCAACTTTATTCTACATAATTCTAACCAAAACAAACTGACTAAAAAATACCTATATGTATATACGACTTATTCTGACAATTTCAACTAATTCTAGTTAACTACTTTTACCACTAAAATCTACAACTTCTACCGATAACTCTCTGCTAAATTATTACATCTGCCACTAATATACTACTCTGTTAAATTATTTATTACCAACTCTAAAACTAAAACCATCACTGCTATTTTAATTTCCACATCTACTACTAACATAATTATACTAATTATTAACTCTGCTACTTTATTCTACGGTTCATCTAAATTTACTACTTATTATTATTATTATTCCTGCTATTATCCTCTATCACATAAAACAACTCTACAAAAGTATGCTACTCTGTTAATATCCTTCTGCTAAAATTACTAGTCTTTTGTTTCATCAGGAAAAACTCTACTAAGAACGTATACTACATAAAACAAATATGGGGAAAGGAAGTTGTGCCCCTCAAAACAAGGGTGTGCCGTTCGGCACCAGTACACACCACTTCCATCCACCACCTGCCGTTCGGCAGCACCCATTCGACAGCATCCCCTGCCATTCGGTAGCACCCAACAACGACAACATGCCGCTCGGCAGCCAACAATATCTCAACTCCCACTTATCCATAGTCTGTCGATCGGCATGCCCACGATTCATATAATTTTCTGCAACTTCCGGTTAGTTATCCAATTTCATTCGATTCACAGACCGACGTATAACACAAACATGAATTTTTACCAATACTCAACACTGATTATTTCCTAACATCAATTTCTACAAACAAACACAATCAATAATAAATTTACACCCTAAATTCCCACATACAATTTCTCATAAGCCCCATTATAGGATAAGAAACTCCACCCTTACCTGGTTTGGTTTGATGACAACTCAAGGAAGCTTCAATGGAATTCCTGAGATTATCCCTAGCAACAGCTTTCTTGTTCCTCTTCTCTTCTCACAAAACCCTATTTCTTCTTTCTCTTCTTTTCCCGATACACTATCCTCTCTTCCTCTCTTATTTTCTAATAATAATATATATTATTCTATTAACCCAATAAATCCAATTGGACCTAAATGCTGCACCCCGCTTTTACTTCTTGACGCTATAACATAAGCCCATTATCATTTTTAAGCTTAATAATGACAATAATACCTCCACTTAATTCCACCAAATTAAATCCGATTATTTAATATTCCAACTTAATAAAATTATTCCGACTTGACGATAAAATTCAATTAATATAAAATATTCAAAACAATATTCAATTAAATAAATAATTAAATATCGGGGCGTTACAACTATCCCCCACTTAGAATATTTCCGTCCTCGAAAATCTACTCGATACTACCACCCTTAACGCAAAGTTCACATCTAACTTTTTGATCCCTAAGTCGCGTTTGGCAACACTTCAACCACTACTTGACCAACATAACAATAACTCAACACAATTCAAATCGATTACACATATACCAATTGTTGTACCCCAAAATTTTCCCTCTCATTTATCAAGATTTTTCTCATAAGACTTCTTGGACTCAAGACAAGATTAGGGTTTGGTCAGCTCAAGACATCTCATCTTGCACTAATAGCCTAAAATTAGGGTTTGAGTTTTCACAAGGATTTTTGGACCATCAATGCTTCATGTGACTTTCATACACCATTTTGGACCCCTAATATTGCTCATGTTAAGTTTCAAACCTTGAACCACATTTTTTATCAGTCAATTGGATAGTTGACTTAAAAATCAGCTGTATTGGGGAAAAAGTTAACCATGGCCAATTTACAGTCGAACTTCATGATTTTTGATCCACATCAACATTTTAGACTCATATGTACCATTTGATCAAGTTTGGATCACAACTCCTCAAGAAATTTGATCAAATCATCAAAAGGGCAAAATGGTCAAAATTAGGGTTTTGACTGAGAAAGGGCAATTTCTGATTTTTAACCTAGCCAATGACCAATTGAGTTCAAACATGATTTCAAGGGTTCAATGGAATCATCTTGACCTAATTATATGGTTCAAAAGATCTCAAGTTCATTGGATTGACAGATGAATTTTGCAGTCAACTGATCAAAAGTCAATTGTGCACTGAAAAGTCAAACTTTGACTTTTTGGTCAAAATCAAGTGCCAAGGGTCATAATTCATCAAGATATGTCAAAATATGAAACTTGTTCACCAATAAACTCAAAATTTAAAATTAGGGTTTTAATTTGAAAATTTTCATAACTTAGAATTTTTCTAAGTATAAAAATTTTCTTATTTTTTCCCAACTTTTCACTACTTTTTGACCATGATGCATTTTGATTAAAAGAAAACTTCCAACATGAAAGTTGTAGTACTCCATTAAATCTACAACTTTTATTCACAAACTTTTCCCAAATAATGCTTGGATCTCAAGTTATGAATTTGTGAATATAGGTCCATGAACTTTTAACTTAGTGAAAATTTGCCTTAATTTAGGCAGGTTTTGGACCCAACTTCATGGACATTTTCCACCTAGTTTATAGAGGTATCTCAAATTTCATTTAAAATATGGATTATAGAGCACATTTCAAGCTTTCCAAAATGTCAGAGAACTCTCCAAGATCATTTTTGAGTAGGGAGAATCGAAGGAGGGAAGTTGGCATTTTCTCACTTTTGTTCAAGCCATTTTTCACAAAGCATCAAGTTGCCAATCAAACCCATGCTGGTTGTATCTTGCTTTAAAGGTCCTAAGCTTGCTATAAACTCCATAATTAAATGCAAACTCAGTTGACAAAGGCTTTATCTTTGCTTTTGAAGCTTTGTACAAAAGATATTTCCATTTTTGGTCAAAAGTTCACATTGCCATTTTCATAAAGGGCAACTTTTGCAACTTTGTCAATCTTAAGCCTTGGACCTGTCCCTTTGGTGCAAGCAATTTCTACAGGTCTCAAGCAATGTATACCAACTCTTATCAGCCCTCAAGCTAGCCAGTACAAGCATGTGGGATTAGTCACTTCACTTTACTTAAAATGCAAGAAAAGTTGTAAAAGGTGCTAGAGCTTGCACAACTAGTAAGGGATGACTTTGTATCCCTTCTCTACATATTTGCAATCTTTGTACAATGCATAAAACGATTTGCTTGCACCTAAAACACTCTCAAACTGAAAAACTCCAAAATTCTGCCCAAACACTCAATTTCTGCAAACCATAGCCAACTCTCATTTGGCTCGTGCATTTTTTGTTTAAACACTTCAAGCATCTCATATACATCATACCAAAGCAATCCAAGCCATCACCCTGGTTCTGTAACCCCTGTTTCAGTATCCACCATTTTCACTTTGGAAGCTTGCAGCTTGACTTTTCCAGAGAGTTTCAGCCATCCTCAAAGCAAGCTAAGCATTGGAATAGGTTCAGGGAAGTTCAAGGAAGCTTAAACAATCACCAGGCCTCCATTAAAGTCCCTACATTGTCCTACACAAATCCAGCTGAAGGAGGTAATTTCTTAAACTCTATCACTCTGAATAGGCAACTTCAAGCCACGATTTGTGAAGAAAAAATGTAGTCCATATCATAAGGAAACTGTACATATCCATACTTTTCATTTATATTACTTATGCTGAGAGAATTTGAAGATTGAAAATGTTGAAAAAGTTAGGTCACGAATTAGGGATTCAAAAATTCTCTCTGATCTTTAAGAATTAGGTTACGTAATTTATATGGCTGGAATCGTGAGCTCAAATGCCACATTTTTCATGTTATGAGTTTTTGTTTTTATGCAAGCATGTGAGAGTTACAGGTTTGAACAAAAACGTGCGCAGAAGCTGGCCAGAGGACATGGATGAAGTGTTTTGGGCTTTTTGGCGTCTTGGGCTTTTTGTTTTTACTATCTGCACCCCCTGAATTGCTACTACACCCCCTTGACTAATTTTTTTTTTTATATTTTTGCATTTTCTTTCATATTTTTATTTTTAATACTTGCATTTATTTTTCTAAATGATAAAAAATACCAAAAGATAATTTATTTATTTTCACACTTTTATTTTATTTTTTAAAAATTATTTTCTCACATGAAAAATAGTTTATTTTGATAAATAGAACTTATTTCCTTAAATAACTTGTAAATATATTTAAAAATACTTAATATTTTTATTATACTATTTATACTCATAAATATTTATTTTCTATACATATTTAATTTTTAATATTTAAACATAATATTATTTATTTATTCTTATACAAAAAATGTGCAAAATAATAATAGGAAACATTATTTTCTTTTAATTAAAAATTAGGGCTTCACCCCTCCAAAAATAATATTTTTTTCCTTATTTTTTAGGGTTTGAATACAAAAACCAAATACAAAAACATTTTTTACATAAATACATTGCATTGCATTTTAAATACTTGTATTATTTATTAAATTCGCGCAATATTCGATTTGGTTGTAATAATATATTTAGGTTTATATTTGTGCAAAATCCCCATTCAAAACTTGTATCCCCCCTTCCATAATAATTGTTGTAATAGCTTAGTTTATTTTACGCAATTTATTGCTTTATATACTATGCTTAGTAACTAGGGTTTGCATGACAAGAACAAAAACAAAGCAAAAATAGAAAACCCTAAATACAAGACAAATCAAAAGCATGAAAAATGACACACTTTGCACACAAGCACCCTTAGGGTCTCTCCCACTTGGTTGCCTAAAATAAAATGGCCATGTTACGCATGCGAAGTATCTTGGCAAAACAATACAATTATAAGATCATAAGTCCCTCGATGACACTATTCAAAGTTGCCTAAACAAAGATGATCTTGGTCCCTCAAAAATGCTAAGATACTTGGCAACATTACTATCATGGCTATACGATGACCCACGCCCGTCCCGTTTACATCCAAAGATAGGGTTGCTTACCAAATCAATGGTAAGTCAACAATGTCAAAGGAATAAAAATGCACAAGAAAGACATTTGAGTAGGTAGATAGCTTTTAAGTTACTTGCTCCATTTCAAACAATCCTTGCTATTTTCAAAAAAAAAACAAACACACACATTTCAAAACATTGAAAAAACATTTTCAAAAGACAAACATCTTTGTATACATTCTTACGAACGAGAATCATTACAAAGATTGCCTAAACGAATGGCCTCTTTTCAAAATACTTTCAAAAACCACACCAAACACCATTTTCAAAAAAAGCAAAGCAAGTGATCTAAACAAGTAACTAAGAGCCCATGGAAAACCATGGATGAAAAGGGTGCTAGCACCTTCCCTTTTCATAATCTACCCCCCGAACTCAAGAAAACATCTCAAAGGTCTTTCCTGTGCTTTTTTACCTTTCCTTTTGGATAAAAGAAAAGTCGGTGGCGACTCTTGCTAACCGCAACATTTGCGAACACAAACGTAAAACCTCAAGTCAGTTCTCCCACTGCATCACAGAACTGGCGACTCTGCTGGGGAAAATTCTAAAAGTGGGGTTACCTTAGGGTTTAGATCACTTTTATTTGCTTACATTGTTTGACTTGTTTGCTTTACAATTATGGTTCTTTGTTTGGGTTTGAATCCTCCACCCGGATTTTGGAAACATTATAGGTAAATAGCAATACGTTGTGGAAACTGTGCGGGGTATACCGACATGGTCTAAGCAATATCTATATTAGTGTGACATATTTGTGGGTACCGGTAGCCTTTGAGTCAATCAAAGAGAATACGGGGCCGCTGAGTGATGTCATGAAGCACTAATGAACTTCTAGAACCTTTACTTGACCAACTTGTCCTTTTAGGATGTAGTGAGATGACCGACTTTGGTGCAGTCCGAAGTTGGTAGATACTCGATACTACACTCATTGAGGGTTGGTTTCTTGGAATATTTCGGTCGCCAGTAAAGAGGCTTGAACTGAAACAATGAACAAGGAAAAAATCCGATGATATTGAGCTCTTTAGAACCCGGTTACTATTACTAGGACAGGTTGAGCCAACTAAACTTCAAGAGGGTACTTACCTATGAAACCACATGCAAGCCTAAACTAAGAAATTGTGTGATTTGCTTGTACATATATACTTGTGTATAACATCATGGACATCATGAACATCATATGTATTCACTAACCATTTCAAGGATTTTGGAGATTCATCTTTGTTCTTGTTTTGTAGGTTATGGATTCACTTCGCAGGAAAACTATCCAAATCAACCTTGTAAGAATTCCTCCACAACTCAAGGAGCTAGCTTCAAGGATTCCCGAGAATTCTCCATTCACCGAGAGACATGGTCGTCTGCTCAACTTGGTCACTTCCAACACAGAGGAGGATATGATGAAGGTTCTCTTCCAGTTCTTTGACCCTTTGCATCATTGCTTCACATTTCCTGACTATCAACTTGTGCCCACTTTGGAAGAATTCTATCAACTATTGAGGATTCATATTCTCAATCAACTACCCTTCAACGGTACAAAAAGAGATCCAAATCCAGAAAAGATTGCTCAAGCCCTGCACTTGCACTCATCTGATGTCACAACTCATTGGGAAACTAGAAGTGGTGTCAAAGGCTTCTTGGCAAAGTTTCTGTTTGAGAAGGCCCAAAGCTGTTGGAATTCCCTAGACATGCAAGCTTTTGAGGAGATTATAGCTATTCTCATATATGGGATGGTCTTGTTCCCTAATCCTGACCAACTCATAGATGTGAGCGCTGTTAAAATCTTCATGTCTCGCAACCCGGTGCCTACATTGCTTGGGGATATCCTACACTCTTTTCACACTCGTACAATAAGGAGAAGAGGTGTTATTATGTGTTGTACTCCTCTCCTAGCAAGATGGTTTATTTCTCATCTTCCCCAATCAGTCTTGAAGAATGAGCAAGGTTTGAGGTGGTCACAAAGGTTAATAACACTTAACCATTCAGATATTCATTGGTGTTCTCGATCCAAAGAGAATGTCACCATTGTTGACCGTTATGGGGAATTCCCTAATGTCCCTCTACTTGGCATTAGGGGAGGCATCACCTACAACCCTTGCTTGGCTCTAAGACAATTTGGTTATGCTCGAAGGGATGGCCCACATGATATGCGGATTCAAGGATTGGTTTTCGACTACGACAACGACGACCAAGGACTTCACCAGAGATTCATACGAGCTTGGAGGATGCTAAACAAGGTGGATAGCAAGACTTTGGGACACAACAATTCCATACCTCTTGAGCCTTACCTCAAGTGGGTACGAACCCGCGCTCAAATTCTTATGATGCCTTACCCCTCCGTTCTCCCAGTGATTATAGAGCCTGTTAAGGAAGGAGAGGTTCCATACACCATCCTACATCCTGACATGCCTACATCACTCGAAGACCTACAAAGGAGTTGGATACAGCTCAAAGGAGAGCTCGATACTTTTGAATCCCAATTCTACGCAAGCGAGAAGAAGGTTTTGGAACTCACTCGACTACTTCACGAAGAGCAAACTCTCAATACCTACATCGCACCAAAGAGGATGCACAGTGTCTTTTTATCTTAGAATTTTGTATTATTTTGCCCTAGGGGCATTGATGTACTCAAATTCTATTTTATTAATATAACGTGTGTTCCTTTTTGTTTGAAACAAATTTGAATTTTCAAATCCTTGAAAGCATTGCATGAATACATATCATTCATCATGAGCATAAACAGGTCTTTGCAACAAGTTTCCTCATCCCTCTACTGTTTATTTCAGCAAGATGGATCTCTAACAAACGGTTAAAGATCTGCAAGCTCAGAACTCACAATTTCAACAGTTACTCTTGACCTTAGCCAAGGGGAAGGAGGAGCTAAAGACTCTGGTAGAAAAAGAGAAAGAGAAAAAGAAGAAGAAGCCAGCTGGTGTGGTTATCATGGGCAGAAGATTTCAAGGACAAGCCAGAAGGACCTTAGAATTTCCAACAACCTCTGACGAAGGGGAAAGAAAAGGAAAAGAGACGACAGTACCATCAGATTCTGAAGAAGATGAGGAAGAAGAGGACTACTCTGAACAGCAATACCCTTCGGCTGATGACAAATACAAACACCTTGAAGAGCGACTAAGCACTATGGAAATCTAGAGAGTACCGGGGCTAAATTTTGAGGAGTTGGGGCTGGTGTCAGGAATTCTAATCCCGCCAAAGTTTAAAGTGCCACTATTTTCCAAGTATGATGGGGTGTCTTGCCCTAAAATGCACCTCAGATCATATGTGAGGAAGATTCAACCACACTCTGCTGACAAAGACCTGTGGGTCCATTTTTTCCAAGACAGTTTATTAGGAACGCAACTTGATTGGTTCTACCAATTAGAAAGGGCTGACGTCCATAATTGGGAAGACCTGGCAGCAGCATTCTATAAACAATATCAATACAACACCGACTTGGCGCCTACCCGTACTCAGCTGCAGAGTATGGCTATGGCTTCCAATGAGGGCTTTAAAGATTACGCACAAAAATGGAGGGATCTAGCCGGAAGGGTGCAACCCCCTTTATCTGAAAGGGAGTTAGTAGACATGTTCTTGGGAACTCTATCAGGCCCTTTCTTTAATCATTTGATTGAGAGCTCCTCTGCAGGGTTCACTGAATTGATTTTAACCGGCGAAAGGGTGGAGGCTAGTATAAGAAGTGGGAAAATTCAGAAGGACGCGTCTGCCTCAATAGCTGTAAAAAAACCTTTCACTGGAAGGAAGGAAGTATCTGCTGTCTATTCACAGAGGAATCAGGGAAGAACCGAACGCTGACCAACAGTGGGGGCCGTTATGATTCTGAAGCCTGCATCAGACCAGCCAAGAACTAACCAGCAAAGGGTAGAAAGGCCATTTCGGCAATTCACCAAGATTAACATGACTCCAGCCCAAGTTATACCACATCTTTTGAAGTTGAATCTGGTCACTCTAAAAGAGGCCCCAAAAAATCCCAATACTGCGTCTCCGCATTACCATCCCAACGCCAGATGCGCGTACCATTCTGAAAGTCCAGGGCATAACACTAACAATTGTTGGGCTCTGAAGAACAAAATTCAAGACCTGATAGACGCGAAGGAAGTTGAGTTTGAAGCGCCTGAGAAACCGAATGTTATTTCTGCTCCAATGTCTAGGCATGGTCACAATGCCAATGCTGTTTAGGAACATCTGTTTGTTGCTACCGTGGATGAACTGTTAACTCCGCTCCCGATTATTAAGTTGAATTTGTTGAAAGCTGGCATATTCCCAGGTTGTGACAAAGACTGCCATGTTTGCCTGTCCTCGCCATTTGACTGCCCTCTGTTGAAGAAAGGTATCCAACGACTGATGGATAACCAAGAAATTTTGTTTGAGAATGCTCCTATTTCACCCATTCCAGTTAAAGAAGTTTCAATTATAACCATCTACGCCAATCCTTCCAGGGTCCCTAAAAGACCCGTTAGAATTACACCTGCTCCAAAGACTACTCCACTTAAGATTACAATGCTCGGGCCTACCCCATACAAATCAGATAAAACAGTACCATGGAATTATGGTGGAGAAATTTACTACCATGGTATTAAACAGGATGAACTGACTGCTGAAGAAGAAAGCTCTGAAGAGGACAATTCCGACATTAGCAATATTGCCAGAACTAGCAAGATTACCCGCAGTAGTAGAATCTTCTCTCCAGAGATTGCTCCTCCAAGGGCAGTCTTTGGACCCGTGGTCGTTCCAAAGATTACCTCTGCACCAGTGATTATACCTGCAAGCGTACCCACCGACAAAGACAATACAATTCCTATCCCTACTTCCACTGCTGAGAATAAAGGAAAAAACGTTCAAGAGGAGCCTGTCCGGACGAAGGCTCAATCACTAGCTATTCCTGAAATATCCAAGAAGGAGATGGAAGAAATCCTGAGGATAATAAAGAAAAGTGATTATGATGTGGTTGAACAGTTGGGGCAAACCCCTTCCAAGATCTCTATGCTAGACCTGCTGCTGTGCTCTGAAGCACATGCCAAAGCTCTGGTAAAATTTCTGAAGACAACTCATGTGCCACAAGAGACGTCTGCTGACCAGTTCCAGGACTGTGTGGCCAGTTTGATAGCTGATAATGGCCTGGGTTTCTCTGATGCTGACTTGACACCCAGAGGGAGAAAACACAACGAGGAATTACATGTCTCAGTGGAGTGTAGAGGAACAACCCTAGCCCATGTCTTGGTTGATACAGGATCATCTTTGAACGTCTTGCCGAAAAAATCCTTGACATAATGGATTGCGAGGGGCTGACTTTAAAACCCAGCAACATAGTGGTGAGAGCTTTTGATGGTTTGAAGAGGATGGTCCATGGGGAGGTGGACATCCCAATAAAGGTGGGAACTCAGGTTTTCAACTCAATCTTCTATGTGATGGACATCCGTCCTTCTTATTCCTGTCTGTTGGGACGCCCCTGGATCCACAATGCTGGTGCTGTCACCTCCACCTTGCATCAGATGCTAAAATACCCCGTCCAAGGGAAGATCATAACTGTCCATGGGGAGGAGGAGTATATGATTAGTCATCTGAATTCCTTCCGATATGTGGAGTTAGATGGCGAGTTCATCGAAACCCCTTTCCAACATTTTGAAGAAGTCTCTCCAGAAGTAGCGGCGACCAAGGCGGTATCCTCGATTCCTAAGATCACAAGACCTCCACTTCGGATGTCATCTCTAAAGGATGCAAAGGTAGTAGTGGAAGAGGGGGGATGTACCATTTGGGGGCAACTTCCAGACATTCCGTACAAATCAGACAAGTTTGGCTTGGGGTTTACTTCAACTAGTCAGAAGGTTGTGCGATGTGCCCGTGCTGGGGGGCCACCTGTGAAGATTAGCAACCAAGGGGTCAATGCAGTAGAAGACAGTGAAGAGGATGGCAGCTTGGAAGATTGGATATTTCCTACTGTCAGCAGAGGACTTCGCAATTGGGAAGCCAAAGACTTTGTCCCGATAACTTTCATATCTCAGTAATTTATCTTTTACATTTCTGTTGGACTTGTAATATTCACGAACAATTCGCACTTTAAAAACCTTGTGTCTTACCCGAGGCACAATGGTCCATTTGTAAGGGTTTTTATTTCATCTTCATATGACATTCAATGAATCGTGGATGCTTTTTCACATATAAACCTTTTGTGCTCATTGTCTTTCTTTTACATTTTATTGTTTTAAGATGGCTATACCCTTACACACACCCACACTCACAAATGCAGGTACCCTTCCATTCCGGATCCCATGGGTAAAGATACTGCTATAGCCTTCAGTGACTCTGAAGATCTGATCTACCAAGCCGAATACGAAGGTGAGGAAGATTGTGAGGTGCCAGGGGAATTGGCAAGACTACTACAGCAAGAGGAAAAAGTTATTCAGCCTCATGAGGAGCTGTTCGATATAATCAACTTGGGTACCGAGGAAGATAAAAAGGAAATCAGAGTGGGTGCCAATCTAGAGCCGAGTGTCAAGGAGCGCCTAATTCAGCTGTTGCATGATTATGTTGAGATCTTTGCCTGGTCATACGAAGACATGCCGGGACTCGATATAGACATCGTGGTACACTGCCTACCCACAAGAGAAGACAGTCCACCAGTGAAACAAAAAGTCCGCCGCATGAGACCTGACATGTCAGAGAAGACCAAAGCAGAAGTTATGAAACAATTCAATGTCAGATTTCTGGCTGTTACTTCCTATCCTCAATGGGTGGCCAACATTGTTCCCGTGCCTAAAAAGGACGGCAAAGTTCGATGTGCGTGGATTACATAGATTTAAACAGGGCCAGCCCTAAAGATGATTTTCCACTTCCACACATTGACATCCTGGTTGACAATACAGCCCAACACAAAGTATTTTCTTTCATGGACGGATTCTCAGGCTATAACCAGATCAAAATGGCACCTGAGGACATGGAGAAAACTAAATTTGTCACACAGTGGGGTACGTTCTGCTACAAAGTGATGCCATTCAAACTGAAGAATGTCGGGGCAAACTATCTACGCGCCATGGTAGCTTTGTTTCATGATATGATACATCATGAGATAGAGGTCTACGTAGATGACATGATAGCCCGATCACAAACTGAAGAAGAACACCTTGATCACTTGCAAAAGCTATTTGTCAGATTGAAGGAGTACAAGTTAAGATTGAATCCAAACAAGTGCACATTCGGAGTCCGGTCTGGTAAACTCTTAGGTTTCATTGTCAGCAACAAACGCATCGAGGTTGATCCTGCCAAAGTCAAAGCGATACAAGAAATGCCTGCTCCTCGCACTGAGAAGGAAGTCAGAGGTTTTTTGGGACGCCTAAACTACATTGCCAGATTCATTTCTCACCTAACGTCTACTTGTGAACCAATCTTCAAGCTGTTGAAGAAAGATCAAGTGGTCAGATGGAATGATGAATGTAAGACTGCCTTCGATAAAATCAAGGAGTATTTACTGGAGCCTCATGTCTTGATGCCACCAGTCAAGGGAAGACCACTAATCATGTATCTGACCGTCTTAGAGAACTCAATGGGGTGCGTATTGGGGCATCATGACGAGTCTGGCCGAAAAGAGCACGCCATTTATTACCTGAGAAAAAAGTTTACCGACTGTGAAACTAGATATTCACTGCTCAAGAAAACTTGTTACGCTCTAGTATGGGCTGCTCGCCGGCTGAGACAATATATGTTGACTCATACCACTCTGCTGATATCTAAGATGGATCCGATAAAGTACATCTTCGAGAAGCCTGCTTTGTCTGGAAGGATAGCTAGATGGCAGATGATCCTAACAGAATATGACATACAGTACACGACCCAAAAAGCTATAAAGGGCAGCGTACTAGATGATCATCTTGCTCATCAAGCTGTAGAAGATTATCATTCCATGAAGTTTGATTTCCCCGACGAAGACATCATGACATTGGACAACAGTGAAGAGATCAGACCATATGACGGACCTGAACAAGGATCCCGATGGACCCTGTACTTTGATGGGGCATCCAATGCACTTGGTAACGGTATCAGTGTTGTACTCATATCTCCGGAAGGATTCCATACTCCTTTTACCGTTAGACTTTGCTTCAACTGTACGAACAACATGGCAGAGTACGAAGCATGCATCTTTGGTCTCAAGGCTGCCATAGACCTGGGAATCAAATCTTTGGATGTGTTTGGAGATTCAGCTTTGGTCATCAGCCAGATCAAAGGAGAATGGGACACTAAGCATCCAAACCTTATCCCTTACAAAGAACATGTTTTGACATTGTTACCACATTTCGAGTAGATTACCTTCGAGCATTTCCCGCGAGAAGAAAATCAGCTAGCAGCTGCTCTAGCTACAATGTCATCCATGTTTAAACTTAATTGGGATAACGAGGCTCCGCAGATCACCATTGAACGAATGGACGAACCAGCACACTGTCACGAGATTAATACCGAAGAAGTAGTGGACCAACCTTGGTTTCATGAAGTCAAAAGGTATCTCGAGGCTCAAGAATATCCAGAAGGAGCTTCAGTCAATGACAAAAAGTTCTTAAGGAGATTCTCTGCTAAGTTCTTCCTAAGTAATGGCATCATGTACAAACGCAATCATGATTCTATTCTGCTCCGTTGTGTGGATAAGATTGAAGCTGAAAAGATCATGGCTGAATTGTATGAAGGTACCTTTGGCACTCACTCTAGTGGGCATACGATGGCGAAGAAAATTCTACGGGCAGGCTATTATTTGTCTACCATGGAAGCTGACTACTATCAACACTCCTGGACCTGCCATAAATGTCAAATCTATACAGACAAGGTGCACGTGCCTCCGGTTCCTCTAAATGTCTTAACAGCTCCTTGGCCCTTCGCTATGTGGGGAATCGATATGATTGGGGAGATCAAGCCTACAACTTCCAATGGACACCGCTTCATTCTAGTGGCCATTGACTATT
Source organism: Vicia faba (assembly GCA_948472305.1). Classification (NCBI taxonomy): domain Eukaryota; kingdom Viridiplantae; phylum Streptophyta; class Magnoliopsida; order Fabales; family Fabaceae; genus Vicia; species Vicia faba. The sequence goes on from OX451736.1 coordinate 697,915,750, forward strand.
TCACCAAGTGGGTCGAAGCAGCTTCCTTCGCATCTATTACAAAGAATGTTGTTGCCCGGTTCATCAAGCAGAATCTCATTTGCCGGTACGGTATCCCCGAAAGGATCATCACTGATAACGGTACAAACCTTAACAATACTATGATCACCAACTTGTGCGAGCAGTTCAAGATTCAACATCACAATTCATCCCCCTATCGGCCAAAGATGAATGGTGCAGTCGAAGCTGCTAATAAAAATATTCAAAAGATCATACAGAAGATGACACTCACCTACAAGGACTGGCATGAGATGCTACCGTTTTCTCTCCACGGGTACCGTACCACGGCTCACACGTCAACTGGGGCAACACCCTATTCTTTGGTTTATGGCATGGAGGTTGTTTTACCTATTGAGGTTCAGATTTCCTCTTTGAGAATCATGAAGGATGCAGGTTTGAGTGAATACGATTGGATTTAAACCCGACTTGATCATTTGAACTTAATTGACGAAAAGAGGCTTACTGTTATTTGCCATGGTCAGACGTATCAAAAAAGGATGATCAAGGCTTTCAACAAGAAAGTCAGACGCCAAGTATATCAAGTTGAAGATCTAGTGATCAAGCGCATCATCTTGCCACAAAGTGATCCCAGGGGCAAATGGACTCCTACCTACGAAGGACCATTTGTAATCAAGAACATCTTCTCCGGTGGGGCAATGATCTTAACCACCATGGACGGTGACGACCCGCCACACCCTGCGAACGTAGACATAGTCAAAAGATACTACGCATAAGAGACCCGCTAGGTTGACACACCTAGGCAAAACAAGGGCATCCCGGCGAACCAAAAGGTTCGAACAAAAATTAGGGATAAAATAAAAAAACCTGAAAACCCGAAAGGGCGACTTGGGCAAAAAAGGGTTTCCCGGTGGATCGAAAACCCGAAAGGGTGGTCTAGGCAAAAGTTAGGGAATTAAAGCGTATGAATATGTCTCGTCGGATCACTTTAAGGAAAATCTCTTCACTAACAAACCTGGAGCTTTTTGATCAATCCAATCATCTTCGGACGAAGCAACGGACAGACAAGATATTCGGAGATACGAAGGCTATAGCAGAATGGGAACCCCATGGGATTATCACATATAGCTATCTTTCTTTGTATAATTTTTTCTTACTTTTCTGACACCATCCTCTTACTAGGATGTCTGTCTCCTTTGTACAAAATACTTATTCAAAGTAAATACAAAGATATCTCTTTCAAAGTACAGAAAACGATTTGCCTTTTTCTTTACACTTGTGTTTTTATTTGCAAAAAACGTCCAATGATTCATTAATGAACATATGCATTTGAACATAATTACTGTTTACAAATAAACAAAGTGGAAAAGAACAATTACTGACAGGTTGAAAGAATAGGGAAACGTCTTTGGGCTATTCCATGAGCAATCCCTACAGGTACATCATTAAGATCCCCAACGGAGCTAAAACTTCAAACTATCAATCCCCAGCGAGCTAAAACTTCAAACTATCAATCCCCAGCGGAGCTGAAATTTCAAACTACCAATCCCTGGCGGAAACCTTTCAGTTTCTCCAAATTCCCCAGCAAGTTGTCTTGAAGCCCGAAAATCAACAGGATAACAATTAAACTTCTGCTTCTCCCTGACCTAGGATAATTCCCCAGTAGAGTGGCAGACGACCGAAACTCCTGAACCTTTTTCCAAACAGGAATAAGTTTTCTTCCCCACGGAGTTTTCTTTATTCCCCAGCAGAACAAGGATTCCCATTGTGTAATCCCCAGTAGAAGTCATCAAAATTCTCTGGATTCCCCAAGCAGATTACTCAAGGAGTATATGGCATTGCTCGCAACAGAATTATTGCCTATACTCCAACTTTAAGACATGAAGAATTCACATATCCTCAGCAGCAGTCAAGGATTTATTTTCCTTAACAATACAGCAAATCAACTTACATGCGCATACATTACATCCATATATCATAAACATTGACAAAACACGTATATTGCATCATACATTTCATGCAACATAACTTTGTGTTTTAGCTAACATTTTACTCTTTTCAGGATAAGATTAACAACTACTGTTTAACAAACATGCAATCATGATACATTTCAGATACACTCCAGACACGGAAGTCATTTTGTTACTCATTCAGATTTCAGATACAGTACAGATACACTCCAAACACGGAAGTTATTCTGATACTCATTCAGATCAAACATTCAGATACAGTTCAGATACACTCCAGACACAAAAGTCATTCTGATACTCATTCAGATCAAACATTCAGATACAGTTCAGATACACTCCAGACACAGAAGTCATTATGTTACTCATTCAGATTTCAGATTTCAGATACAGTACAGATACACTCCAGACACGGAAGCCATTCTATTACTTATTCAGACCTAAACTTCAGGATACAGTCCATATACGCTCCAGACACGGAAGCCATTATGTTACTTATTCAGATTCTAGTTCAGATACAATCCAGATATGCTCCAGACACGGATGCCATTCTATCGCTTATTCAGATTTCAAATTCTAGATACAGTACAGATACACTCCAGACACGAAAGTCATTCTGTTACTCGTTCATATTTAAATACAGACACAGCTCGGATACGCTCCAAACACGGATGTTATTCTATTGCCCATACAGATTTAGTCTCCAGATACAGTTCAAATACGTTCCAGATACGGACACCATTCTGATACTCATTCTTTTGACTTACAACTTACAATCAAACAAATATTCTTGGATGGCATCTACAAGCCCATCTCCAACAAGATCCTATCACCTCTCCAAATGGCATCTTTAAGCCCATTCCCTCAACTACATTTTATCGAGTGCAAATTTATGGGCACTCTAGTGTCCAATCATCTTTTACCTTCGAGTCACGAACGACAAAGCTCGTCGATCTAACTCTTCAGGTTCAAGAAGATTGAACAGGGGCAGTTGTTGTACCCCAAAATTTGCCCTCTCATTTATCAAGATTTTTCTCACAAGACTTCTTGGACTCAAGACAAGATTAGGGTTTGGTCAGCTCAAGACATCTCATCTTGCACTAATAGCCTAAAATTAGGGTTTGAGTTTGCACAAGGATTTTTGGACCATCAATGCTTCATGTGACTTTCATACACCATTTTGGACCCCTAAGATTGCTCATGTTAAGTTTCAAACCTTGAACCACATTTTTGATCAATCAATTGGACAATTGACCTAAAAATCAGCTGTATTGGGGAAAAAGTCAACCATGGCCAATTTACAGTCAAACTTCATGATTTTTGATCCACATCAACATTTTAGACTCATATGTACAATTTGATCAAGTTTGGATCACAACTCCTCAAGAAATTTGATCAAATCATCAAAAGGGCAAAATGGTCAAAATTAGGGTTTTGACTGAGAAAGGGCAATTTATGATTTTTAACCTAGACAATGACCAATTGAGTTCAAACATGATTTCAAGGGTTCAATGGCATCATCTTAACCTAATTACATGGTTCAAAAGATCTCAAGTTCATTGGATTGACAGATGAATTTTGCAGTCAACTGTGCACTGAAAAGTCAAACTTTGACTTTTTGGTCAAAATCAAGTGCCAAGGGTCATAATTCATCAAGATATGTCAAAATATGAAACTTGTTCACCAACAAACTCAAAATTGAAAATTAGGGTTTTAATTTGAAAATTTTCATAACTTAGAATTTTTCTAAGTATAAAATTTTTCTTATTTTTTCCCAACTTTTCACCACTTTTTCACCATGATGCATTTTGATTCAAAGAAAACTTCCAACATGAAAGTTGTATTCCTCCATGAAATCTACAACTTTTCTTCACAAACTTTTCCCAAAAGATGCTTGGATCTCAAGTTATGAATTTGTGAATATAGGTCCATGAACTTCTTAACTTAGTGAAATTTTGCCCTAATTTAGGCAGGTTTTGGACCCAACTTCATGGACATTTTTCACCTAGTTCCAAGAGGTATCTCAAATTTCATTTCAAAGATGGTCATTTAGAGCACATTGCAAGCTTTCCAAAATGTCAAAGAACTCTCCATGATCATTTTTGAGTAGGGAGAATCGAAGAAGGGAAGTTGGCATTTTCTCACTTTTGTTCAAGCCATTTTTCACAAAGCATCAAGTTGCAAATCAAATCCATGCTGGTTGTATCTTGCTTTACAGGTCCTAAGCTTGCTATACGCTCCATAATTAAATGCAAACTCAGTTGACAAAGGCTTTATCTTTGCTTTTGAAGCTTTGTACAAAAGATATTTCCATTTTTGGCCAAAAGTTCACATTGCCATTTTCATAAAGGGCAACTTTTGCAACTTTGTCAATCTTGAGCCTTGGACCTGTCCCTTTGGTGCAAGCAGTTTCTACAGGTCTCAAGCAATGTATACCAACTCTTATCATCCCTCAAGCTAGCCAGTACAAGCATGTGGGATTAGTCACTTCACTTTACTTAAAATGCAAGAAAAGTTGCAAAAGGTGCTAGAGCTTGCACAACTAGTAAGGGCTGACTTTGTATCCCTTCTATACATATTTGCAATCTTTGTACAATGCATAAAACGATTTGCTTGCACCTAAAACACTCTCAAACTGAAAAACTCCAAAATTCTGCCCAAACACTCAGTTTCTGCAAAACCATAGCCAACTCTCATTTGGCTCGTGCGTTTTGTGTTTAAACACTTCAAGCATCTCATATACATCATACCAAATCAATCCAAGCCATCACCCTGGTTCTGTAACCCCTGTTTCAGTATCCACCATTTTCACTTTGGAAGCTTGCAGCTTGACTTGTCCAGAGAGTTTCAGCCATCCTCAAAGCAAGCTAAGCATTGGAATAGGTTCAGGGAAGTTCAAGGAAGCTTAAACAATCACCAGGCCTCCATTAAAGCCCCTACATTGTCCTACACAAATCCAGCTGAAGGAGGTAATTTCTTAAACTCTATCTCTCTAAATAGGCAACTTTAAGCCACAATTTGTGAAGAAAAAATGTAGTCCATATCATAAGGAAACTGTACATATCCATACTTTTCATTTATATTACTTATGCTGAGAGAATTTGAAGATTGAAAATGCTGAAAAAGTTAGGTCACGAATTAGGGATTCAAAAATTCTCTCTGATCTTTAAGAGTTAGGTTACATAATTTATATGGCTGGAATCGTGAGCTCAAATGCCACATTTTTCATGTTATGAGTTTTTGTTTTTATGCAAGCATGTGAGAGTTACAGGTTTGAACAAAAACGCGCGCAGAAGCTGACTAGAGGACAAGGATGAAGTGTTCTGGGATTTTTGGCGCCTTGGGCTTTTTGTTTTTACTATCTGCACCCCCTGAATTGCTACTACACCCCATTGACTAGTTTTTTTTTATATTTTTGCATTTTCTTTCATATTTTTATTTTTAATACTTGCATTTATTTTTCTAAATGATAAAAAATACCAAAAGATAATTTATTTATTTTCACACTTTTATTTTATTTTTTTTAAATTATTTTCTCACATGAAAAATAGTTTATTTTGATAAATAAAACTTATTTCCTTAAATAACTTGTAAATATATTTAAAAATACTTAATATTTTTATTATACTATTTATACTCATAAATATTTATTTTCTATACATATTTAATTTTTAATATTTAAACATAATATTATTTATTTATTCTTATACAAAAAATGTGCAAAATAATAATATGAAACATTATTTTCTTTTAATTAAAAATTAGGGCTTCACCCCTCTAAAAATAATATTTTTTCTTCTATTTTTTAGGGTTTGAATACAAAAACCAAATACAAAAACATTTTTTACATAAATACATTGCATTGCATTTTAAATACTTGTATTATTTATTAAATTCGCGCAATATTCGATTTAGTTGTAATAATATATTTAGGTTTATATTTGTGCAAAATCCCCATTCAAAACTTGTATCCCCCCTCCCATAATAATTGTTGTAATAGCTTAGTTTATTTTACGTAATTTATTGCTTTATATACTATGCTTAGTAACTAGGGTTTGCATGACAAGAACAAAAACAAAGCAAAAATAGAAAACCCTAAATACAAGACAAATCAAAAGCATGAAAAATGACACACTTTGCACACAAGCACCCTTAGGGTCTCTCCCACTTGGTTGCCTAAAATAAAATGGCCATGTTACGCATGCGAAGTATCTTGGCAAAACAATACAATTATAAGATCATAAGTCCCTCGATGACACTATTCAAAGTTGCCTAAACAAAGATGATCTTGGTCCCTCAAAAATGCTAAGATACTTGGCAACATTGCTATCATGGCTATACGATGACCCACGCCCGTTCCGTTTACATCCAAAGATAGGGTTGCTTACCAAATTAATGGTAAGTCAACAATGTCAAAGGAATAAAAATGCACAAGAAAGACATTTGAGTAGGTAGATAGCTTCTAAGTTACTTGCTCCATTTCAAACAATCCTTGCTATTTTCAAAAAAAACAAACACACACATTTCAAAACATTGAAAAAACATTTTCAAAAGACAAACATCTTTGTATATATTCTTACGAACGAGAATCATTACAAAGATTGCCTAAACGAATGGCCTCTTTTCAAAATACTTTCAAAAACCACACCAAACACCATTTTCAAACAAAGCAAAGCAAGTGATCTAAACAAGTAACTAAGAGCCCATGGAAAACCATGGATGAAAAGGGTGCTAGCACCTTCCCTTTTCATAATCTACCCCCCGAACTCAAGAAAACATCTCAAAGGTCTTTCCTGTGCTTTTTTACCTTTCCTTTTGGATAAAAGAAAAGTCGGTGGCGACTCTTGCTAACCGCAACATTTGCGAACACAAACGCAAAACCTCAAGTCATTTCTCCCACCGCATCACACTAATCATTCAACACTTCGCGATATAATCGTTACTAGCATCTCAACTACTTCACCATAATTTGACATACCAACATTTCAAAGTAGCAACAACTATAACACACTTATACTTGGATATACATCATCTCAATATCATCTTAACACCTTTTTCAACCTCTAATCACATACACAATTTCATTCCCGTATGTCAATTATCAACAAAATATCAACAAATTTGTTCACATCGTTGTATCACTCTTATAGTGACATTAACATAGCCAACATAATCGACTTCGTCATATTATGAAATATTATTCCTTTACATTACGGTAATTAACAACAACATCACGAAAATGGGAACCAAATCATCACAACATCAACTTAACTGTATAACTCAACAATTATACACACAACTCACCATCAACTAACAACCACAATAATTTTCGTCAAACACATGGTTTACAAGTTTCAATCTAATTTCGGAATTTCCTCAACATCCACCATAAAACCATTGTTCACTTGATATTCTCAATCTTTCACATTTGCAACGTTAGCTCGCATATAACTTGCCACTCTGACTTGTTCAACATGTCTCAATCCTTTCTTAGCAATTCCTTTGTTACTTCACACAACCTGGTGAGCAACTATCCTCACGATATAACATCTATCACTTTACACACCATTAAGATAACACATCAAATTTATACCATCCGACATGGTCTCATCTACTATCAACAAGAGATTAAGGGTGACCAGTTCCTCAATTTATCAATAGATAGCCGACAATCATAATGGAGTATAAACTATCGTTACTAACTATAATAGTGTTCCTTTAGAACTTGCACTCAAGTCACCTAAAGCAGCATAATCCAATCATTTCCAATGAGGTTTACAAATACTCCCACAATTTCCCTTTCGTTCCAATCATACTCTCAACAATATCATTTCATCTAACAACATTTCATATATTTCTATACCTCAAACAACTATGATAGTAATCATCCAAGCTCAACAAGCTACTAACCTCTATAACAGACTTCATCGTTCTCCAACTTAGAAATGCATCCACCTTGAATATATCTACATACACTTTCACTTGGAAATAAAATTACTCAAGAGAACTCTTCTTCCAAAACTATAACATACATCCTGACAACTTAGCATAAATCTTCCTCCTTTTCGACACCATAAATTCCATACAACTTCGCACTATCGTCTTTCGTTCTAATTAATAACACCAAAGCTTCACAAATGATACCTTTTATTTCACAATTTACTTTAAATAAATCTTCCAATTGCTCATTTGATTCACCCAACTCGGACGCTGACGTCCCGTACAACACTGAAGAACAAATCTAGTCCTAAAGACAATCTTAACAACAAATTGCACTTACTTCCAATATCATCACGTGATAAATGAATCTATTACAGCTACTGGAACAATTTTTAAAATGAATATAATTTCTTTAGCTTTCCAACGCTTCAAATGGAACTCAAATCGGATACCCGGAACTCTAGTTATGAATTTTCGAAGTCCCACAACTATTCTGCAGTTTCCTGCGATCCGCTTACGAAAATTCCACTTCGAAACTCATTTGTCTTCAACCTAGACATATTCCAAACAACTCTTAATATATCTCGTGCTCTGAAACTTCTTATAACTCGAGAGATGCATTCCTTTTCCAAAGTTCAGGTTTGAAAACACCAGGATAACAATCCCTTCCGCAACGCTACTCACTTCTTCAAGTTTCGACTCAGAGTCGCGATCCACAACTACTTATCAATGTTAACTACTTCCGACAACGACTTATGTGATTCTAACATAAAAGTTACCGCAACTTTATTACTCCATCATTGTTCAAACATTGATATCTTACACTTGCTTCGTAAATCAACAATTCTTGCATTGTCATCATCGGCAGCACACTGAACCAACACCTTTCAATTGAACATATCCGAGAAGCAAAGCTTCTCCCCCACTTATCTTCAACCAACTTCCTGCATACAACTCGATTAGAAAAACAACAAGCACCGACAGTGTTTCACACACTTGTCGCGCACTAAGGAATAAACGACATTAGACAACTTGGTCGGACCGACCTGCTCTGATACCACTATTGTAACACCCCAAATTCTACCCGGTAGTTATAACGAAAAATCAGAGTAACTAAAAATTTCCAACACATTTGGGATATCACAATTCAACATGTTGCAAAACATAAACAAATACATAACACTTTAGTTTTCGGAGGATCATATAACAACTTGCATCAACTTTTAAAACAAAACCACTTCTTTTATTAATAACGCAGCAGAATCATAATTACAACTTCAAGTAGCATCATATGTTTCATTCAACTAAAACAACTTGAGAGGAAACATATTATTTCATATAATTAAACTTAGGATTCAACAACTAAAACAATTTCAACAAGTAAACAACTATTCGATCATTTCCCCCCGAGTGCTACGTATCAGAGCGACCAACCGACTTTGAACTAATAAGGCTCAGCAAAACTTCATTCTTTAATACCTGCATGTTACCAACAGAGGGCAACATTTAAACAGTAAGGGGTGAGATTCTCAAATCATATAAGTGAGAGCATGATAAATCATATACTAGAACCAGGTCATGCAAAAATCACCACTTCACAACTTTCAAACATCCTTAATTTCAACAAAACATCAACACGACATAACGACTAATTCACAACCTTTAAATGATACCTGTTACAATAAGTCAACAACATAAAGCAACAACAAATATATCTCCACCACAACTCAAGATGCAACATCGAATGCAACTCAAATACAATGCACATGCATGTGATACCATTGGAGAAAAACTCCCAACTTAAATACATTTGCCAGTAATCTCGAGGCATAAGGCATAAGCCTTCAACTTAATATTTTGCCAATCCAGGCCAACATGGTGCCAATCCAGGCCAACTTAATAATGCAAATGTATGTGACTTAATGAATGCAATAATCACATACAACAACGACAATATATTTGACAACGTTGGCATAGGCCTACAACTTAATCAACTTATTAATCACAACATATTCAACAACAACAATGGATTCAATAACGTTGGCATAAGCCTACAACTTAATCAACTTATCAATCAAAACATATAAATGAAAACATATTCAACAACAATAATGTATTCGACAACGACTTATTCACAGCAATAACCAACAATACAATTTCATAAACCGGAACCATTCAACTTATTTCGACTTCACCTGCAAATCAACTTTATTCCACATAATTCTAACCAAAACAAATCGACTAAAAAATACCTATATGTATATACGACTTATTCCGACAATTTCAACTAATTCCGGTTAACTACTTTTACTGCTAAAATCTATAACTTCTACCGATAACTCTCTGCTAAATTATTACATCTGCCACTAATATACTACTCTGTTAAATTATTTATTACCAACTCTACAACTAAAATCATCACTGCTATTTTAATTTCCATATCTACTACTAACATAATTATACTAATTATTAACTCTGCTACTTTATTCTACGGTTCATCTAAATTTACTACTTATTATTATTCCTGCTATTATCCTCTATCACATAAAACAACTCTACAAAAGTATGCTACTCTGTTAGTATCCTTCTGCTAAAATTACTAGTCTTTTGTTTCATCAGGAAAAACTCTACTAAGAAAGTATACTACATAAAACAAATATGGGGAAAGGAAGTTGTGCCCCTCAACACAAGGGTGTGCCGTTCGGCACCAGCACACACCACTTCCATCCACCACCTGCCGGTCGACAGCACCCATTCGGCAGCATCCCCTGCCGTTCGGCAGCACCCAACAACGACAACCTGCCGCTCGGCAGCCAACAACATCTCAACTCTCACTTATCCATAGCCTGCCGATTGGCATGCCCACGATACATATAATTTTCTGCAACTTCCTGTTAGTTTTTCAATTTCATTTGATTCACAGACCGACGTATAACACAGAAACATGAATTTTTACCAATACTCAACACTGATTATTTCCTATCATCAATTGGCACAAACAAACACAATCAATAATAAATTTACACCCTAAATTCCCACATACAATTTCTCATAAGCCCCATTATAGGATAAGAAACTCCACCCTTACCTGGTTTGGTTTGATGACAACTCAAGGAAGCTTCAATGAAATTCCTGAGATTGGCCCTAGCAGCAGCCTTCTTATTCCTCTTCTCTTCTCACAAGACCCTATTTCTTCTTTCTCTTCTTTTCCCGATACACTATCCTCTTTTCCTCTCTTATTTTCTAATAATAATATATATTGTTCTATTAATCCAATAAATTCAATTGGGTCTAAATGCTACACCCCGCTTTTACTTCTTGACGCCATAACATAAGTCAATTATCATTTTTAAGCTTAATAATAACAATAATATCTCAACTTAATTCCACTAAATTAAATCCGATTATTTAATATTCCAACTTAATAAAATAATTCCGACTTGACGATAAAATTCAATTAATATAAAATATTCAAAACAATATTCAATTAAATAAATAATTAAATATCAGGGTGTTACGCATGCTCATACCTGACGAGGTATCTTCGAAAGAAAAATGCTCGAAGGCGGATAATGTTTTGTATGCAACTTTTTGGCAAGTAGATATGGGTGCAACCCGACCTTTGGGGATTTACGCGTCGTACCGGCTGATTGAGGTCATAGAGCGTTTTGTGCAACTTATATATTTTACTCGATTCCTTCCTCTAATATGTAACATCGAGTTGGGAATACTCTATTTTATGGATGATATATTTTATTTTGAGGTTGGCATACTCTATGTCGGTTTTGATTGTTTAAACTGGTTTTATGATCGAATATATGTTTTTAACTGGTATTACCCGTGTTACGGAGCAAGACTGTTGTTGTGATATTTTCTACGAAGTATGATACCCTTGAGTGGTAATATTTATTTGAATTATTTTATAAATTATATGAATAATACATATGGAAATAAAAGGATGTTACATAACTCATCATCTCATTTCTTTTTGTGGGTACTCATCTTACTAACCGTTGGGTCCCATGTCTTTCTAAGTCAGAGATTAACTTCTACAAATAGTTTGAAACACACGAATGAAATGACCAAACAATGTAATTTATTCAGTTATTGATTATAAAAGGTATTACATCTCAATTTAAAATGAACAACTACAATGATGGATAAAATCACACGCAAGTTAAGACTTAACCATCCATAGGAATGGGATTCCAAATTAATGATTGTATACGATTCTGAATTTCTGGATATTGAATAGTATAGCCATCTCCATGTTGGTAAAAGAGTAATGCCATTCTACTAATATTTACTGAAATATCTATGAAACTTTGAGAGAAAGATGAACTATAAGCTTCTTTATTCAACTTCTTCCAAATTGTATATATCATAGACTTTACATGCTCACGAGCCTCTATTTCAGAAGCTCCAGTTTCTTTCATATAACATTGAATTGATTTTGGGATATCACCGGTCTCAATTTCACGCTTCAAAAATAGGAAAAAAAATTAATTAAGAAAAGTTAAAGGTTTGATTGTATTCTTACTTCATATAAGTGATGTGTAACATTAATTAAGTGAAAATAAAATATTAAATTGTAAAAAATAAGAAATAAAACTGAAATTGACAACATACTTCACTTGTTCCGAGGTCATTGACAAGACGCAAAATCATTGCTGAATATCGAATTATGTTGTTGTTTTCTTCTAAACAAACCAAATCTCCTTGCTTGAATGAATGTGGAATAACAAAGTAAGCATGGATAAGTATAAGAGGTCCACTTATGGATATCCATGCATTTTCTATGTATTCATCAAAGGTTGGAGTATATCCACTATGATACCACTTTGCTTCAGTCAAATATGATTTACATAGACCTGTCCACTATTTATCACAATAACATCTTATAAATAAAATATTATACCAAATAGAAATAATCAAGAAAAAAGAAAATGTTACTTACTTGTTTTTTCAAGTATGGAGTGATAGAGTACCCAGTCTTGTTCAAGATTTCAACTTCATCCACAAAGTGATGGAGGGCATAATAGCATATTTTCATGTAGCATGGTAGAGTATCAACGGCATTTAAATTCCATCTAAAACCACAAGAAAATGGTATGTTTAGCAATATCCACCATAAAGTGACCTTATAAATATAGTGTAGTTACCTGTCAATTGCTTCTGTGAAGAGTTCTAGTTCTTCCAAGGTACCATACACATCGTAAATATCATCAATTGTGGCAATTAAGGAATTAACATTTGTTATAACTTTTCGAAAATATTCAAATTCTGACTTAAAACTCATTCCCACAGTCGAAATGTAGTTTTCAACAACCCTGTCTCTCACAAATCTTAACTTTTCCCCTATTTCAGTTCTTTTCCACCATCTTAACAAATAAAAGAAAAATAAAATTTTAGTAAATGACAATTTCTATATATATTTTTTTTGAAACAGCAAAAAAACATTGTTAGAAACTTAGGCATAAGAAATAACAAGGCATACAAGAAAAACATTACATCTATAGAATCCAAAGCCACAAAACATTAAATCAGAATAAAAAACAAATTCCAAGATACTAAATTACAAACTAAGTAAAATGAAACTTAAGAAAGTATGAAGCAAGCAGAACTCACAGCACCAAGGTACACACAGTATAATGCCTGCAACAGTAAGTCACCTAACATCTAAATCAGACTGCAAAGATGACAACTGAAAACTGCTAATTAATGGCTCCGCTCCAAAACTGATGCCGACCCCAAAATTGAGTCTTCAAATTCCATCAACTATATTTTATCATGTTTTAATTTTTTTAAATTTTTTTATGATCTATTATCTCGATTTTATTAAAAATCAAAAATAAAATAACTAGAGAGACAAGTCTTCGAATCCCAACAATTATATTTTATCATATTTTAAAATTTTATTTTTAGTAGTGATTAGAGAATATATATTCATATCTTCAAAACATATTTATGCCTAATAATTAAGTAATTTATTTATGTAAAAAATTTAATCAAAATTTATCTTTTCAATGTTGCAACATAAATAAACAATTCATTAAGAGTATTTGAAGCAAAATTAAGCATTAAAATAAGATCGATTGCATGAAAATTTGTTGATTTTACTTAGATTTTTTAGATATTTTAAAGAAATTTTTTAACTTTAACCGTTATCACTTTTCTTCTCCTCTTTATCTCTCAATGAATGGGTGATTTATGATCGATTTTGATCTAAAATCATTCCTTCAAATCGATTTTGTTTCTCTATTAGTTAAATAAATGATTTTCACATATATTTAGTGGGTTTTTTTTGTATTTTTTTGGGATTTCGTCATTTTAATGTGTCGTTGTTTGTTTTTATTTCTCGTCTTTGTGCGTGTTTATTTGTTTCAAATTGAAAAATAATTTTCATGTAGTGGAGATCCAATCTATGACTTTGGTGCAATTAATACTACAAATCCAAAGACATAAATATTTCGAATACTTTAATACAGTTATATTTGTAGGCTTGTGTAATTTACTATTTTATGCTATTAACATGACACTGAGTTATTTCATAGAATCATCTTTTTTATTTTTGACAATTTTAAATTTGTATTGTAATGATGTACTTTATCAATTTCAATGAATAAATATTATTTATTTTTAATAAAGAGAAACTTAGAATTTTTAGATAACGTGAAAATTTTATAGAAACCCAAAAGTTTTATAGATAATAATTTGAGCTTTGTTACCTTGATGCATACTTTAGTTCTTCTTGGTAGCTGGTTTGTAAAATGTTGAAATCCAATTTAGCAAACTCAAGTAAAACATTATTCTTATTTTGCTGTTTTTCGTATATATTGATGAAACAACGAGCCCCCCATCTAGGAATTGTCCAATGAAGTGGGAGTTCCAAAGCATGACTTATTTGAAGTGACATAACATTATCATCTCCATGTTTGTTCAAATATTCTTTGAGAAACTTTGTTGTGAAATCTCTTGCTTCATCCAATATGGTTTCATCTTCAAATGAATGAAATGAGGCTTCATACATGGACAACATTCCTTCAACATCATCTGTTTCGTCTTTCTTCAAATTACATATTTCGTCTCGAAAGCAAACAAAAATATCTACAACGAATAAACATATACTCAAAATATTAAAAACATATACTCAAAATATTTAAAAAATACAAATTATCAAAAGTTTTTGGTGTAGGTCTTCTACGAAAACAAATTGTTTTAGAGATGAAAAAGTAAAAACTTGTTTGGTGGATTTATTTTCAGGTTAATAAAATTGATAGAAATTCTCATAATAATAGAAAATGCATTTAATTTTAAAATATATAAAAATAATAAAATTCAAATTTCGTTAAATTTATATAACGTAGATATTATGAACAAAAAAATTGAAATTACACAAATAAATACAAAAACTTATTTAGTTAATTAATATAAAATTTAATATTTTGAATTTTTCTTATTGAAAATATTTTAATTTTTGATTAAAAAATATCTAATTTTATGTTTGGTTTTAGCCACACAATTAGTTGGACGACACCAATTATATAGATTAAATAACCTGTTGATATATGATAACCATGTTGTCTGAAGAGTCTAAAGTGGAGTGCTGTGGCATGTAAATTCTTGTTCAACTTGGATGTTTGTGTGTCGTAAATACTGTCGAGTATATTTTTTATTTCATTGGTATAATGGTAATCCACTCCAAGCCTTTGCAACACATCAATAAACTCAAGTTGGTCAACCTCATTTTCCATTTTGTTAAACATCATCCTTACTTCCTCCCTTAGCACTTTCAATTTCTTTGCATATATTTCGTCCTGCATTAATTTATTTAACTACAAATTATCATCATTTTTCATAAATATAACTTGTAATTACATGGAGGTTAAACAAATGTATAAATAAAAGTAATAAGAATTTAAAGATAACAGTACCTTGAATTCACTATTTAATGATTGGATATAATCATTAGTCCAAATTGAAGGTTGGTAAATTGAAGATCGACGAGGAATATTTTGACTATCATCATTTCCAACTTCATTTGTTGCCTTGCATTTAACTTGACGAGCGTTAATGAAGTTCCATGATACTAAAGATAAAGACCTATTTTCTGGAACAAACATTTTGTTAAAGGAAAATTGGGGAGGTGCAAGTATGGGCAAAGCCATTTTGTAAAAAAGCAAATAACTATATTTTCTATATGAGAAAGTTTGTAATACTTTCGAAACCCAAAGCAAGCCATTATATATAAGGCATCCAGCTATGCCATATATTAAAACAATCCACTATCCTGTTTAAAAAAAAAAGCCTCAAAACTTAAAAACTTTGGTGTTGTAAGAATATATCTAATATTATTAATCTTGATAATTATAATTTAGATTTTAAAATGTTTCACTCTTGTTTTATTAGATCATGTTATGTAATTTGAATCGCTAAACTTTGGTATTGTACTTAATACTTACTATGGTTTTTTTGATTTTTAAAAATACTTATTTTGGTTGTTTGATTGTTATCTAGATATAATATGGATCGAATTCAGAACTTTTGATTAAATTAAAAGAGATCTCCTTTATCTTATCCAAATATTCTTGGATCGCATGATACATTTTTTTCTTCGCTTTCACGAGATGTCCAGTTCACATAACGAACCGATTAAAATAGTTTGAACCTCGAGGTCTGACCTAGCCCAACATTATTTCCACTTAAGAATTAAATTTGATATTCTTCAAATATAGTCCCTTAACTGAAACTCCATGAACCCTCAACCAATAAAATAATTTGTCTTTCTTACCCAATTAATTAACTTTAAAGATATTAATGTAATATTACTCATCTTTTTGATTTTTTTCACTCCTAGTATATACTAATGATGGTTCCAGCAAAAATAAAGAGAAAACAATGTATTTTCATTTGATTTGTTTAGACTTTTAATGAAAAAGAATTTTTAAAAATAATAATTTTATAATCAAGTCTTATGTTCTTAAAATACAACAACCGATTTTTTACAACATCTTTTTAGAAAAACGATTGAATACTAAAATTTAAAACTTAACGAAAATTGTTTTCTTAAAAAACAATCTATCACAAAAAAAGTAGTAATTTATTTGACGAATTAATATTATTTGTGTTGTACTAATTACTCTAGTGTGTTGTTTCATTTGAAAAATTAAAAAAAAAAGTGTGGTTTTTCATGAATAAAAGTGTTTTCTTTTAAATTTTCCTTTTTAGTATTCAATTCTTTTAAAAAATTGTTTTAAGAAAAATTAAAAATTAAAATATTTTATGTTGTATTTTAAAAACACCTACTAACATGATTGTAAAATAATTAATGGATCATTAAAAGGTAAAAGGCTCACACGAAAACAAAGTGATTTTTGTTCCATTTATGCAACAAGGATCATTAATAATATACCAAGCTGATAAAAGTGAAGGAAAAAAATGAAAGTTATTTAATTAATGGTCTTCAGGTTAGTTAATTGTGAAGAAAGAGAAAGAGTTTTAGTGGTCTATTTAAAGAGGATCGGTAAAATTAGAGAGGGCAAAAAAACCTTTATCCGTAGGTATTTATGAATAAAATCCGTCACTGACAGAAATAAAATGTTTTAATGGATATTATGGGTGTTTACGGTTCGGTTTGGATCGGTTTTGAGATAAAAAATCATCTCATCCAAAGATTTAAAGATCATGCAGTTTGGATCGATTTTTGGATGACACCATATAAAATTCGATCCAATCCGATTTAATTTATTCGATTTTATTTAATTCGGCTTTATTCGATTTTAAAATAAAAATTATTTACAAATTGAAAATAATTTAAATATTAAAGTTTACAAGGACAATACAAGAATAATAGTGTACCATAGAATAATAATACATAACAGTTTACATTAAATTCAAATATATATATATATATATATATATATATATATATATATATATATATATATATATATATATATATATATATAAATGCAGCAATAGAAAGTCTATTGTTACCATAGCTTGATCCATAGATAATGCAGCAATAGAAACTCTCGGTTATTATTATATATGTTCTGTTCTGAAATGTGTAGAAATTAGAAAACAATAGAAAGTCTTTATATGGTAACAGAAACAGCAGCATAAACCCAACAACATAACAGAAACGTAACAACATCACTAAACTCAGCAACATAACAGAAACGTAACAACATCAATTGAGTTCTAGCAGCGAACATGCATAACAGAAACAGAATAAATAGATGAAGAACAAGAGTCTGTTGAGTGGGATCAATAGACTCTTTGGGAAACTTGTTACATTTCATCAAGAGATGGTGTTTTAAATTACTAGTGTCATTTCTTTGTGAATCAGCAGCATATGTTACATCACACCAATTACACTTAGCTCTTGATCTTATTTTTGTAAAATGTTCCCAAGTTCAAGATCTAGGTTTAATAGGTTTTCTATTACCTGAATCTCCAGCTGCAACATTAAGATCATTGGATGTTGCCCGTGTTGAAGCTTCTCCAACTTTCCTTTTCTTATTAGCATTTTCTTTATCATTATTCACTTCATTAATTTGTTCCAATATATGTGGAGGTTCGACTTTTTCACCCAGCAATGTAGAACCATATTTTCAAAGAGTGTTACAATAAGCAGTAAAACAATATTTTCAACCATTAAATAAGCAGTATTTTCAAAACAAAACATGGAGCACAAGACAATATATATTACAATATATATTACAGTTTGAACAGTATATATTACGATATATATCACATTTTAAACATTATATATTTCAATTGTTTTAAAACAAAACAAAACAAAATTGCAAAATTACTGCAAAATTTCCAAGCGCAGCTTGATAAACTGAAAAGCTTGTTTATTTCATTTGAGAAGTTGGCTATTTAAAAGCCTTACATAACAGAATCAGAGAACTAGCCTAAAAAATAGGACTTCCTAAAGACTAGGCAACTTATTAACAACACAGAAAATAACTCCTACAAATTAGAAAATAATTCCTACAAACTAGGACATTAAGTTAACAAATTCTCCCTTAAACTAAGTAGATTACTTAGTTTACTTCACATACTCCAAGTAAATCTCTAAGCTTCTGAAACTGTTCTAACTTGAGAGGCTTTGTTAGGATATCAACAACTTGATCCTGTGAGCCACAATGAACTAAACAAATTGCTCCTTCCTTGCATAAATCTCTTAGAAAATGAAACCGAACTGCAATATGCTTGCTCCTTTTGTGCAGAACCGGATTTTTGGATAATTTTATTGTTGAACTATTATCACAAAAAATGGTTGTGCACTCATTATTATCACAGCCAAGCCTTTTAAGAACCATTTTCATCCACATCGCTTGACAAGCACATGCCGCCGCTGCTACGTATTCAGCCTCCGTTGTTGACAATGTTACAATTGGTTGCTTTCTAGAAGACCAAGCTACTGCTCCTGGACTGATCATGAAAGCATATCCTGAAGTGCTCTTTCTATCCTCCAAACATCCTGCGTAATCGCTGTCGCTGTAGGCAGTCAACATGCTACTTGCTCCTTTCTGATATAAAATGCCAAAGCTGGTAGTTCCCTTCACATACCTTAGCACCCTTTTTGCAGCCATAAGATGAAGTTCTGTAGGTTGAGACATGTACCTACTAATTAAGCTCACTGCATACATCAAATCTGGACGAGTTGATGTTAAGTAAATCAAGCTCCCAACTAGCTGCTTGTAGAAAGTGCTCTCAACCATAACTCCATTCTCATCTTTCGAAAATTTGAAACCAGGAACTATAGGATTTAAAACAGCATTGCAATCTTCCATTTGAAACCTTTTAAGTATATCTCCTGCATACTTCTTTTGGCTAATGAAGATTCCATTTTCTAATTGTTGCACCTCAATACCAAGGAAATACCTCATCTTTCCTAAGTCCGACATATCGAATTCCTTCATCATTGACTTCTTAAATTCCCCCATCGTTGATTCATCATTACCGGAATATATTAAATCATCAACATATAAACTTACAATCAGAAGTTTACCTTGAACGCTGGTTTTAACGAACAGAGTCTGCTCGCTAGAACACTTCTCAAATCCCTCCCTTAAGAAATAAGATTCGATGCGACTAAACCAAGCTCGAGGAGCTTGTTTGAGTCCATAGAGAGCTTTTTTAAGCTTGTACACTTTGTGAGGTTCGTCTTTCTTCACAAAACCAAGGGGCTGCTCCACATAGACATCCTCCATTAACTCGCCATGTAAAAATGCAGATTTGACGTCGAGTTGATATACCTTCCATTCCTTCTGAGCAACTAGTGCCAGAATAATTCTGACAGTGTCCATTCGAGCCACCGGTGCGAAGACTTCAGCATAATCAATTCCATATCGCTGCACATACCCTTTGGCGACCAATCGGGCTTTAAATTTCTCCACTTCACTGTGCTCATTCAGTTTCGTTTTGAAAACCCACTTTACTCCAATCCGCTTTGCCCCTTTTGGTAAATCAGTGAGAGACCATGTATTGTTCTTTTCTATGCTCTTGATTTCAACCTTCATAGCTTTCTTCCAATGTTCACTTTTCATAGCTTCTTCAAAATTATCAGGGTCTGAATTTGTACCTACAGCAAAATTAATTTCATTATCTGAAAAACCTTCTCCGCTCACATAATCATTCATCCAGACAGGGGGCCTCCTGTTTCGTACTTATGTACCAGAGTGTGAGGAAGTGCTGAAAATTGTGGGATGTGTTGTTGCATCACTTGTCTCAATTTCATCTTCAAAAACAGCAACATTATCATCAACATTTGTATTTGTAGCCTCCAAGTCACCATCATTTTCCTCTTCTACAATTATTTTATCTTCGCTTTCTCCCCATTCAAGCTCATCAAGTATCTGCTGCTTATAGCTATTATCCCAATCCCATTTTTCCTTCTCTTCAAACACAACATCCCTACTGATTACTACCTTCTTTGACACGGGATCATATACTTTGTATCCTTTTGATTCATCGCTAATTCCCAACAGAATGCCACTTATACTTTTGCTTTCCAACTTCGTTCTTTTTGCATTTGGTACATGTATGTGACACACACATCCAAAGACCCTGAGGTGTTCAACTGATGGCTTTTCTCCACTCCAAACTTCTTCTGGGGTTGTATCTTTTAAGGCTATTGTGGGGCATCGATTGAGAACATAAACTGCCCACTTCACTGCTTCAGGCCAAAAAGGTTTTGGAATACCTTTTTCAGACAACATGCTTCTTACACAGTTCATCACTGTACGGTTTTTCCTTTCAGCGACTCCGTTTTGCTGAGGAGTGTATGCCGTCGTCATTTGTCTTTTAATTCCATTGTCTTTACAGAAATCGTTGAACTCAATAGAGGTGAACTCCCCCCCTCGATCTGTTCGTAGGCATTTGATAGAAAGACCGGTTTCTTTCTCAACAAATGTCTTAAATATTTTGAATACAGCAAATGTATCTGACTTTGCATGCAAAATATACGACCAGAATTTCCCGCTATAATCATCAATTAAGCATAGCACATATTTTCTTTCACTATTAGAAATAGGTGAAATTGGACCACACAAGTCGGCATGAATGAGTTCTAACCTTTGTGTTGCTCTCCATGTGCTTCTTTTTGGAATGGGCTCCCTGTGTTGCTTTCCTTTCAAACAGTCTACACAGACTTCATCTGAGATTGTCAATTGAGGCAAACCATGCACCATTTTATTACACTGCAAAATTTGGAGATTTGTGTTGCTGATATGTCCCAATCTGCAGTGCCAGAGGTGTGTGTGGTCCTCACGTGCTGCACTGAAACATACTTCCTGTTTTGGTTGGATTGACATTGATAGCATCTTGGCTACCAAGATGAACATCCGATTTGCCTTCATTTTGGTTTGAATAATCAAACCTTTCTGTGGATGAAAGATTTTGCACATTCCAACTTCTATAAGGATGGAAAGACCTCTTTCCTGGAGTTGCCCAATGCTTAGAAGATTATTTTTGAGTTCAGGGACACAAAAAACATCACCGACGATGAAATTAGCACCATCAACCTCCATTTTGATGCTTCCTTTGCCAGAAACTTGCATTCTAGTATCGTTGCCCAGCTTCACAGTTTGTTGAGAGACACTTCCAAACTCATAAAATAGAGCTTTGTTACCACACATGTGATTACTACAGCTTGAATCCAAGAACCAAATGTCTTCTCGCTTTGCTCCAATTTCATCGACATAGGCCATCAACAACATCTCCTCCTTCTCGTCTAGTTCGGCGTAATTTGAATGCTTTCCCAATGTAGGGCATTCATATTGGAAGTGGCCAAAATTGTGACATCGGTAACATTCCACATTAGCTTTGTTTAGATATGTCCTCCCTCTTCCTCGACCTCCTCTAATTTCTCCTCTTCCTCTGCCTCCTCTCCCTCTTTCTGATCTCCCTTCATGAGTCACCTTCAGCAATACTTGTTCTTCTCCGTCAACATTCTTCATTCTCTGCTCATGGATCAACAAGCTGCTTTGAAGTTCATCAACTGTGAGAGTGTCGACGTTGTTGGATTCTTCAATGGAGCAAACGACATAATTAAATTTTGGTACCAGGGATCTGAGAATCTTCCCTGTAATATCCCTTTCTTGTACAATTTCTCCACACGCTTTCATCCGTTTGGCAATGGAAAGAGTTCGCCCGAAATAGGCATTAACAGTCTCTCCCTCCTTCATTCTGAGTATTTCAAACTCAGACTTCAATGTTTGCAATTGAGCCCTCTTCACCCTTGAGGAACCCTTGAACTTTTGTTTCATAGAGTCCCAAATCTGCTCGGAAGTATCATCATTGAGTATGGTCTCCAAGATTTCTCTATCAATTGCTTGATAGAGATAATTCTTTATCTTCATATCTTTCAATCGTTGCTCCTCTATCACCTTCGTTTGTGCTTCTGTCGCTTGAGTGCCCTCTGGAACCGTATCGAGTCCCTTCTCAATTAGAGTCCAATATTCCTTTGCACGAAGGAAATTCTCCATAAGTTTTTCCCAGTGCTCATAGTACCCATCGAATCTTGGAATTGCCGGTTGCACGAATTTCCCGTTGGTACTACTATTCTCAGCCATCTCTGCTCTCACACAGTGTTTCACTCTTTACTGAAGCTTTTTATCAGGCCCTAATCGTTGGGCTCTGATACCAAATGATAAACTGAAAAGCTTGTTTATTTCATTTGAGAAGTTGGCTATTTAAAAGCCTTACATAACAAAATCAGAGAACTAGCCTAAAAAATAGGACTTCCTAAAGACTAGGCAACTTATTAACAACACAGAAAATAACTCCTACAAATTAGAAAATAATTCCTACAAACTAGGACATTAAGTTAACACAGCTGCGAACACATCAAGGTTCAAAGGTACTTGCTTTTGGTTCCTTGGTAAATCCTTGTTATATTAGTTTTTTTGAGATCTACTTGCTTTTGACTCTATATTCTCAAACAAAGCTTTGAAGGTACAATCCTGAGATTTCTGTTCAAAGCTGTTTTTTTACCGCTAAGGCCTAAAATTTTGACACAGTACAAATTTCTAGATTGGTATGTACCGCTCAATTTTGATCTCCATAACACATTTCACTATAATACACTACCAAAAGACTTTCCACTCTTTCCAACCCTCAAATCTCAATTTACTGCAACATCCCACCATCAATTCAATACGAGTACAATTTACATTGGGTGATCAACGTAATGATGTCATTGGTAGATTGATTTCTCTAGGAATTGCTAAGGGTGTCAAACATATTCAACTATTATTCCATGCTGATTTTATTTTGAAAATTGAGCGTTATAGATTTTCCTTTACTCTCTTATCATCTAACCCCGATTCATATCTAACTTATCTGCACCTACAGAACTGCCACCTACGAGATCCTATGGAATTTTATGGACTCATGAATCTCACAACTCTTGTCTTGCAAATAACTGGTGTGGATCAGGATTTCATCCAGGGCCTCTTTTCTAACTGCCTCCATCTTGTAGACTTAACCCAGGATAAATGTTTCTTCTATTCGACTATTACTATAAATAGTCTAACATTGTTGAATTTGAACAGTCAATTTACATATAAAAGTTATGTTTACACATTCAATTACTATAAATAGTCAATTTACACACCTCTCACAAAACAAAACTGCAAAATTTCTTTCACATATAAAAACTCAATATAATCTACAAAAATTATGATTAATTCAGTGTAGCCGTCTGGGAATTTTTTTATAACATTGTTGTACCATTGTAACATTAATCAACATTTCCTACTGTAAAAATAAACCACTTAAAATGAACGTGATTTATTTTTGTTATTATTATTATTATGTGTTAAATTTGAAACTATTTTATTATTTTTTTTAAAAAAAAATTTAGTTTTTTTTATATATATTTAAAAAAAGTAAAAAGTATCCATGAATACTAATATATACCCACAAATATCTTCAAATCCACAAATATCCGTCTAACAAATATCAACACAGATATGAGGCGGATATTGATATCATATTTATTAAGCAGAACGAGTAACGGAAAACTAGTACTCATCGTCATGAGTATTCATTTCCCTCTAAATAAAATTAGAAAGTGTCCATTAACAAAATACACCCCATATTATTTATTTTAATTATTTACTAAAAAAGCATTTTTCTATTAACTTTTTACATTTATTTTTATATTAGCAATTTTTATTATTTATTTTAATTTTATCTTATTAAATATTTAGTATAAACTTTTTTTCCACTAATACTTATTTTTGATTAATTTTACTTTATTTATTTTTACTTATTACTAACCTTTTATATTTATATTTATTTTAGTAATTTTTAATATTCATTTTAATTTTGTCTTATTAATTATTTAGTAAAACCTAATTATTTCCCACTAACACTTATTTTGTTTAATTTTATTTTATTTATTTTTAATTATTGACTAAATATTAACTTTTTATTCCATTAACTTTGTAAAGACACTAGAAGCTATGTTTTATATTTCTATGTTATATATATATATATATATATATATATATATATATATATATATATATATATATATATATATATATATATATATATATATATATATATGCTCAAAAAGACAGACCAAGCTATTGTGAAATTAAGGGAATTTGAACAAAATTGCTCTCACCTCGAGTGGAATGTCATGGTGTCTTTTATGTTCCTTTTTTCTTCCATCCTACATAAATGATTGATTCAATTAATGGTGCCAAATGTATTTTTTATAATTACTCTTTTTCTTATACCTATATATTGTAGGCTTTGGGAAAAGCTTTTGAGCTTGAAGAAGGATAATCACTTGATTCTCTATTGTGTTTCGTTCAAGACATGTATGCTCATGATGCAACTTGAAAAAATACAAGAAAATAATTGTTGACAAAGCTGAAAATCAGTAAGAAAAATATATCTGATACTACTCAGTTTATATATCTTTTTTCTCCTTTCAAGTAT
This sequence comes from Vicia faba, assembly GCA_948472305.1. Classification (NCBI taxonomy): domain Eukaryota; kingdom Viridiplantae; phylum Streptophyta; class Magnoliopsida; order Fabales; family Fabaceae; genus Vicia; species Vicia faba. Next base: position 697,941,126 of record OX451736.1, read on the forward strand.
TACCTAAAATAAATAGAATCTGATCAAAATCTAAATCAGGAATATTTCAACCTCAATACATTTAGTCTCTATAAGTAGAATCTTATTAAAATGATGAATCATCAACTTTTTGATATCATTTGGATATATTGGAACTTATTAGAATTAAAAGTCATGTAAAACTTAGTGAAGTCTATACCAAGTGCATATTTAAAAATTGATTGCTATATTCTTTTGATTTAGGATTCTTTCTTGAACTTCACTTACATGGAAGAATGAATACCAGACTGCAATAATTGGCTGCTAAGAGCCAGAGAATTTTCAATGAGTGAGGAGCTTCTTCTAAGTTCTTTTGGTAATGGATGTCTTCATGCAACAAGAGTCTCAACTAACTTTTATGTCTTTTACTGTCTTCATTTAAGTGGACAATCAAAAGTAAAGGGAGTGTTAAGTCCTAGAGAGTTTGGGATATCTTGGAACTTAAAGAAGAAAATATGGAGAGATGATTAGTATTGGAAGCTGGGAGTGATTAGTAATAATATAACAGTACATTCTGGTGAATTAAACACTGAATGTAGTATTTTGTATTCAAATATTTTTTATTTTTAATTGTTATAATTTTAGAAACAATCATTACAATTATTTATGAAGTATCTACGATTTAATTTTGTTTAATTTTTTTAAAGTATGATCAATTAATATTATTTTATCAAATATTAGAAATAAATATTACAAATTTTTATCAAATATTTGAGTACAATTTAAATCGAAAATTTACAAATATATCTTTTAAATAGAGACATTAATATCATTTATTTTTATTATATTTATATGGAAATTATTTTGTATGGTGACATGAATATATTCTTTTTTATGCATGATTTGATTTCATAAAATATTATGATCAATAAAATTGGAATTTTATTTTAATAGTATAGATTTGATATTGTTTCATATTATAAATATTATAAACATTAGAATATATAAAGATATGAAAAAAATTTAAATCTAAACTTTACAAATATATGTTTTAAATGGAGGCATTAATATCAATTATATATGAAAATTATTTTGAATGGTGACATTAATATATTTTATTTTTATGCATGATTTAATTTCATAAATTTATAATCAATAAAACTTGAATTCTAATTTATTTTGAATTGAATTATAATTTAACAAATAAAACTTTCTACCATTTTTGAAATATATTGCGTATAGTTTTTGAAAGGTTACACTTATAATCTTGAGAAAATTAATGTAGTCTAAAAGATAAATTTTTTTTGTAATAATTATATATTTTGAAGAACGGTTAGTTATATTAGATGATTATACTCATTTATTTTAAATAAAAATAATATTTTTTATTGATAAAAATGATATAAAAAATTTAAAATTCTCTTGGTCAAGTATATTAATCTAAGATTTCTTTTATATTTCATTTTATTTTTCAATTTAAAGCTATAGATTGTTCATTGGAATGAAGCTCCTTGCAGACATAAATCTACGGGTAGATGTGAGCGTATCTATGAGATACCAGCTGTAAACTGTTCAATGTCCATCTTTTAAATTTTTCTTTTGTTGTTATTTTATATAATTGAAGTTAGAGAATTGACTGTATGATTTATTATAAGTACAAATCAATGCTTAAAAATTTGTGCATATTATTAACATATATTTGTAACTGTTAAAAACTCACCAAAGTCTATGATGAATTTCTACCACAATGATAATTTAGTTATGAGACAAACAACAAAAGAAGACAAGACAAATTATTTCTGCAGAGTTTATCTCTGCTCACAAACTGTGAAAACTTTATTATTCACTTTGCAACTGCAAAATAATATGAATGACTTGCTTACAAAAAATAGGGGTTACTCCCTCTATTTATAACTGAGCTTACACCCTAAGCCCAAAGCCCAAAATATACATTTTGTTACGAAATCAAATATAATCTATTCTAGACTTAAATCAAATCTATTTAAATATAAAACAAATCAAATCTTTGCAACACATAGTTTCGACACACTGTGTTGTATCCTAAAATTTTCCCTCTCACTTATCAAGAATTTGCTCACAAGATCTCCTTGGGGCTCAAGACTGCACTAGGGTTTGATCAGCTCAAGACACCTCCTTAGGCACTGATGGCCAAAATTAGAGTTTGAGTTTGCACAAGGATTTTTGAATTATTAATGCTTCATATTACTTTCATGGACCATTGTGGACCCCCAAGATTACTCATGTCAAGATTCAAGCCTTGAATTACACTTTTGATCAGTTGACCTAAAAATTAATTGTATTGGGGAAAAAGTAAACTATGACCAATTTACCGTCAAACTTCATAAATTTTGATCCACATCAACATCTTAGACTCATATGTATCATTTGATCAAGTTTGGACCATAATTCCTCAAGAAATTTGATCAAATCATCAAAAGGGCAAAATGGTCAAATTAGGGTTTTGACTGAGAAAGGGCAATTTCTGGTTTTTGACCTAGAAAATGATCAATTGGTTTAAGGCATGATCTCAAGAGTCCAATTTCACCATTTTACCTAATGACATGGTTCAAAATATTGCAAGTCCGTTGGATTGACAGATGGATTTTGCAGTCAACTGATCAAAAGTCAACTATATACTGAAAAGTCAAACTTTGACTTTTTGGTCAAATTCAAGTGCCAAAGATCATGATTCATCAAAACATGCCAAAATATGAAACTTTTTCATCAAGAATTCAAGAATTCAAGATTTCATCTTGAAATGTTAAAATTTCTTAACTTAGAAAATTTTCTAAGTATGAAAGTTTTCTTATTTTTTCATAACTTTAAGCCAAATTTTCACCCTGATACAAGATGATTCAAGAGAAACTTCCAACATGAAAGTTGTATATCTCCATGAAATATACAACTTTTATTCACATAACTTCTTCCAAAAGTGCTTGGATCTCAAGTTATAATTTCAAGAACATAGGGTCATGAAACTAAAACACTTAGTGAAATTTTGCCCTAATTTGGTCAGGATTTTGACCTTACTTCATGGAACTTTTTCACATAGTTCCAAGTGTATTCTTAAAAATAAATTCAAATATGGGTTGTATATCATATTTCAATCTTTCCAAAATGTCCAATAACATCTTGAGATCATTCTTGAGTAGGGAGAATCGAAGAGATGGAATTAGGGTTTTGTCACTTGAATTATAAGTCTTTTTGGATGAACACATGAACCAAATCAATGTTAGGCTGTATAATATTTGCTTTGCGGGCCTAAAACTTGTTTTTCATTCCATAATTAATAGATTACACAAACTTTTGAGCTATAATCCAAGTGATTTAAGCTTTATCCAATTCACATTGCCATTTTGGGAAGAAAGTTAACAATACCATTCTTGAAAAGTAAGCTTTATGCATAAAGTCCACTCTTGAGTCTCTAACTTGTTCCCTCTGATCACATTTTATCTACAAAGTTAGAAGCAAGTGTATTTAAAGCATAACCACTCTATCTTAGCAAGTACACAAGGCATTGAAACTTGTTTTCTCAAAAATCACATGTTATGCATAAACATGTAATTTCAAATTCTGATCAACAACAAGTCTCCAAACTTGTTGCTTATAAATAGAAGCACTATTTATGAGCTAAGACACGAGATTGAAGACCCTAAAACTCACTCAAACTCCCTCTAGCCATAAATTGTCTCAAAACACCATTGTTGTGCAAGTTCTGACTTTACATACCAAACTTCAAATCCCCTCGTGCGTTCTTTGGCCTTTCACTTCCAAAAGCTTCTAAACATCAAATACAAACCATTCAAAGTCCATTTGCTCAACTTTAACACCTCCATAATCAAGTTTCATTTTCAAAAATAGGGGTCTGCAACTTGACTTCTCCAGAGCTCCTCAGCCACTTTCAGCTCAAGCTAACCATTGCATTAGCTTCGTGGGACCTCAAGGAAGCTAACCTGATCCTTGCAGCACTTTGAATCAAGCTCATTTGCATTTCATGATTTCCAGTTTTGAGGTATTTAACTTGAACTTCTATCTCATCATTTAAGCATCATTAATGTTTATTTTGTGAAGGAAAGATGTAGACCTCATTGCCACGAAGCTGTACAGATCCATAGTTTGTATTTACATGGCCTGAGCTTGGAGAATTTTAGAGTTAAAGTTTCTGAATTTTTTAGAATTCTAATTAGGGCCAGAGAAATTCTCATTTATCTTTGACTTTTAGCTTTAATTATTTACATGGTTAGATTCGTGAGAAAGAATGCAACAACTTTCATTTTGTCATCTTCCATTTTTGTTGAGAAATGAAGAAGTTGCAGGTACACTGGCTGGAGGTTGAAGATGAAGTCATCAGGACTTGATTTGCCTTACATATTTATTGTTTTGTTTATATGAATGGATGTATAGCCACCCCAGTGGTAAAGCGCGCGCCTGTTAACCTTTGGGACCTGGGTTTGAGCCTCAGTGGTACCCATTTTGTGTTTTTACATGTTTTTGCATTTTCTGACCTTTTTTGCAAGGCGCCTGGGCCTTTGGGCTTTTTGCTGTTTTTTTTACTAACTAACCTCCCTGCCTGCTTATGCACCCCTAGCCCAATTTATTATTATTATTTTTTTATTTTATTTGTTTTTTTCTTAATTATTTTTTCACTAATATTAAAAATCATAAAATATAAAAAATGCTAGATTTATATCTTGCACTACGCCAAAAAGACCTACGAAAACACTTTTTTTGGCCTTTAAAAGCGCTTTCTAAGGTGGCGCTGCTATAGGTTTTAGCAGCGCTTTTTGTTTAATGAAAAGCGCTTTCGTAGGTCTACCTAAGGCAACGCTTTTTCTAAAAAGTGCTCTCTTAAGTAGGCTTTTGGCAGCGCTTTTTCTAAAAAAACGCTCTCTTAAGTAGGCTTTTGGCAGCGCTTTTTCTGGAAAAGCACTCTCATAGGTCCACCTAAGGCAACGCTTTTTTCTGGAAAAGCGCTCTCATAAGTTTTCTTTTAGCAGCGCTTTTTTCTGGAAAAGCGCTGTCTTAGGTAGGCTTTTAGCAACGCTTTTTTCTGGAAAAGCGCTTTTATAGGTGGTCTTTTAGCAGCGCTTTTGCCTGGAAAACCGCTGTCATATGTTTACCTTAGACAACGCTTTTTGTGAAAAAGCGCTTTCATAGGTTACCTAAGGCAGCATTTTTCTTGAAAAAGCGCTTTCACAAGGTATTTTTTTTAGAGGTATAATTTATATAATTTATATACCTGCATTGTTTGCAGCATATTATTTGTATAAACCAGTTGCCATAACCTGTAATTCATAAACCGCGGTAATGCATTGTATACCATTGTAATCCAAAATATATATACACCATTTTTGTACCTCAAAATATATAAAAACCATTGTTATCAGCATTGTAACTCAAAACCAGTCTTACAAAATCAACCCTAACAACAACTAAACCAGTCCTAATGTATGAAAGAAACACGGTCAATTATGTATTAAGGTCCTGATCCTGCGAGGTTTGAACATAATAACACGGTTAATATGGTATTCCATGTACACATGTAACGTATTCATAACACTTTTCACATAATAATGTATTCATACCTTATATGATTCTCTGCTCAATAAAATACTGACACAATTCCTCTTTGATTTCTTCCAACTGAAGTTTCGTGTAATATGCACATTTGTGTTCCTCGAAGTACTACATAACAAAACATAATATGCATGATTTAGTTAAAAGTAAAAAATTATATGAAATATCTGAGAAATAATAAAACAAATCCTAAGTTATAAATCCATACCGTGACTGGAATCTCTATTTGATTCAGTTGAAGAATTTCTTTGATAAACCGCATAACGAAGCATCCACAATCTATACAGTTTTGATGTTGAGGACACTACATAGAAAAACAAATAAGAATATATAGTTGTATTGTTTTATCAAATAGCATAAATATTATAAGCAAAATAGTGGAAATTAATATACCTGCACTTTGATCCAATTAATGTTGTTTGATTTAGACCGTCGTACCCGAGCTTCTCTTTGACACCAGAATACTTGTATCGCTCTAACAAAATAAAAATATATATTTAGAACAATGTCACAGAAATAATTAAATATATAAATACACACAAACATTTAGAATAATCTCACTTACGTATCAATCATTAACTTCATATCCGGATAATTTTTCCAATCACCGTCAACCGAAGTCAGATAATAGACCACTTCTTTTATAGGATCGATAGCAACCAACAACCAGTGACGTCTATAAATTAAAACAACGGTTTAGATGAAAATTTTCTACGCAAAAATTACAAATATTAAAATGAACTTAGAATGAAAATCTAACCCTGTAGGAATAGTATTATACGCCCAAAGATATAAGCTTTTTGTACTGCCAGTTGCCACGAATCTTTCGACTAAGTGCTCTCTTACTGAATCCGGTTCCCTACCAATTGTCGCTCCGCTGACACGGGAGGAAGACACGAAATGGAATATGTTTGACAATTGATTCCCGCGCAGCAATTTGTCATATAACAACCTTAAATAAAAACATAATTAATATTAGACTATATTCATTGAAATGTTTAAAAAAAATTTCAGCTAATTACATAATATAAAGATGGGGTTACCGGATGTATGCGTGCATAATACTGACGCCTAATTCTTTATGACGGAAAATTTGTTCCATGTCCCCATGTCCAATTATTTCGGTGCAAGGAAAACCAAATATACCTTGATCCATATCCATTTGACGAATACCACCATCCATCAAATCTGTTGTTCCCACTATTGTTTCAAGACACTGCCGGTATCGAGGGAAAAATCTAGTAGGAACCCTTTTCTTGGGTGGTACGCCAACGATTTTCTGGATCCCTTGTTGTGACCCTTGAAAAGGTATCTAAAAATCATATAGACTCAGTTAAATTATAAAATTATGCAGTTTTTTATTCGGATCATATAATTAACACTTCAAACGTACCTCTTTTTGTGATACATCAGACTCGTCGTGCCGCAAAATCCCTTTACCCTTAGATGCAGGTTTTGTAGGAGTCTATAATTACCAAGGAAATAACTGAGGTCAGAACTGACAGTTGAAGACTTAAAGATTCATAATGGTTTTCAGCATACCTAATCATCTATGAAAATGAGGTCTGATGGCCATGCAACAAAAGATCCTATTGCATCTCGCAGCAATGTGGTCTCAACAACAATGTCAGGTACCGGCAGCAACGCATCCATATCTAAAGCAATATCAACCGATACTTTCATGTGTCCATCCGGAAGCGGTCTATGGTGAAGTAAATCTCCCAAAGTGTTATGGACTTTTCCCTTGCCAACTAGTCGATAAGTCGGCGACGATAGGTATAACTGGCAAGATGAAATGCCGTAAACCAATAATAACCGTTAGAAGTGACTAAAAATATTCTATAATAATAACAGATATATATGGAAAATTACCTCGGGAAATTTATGTTGACAGTTGATACTAGCTTTGTCACTAGTTTCTTTCAACTATGAACTGCTCTTTTCCGCCATATATATCTCTCTTTATCCTTCTGCAATTCACGGACTTGAGCTTGTAAATCCTGCAATGTTTGCATCACTTCTGCATTGCTAGGATTTCTTCTCCTTGGATGCTTATACAAAGAGGTTGGATTCACAGCATGACCTTTACCCCTCACCCGACCCGGATACTCAGCAATATTTAGTGCTCGACTAAGTACGCTCCTGGTATCCTGATGATCCTCACCTTGGGATACCGATTGCGACAAGGTCTCCTGTAATTCATTTACATATAAAAAATTATTAGTGGAGATATAAAATTATTTAAATATTAATAAACATTTGATTTAATTAAAGATACAATCTTATACTTACACATTCATCATACACATGTTGAATATCGGGATTAACAACTTGATCCTTGCCCACACGAGCTTCCTTCCACAACAAATGTGCTGGTAGTGATGTTGCATCACTTTTCGTCTCTTCTAACTACGCATTGACACAAGTCTTAAGATCATCAATTATAACACATTGAGAGAATTAATAAGATCGTAGAGTTTATATTTACTTACAATTTTTTCCTCTAAGCGAGCATATCCCAAACGCCCTTTTTTGTATGGATATGCGGGTTTTGACGCTCTCTCGCGATTGATGGCACTCACTTTCTTGAAATTCTCGTCTCTTTTTTGGCCTACAAAACCAACCCATTCTTTAGGTGTAATGAAGTTCTCATATTTCTTTGGACGTTCCGGATCCTCTTCAAGAAAATTTCCTTCATCATCTTTAAGATACTTGTTTGTTAAAAATATTCTCCACCCTCTGTGTCTTTTTCCAACCAAACCCATTATATACTTTTTACGGGTATCTTCAATGTTAAAAGACCTCTACAAAAAAACATACGCATAAAGTGTGTTAGTAAAAGAAATTTAAACACATATTATCGTCAAGATAAAGCAAATAACAAAACCATATATGTACCTTTATCTCAGTCCAAACTTTCTCTTTAGCCTCATCCAACTCTCCTCTTTTCCATCTAGGAGTGGTGATCGGAATGTGTATACGAACAAGCGTACCAATGTAGCTTGTCAACTTTGCAGCATTAGAACCAATTAGTTGGTCATTATCATTCCAATCTACATTATATGTTACTTCTCTATCTCTATCACGGATGATTCCCCTCATAATAGTTATACCTCGTGTAATATCTTTTTCTGAAGTCTTTTCTGAAGTATTTTCTGGAGCATTTTCAGGAGCATTTGCATCTTGTGAGTTTTCTTGATTACTAGCCATTTGACCTGTAATAATGAAAAAAAATAAAAATGAAATGACAAATATAAAAATGAAATGACAAATAAAAATGAAATGACAAATAAAAATGAAATGACAAATTAAATTTTATTGAATGATATAGGCTATAATTATATATACTATTACCTTTTTCACTAAGGTCTCTTTCTTTTCTTGGTATGAATGTGTTCTACTCGTCTCTTAACAATGCAGACAGTTGGATTGATCCAAATACCCTCATTATGATCATTTCTAATACATGATTCATTATCATTTTGATCAGTTATGGTTAAAGATTCAATGTCAACACCAATATCACTTTGATCTCCAATGCTTTCATCAATTACTTTGTTAGATAATAGCACTATAGACCATTTCGTACTTGTCGGATCATTGACATAGAACACTTGTTTAGCTTGAGAGGCTAGAATGAAAGGCTCATCTTTGTACCCCACCCTATTAAGATCCACTTGCAAAAAACCTGACTTATCCATTCGTATGCCATTATTATTTTCAACCCACTTGCAACCAAATATAGGAATCTGAAACTTCTCGTAATCAAACACCCAAATGCGCTCGATAACCCCAAAATATGATAGATTTGCAAATTTTGGGTTTAAGTCCTTCATACTTGATATATGCATTGCTTCAGCGATCAAGGTGACACCACTATTTTGCATAGTACTTTTGTCATCCTGCTCTTTGGTATAAAATGTGTATCCATTAATTGCATATGCGCTATAAGAAAACACAACTAAACTTGGACCGTATGCTAAACATCTCAATCTTTCTGTTACTGAAGCCGGATCTGAATGATACTTTGAATAAATATGTTCCTTAAACCATGGTATGAAACTTCGATTGTGCTCTCGTACAATCCAATTCTCATTTCTATTCAGATTTAAACCTCGAAGAACACCCATGTGCATTTCAACATACGGCTCAACTTCAAGCTCATTGTGCAGAACATACAAATGCACTTGATCCCGTTCGACCTTTGATATTGTCACAACTTTATTTCCAATTAGCTTCTTACCTTCTTTTTTTCAACAACATGAGATTTGGGGAGTCCAATTGATTGAACATTTGATAGATATTCAGTATAAAACTCAACCGCTTCTTCAACAATATATCGTTCAGCAATACAACCCTCTAGTCGACTTCGGTTTTTCACATACCCTTTTAATATTTTCATATAACGTTCAGTAGGGTACATCCATCTCATATAAGCTGGTCCGCACAGTTGCGTCTCTTTGACAAGATGAACGACAAGATGAACCATTATGTCAAAAAACGAGGGAGGGAAATACATTTCAAGATCACACAAAGTAACAACTATTTCTTTTTGCAATGTTGGTAAGATCTCAGGATCGATCACCTTGCTGCAAATTGACTTGAAGAAAAAACACAATTTAGTTATTGCGCTTCTTACTTTTTCTGGAAGAATAGAACGTATACCTAGCGGTAGAAAATGTTCCATTATAACATGGCAGTCATGCGTCTTTAAACTCTTTAACTTGAGGTCTTGCATAGACACAAGTCTTCTAATATCTGATGAGTAGCCTTCTGGAACTTTAACCTCACTTAGGAACTTACACAATATTTTTTCTCCTTTCTGGATAGAGTGTAAACAGCAAGTGGTAGATATGTTCGTCTTCCTTTTTTCACGGGTCCCAATTCAGTTCTTATTCCCATCTCTACCATGTCCTCCCTTACTTTAAGGCCATCCTTAGACTTCCCTTTTATATTGAGTAACGTACCAATAACACTGTCAAATACTTTTTTTTTCAATATGCATAACATCAAGAAAATGTCTTACGTACAAAGATTTCCAATATGGCAATTCAAAAAAATCGACCTCTTCTTCCACCCACCTGTGACAACTTTATATGCAAAAGGCTTGCCAAACTGAATACTCATATCTTTCACCTTTTCAAATATTTGATCACCTGTCAATCCAGGCGGAGCTCTACGTTGTTCGGTATCTCCGTTGAACGCTTTTCTCCATCCACGATATTGATGTTTAGAATTTAAGAATCTACGATGACCAAGAAAGACATTCTTCTGACAAAGTTTCAATCGCATCGTATTGGTTGCATCTTCACAGATAGGACACGCTTTTTCACCTTTAATGTTATACCCGGATAGATTTCTGTAGGCTGGAAAATCGTTAATTGTTCCAAACAACATCGCCCTCAAGTTGAAACTTTCTTTCCTATACCCATCATAAACCTCCACACCGTTCTCCCACAAAATCTTCAAATCTTCGATTAAAGGTTCCAAATATACGTCTATGTCATTTCCTGGTTGTTTAGGCCCAAAAATTAACATAGATAACATCATGTACTTACGCTTCATACATAGCCACGAAGGTAGGTTATAAATCATAAGAATCACAGGCCATGTGCTATGCGAGATACTTTGAATACCGTGTGGGTTCATTCCATCAGTAGACAATGCCAAGCGAAGGTTTCTTGCTTCTTTTCCAAATTCAGGATAATCATTATCAATTTTCATCCACTGTGGTGAATCTGCCGGATGTCGAAACTTTCCATCAACAATTCTTTCATCTGCATGCCAAGTTAAGTGTCTTGAATCGGTTTCACTATGATACATCCGTCTAAATCTCGGAATTATAGGAAAATACCATAAGACTTTTGCCGGAGATAACTTTTTCTTATATCGAGGGGCACCGTATTTAGGACACTCATTTAACGATGCATACTCATTTCGAAACAAAACACAATCTTTTGGACAGGCATGTATCTTGTCATAGCTCATGCCAATAGAGTACAACATCTTTTTGGCCTCATACGTTCGATTGGGGAGAACATTATCCTCTGGTAGCATATCTTTCATAAGGGCTAATAACTCTGTGAAACTTTTATCCGACCATCCATTGCCCGCCCTTAAGTTGTACAACTTTAATACCACAGACAGTCTTGTGAATTTTGTACAACCATTATACAACGGTTTCTCTGCATCGCTTACCAACCTCTTGAACATTTTGGGACAATCATTAAGATCTTCTTCAAGCGCTTCTGCAATCTCTTCAACTCGATCATAATCGTATGTATCTGTGCCATTGTTGTTTGAAGCATAGGTCCTATTATCCCCCGATTCATCATTCCCGTCACTTTTCTCACCATGAATATTACAACATGTATAACTTTTATCAATTCCATACCGTATTAAATGCGATGCCAACTGAACCGCGTCAACCCGATTCCCATAACAGCAACACAAACAAGGACATGTCATTCGACTGGGGTCTTTGGCATGCACAACAGCAATTAACGAATTTCGATACCCCGTTCTCGTACTCTTTCGATAATCGATTGGAATACATCCATGTCTTATCTATGGTTTACGGTTTCTGAGTCAATCTGAGCTAAATGATAAATTCGAAAACAAAACCAATACTCAAAACTTGCACTTGCTCTTGCACAACCATATAACAAAACCAATACTCAAAACTTTTCACTAAATTCAGTTTATTCTATCAACTAATCATATTTTATGATTACATCACAAATCACAGTTCTTAACTCTCACAATTTTATATAAGCATGCATTCTGTTACCTTAAAAAGTTGTTTTTGTTTCTTTATCCATCTCATTAACAAGTTAATTAATCACTTTACATTATCTCTAATTAAATATACATATAGATATAGATATATAGATACATAATAATGAATGGTAATGTGAAATGGGGAACCCCGTTTGTTAATGAATCATAATTTCCACCACCATTCACTAATACAAGACAACATCATTAGCACAACCCTCTACATGTCCGTTTCTTATATACTAGTACACCCTTGTTTCATCAAACTCAAGGGCTGCCCTATACCAAACTTCATATGTTTTTTATATATGGCATGGCCTCATTTTAGTCTAAGATATGTTTTCTGCTACTAAATTTTGTAATAAACAAAAAGGACAAAATATTTTGTATAGATTGAAAAGAAGAAACAATCACCTGACGGTTCTCTTGTGGCAAGCGGTTCTCCGGTGAGATATATTGCTCTTGTTTTCTGATGATTTGACACGTTTGAGTTCTCCGGTGAGATATGTTGCTCTGAATCAGAAGGTCCTGAAGAAGTTACAAAATTGTAGTCAGAAGAAGGATAGGGTCTCAATCTGAAGAACAATAGAAGAATGGAAAGAAAAAATATAATCCTCTTGAGCCTACTGAACTGCCCGTCGGGAAAATGAAAGAAAACAAGCACACACTAAAATCATATTATCCAATGCAAAAGTAAAAAGCTTTCCTGCTATTGTAAAATGTCCAATTCCCAGTACCTACAACACGCTTAGGATTCTAATAGGTTCCAGATCAACTTCTGATGTTCAACTTCGGATTGGAATTGATACATGTGTTTGTTTGATAGCATTGCATGATTTGAATCAGAAATGTATGATTTCTATTACAATAGTCCAAACCTTAACGCTAACTATTGTAAAGGTCAACAGAGGCCAGGTGGTTCAAATAAGAGATACTAACAAAAACAAAAATGGGTAGAAATGAAATATAAAAGGAAAAAGTTGGAAGAAATCATTAAAAGATATCTCTTTTGCAAATTAGATGTTGCTATTGGAACAATAATCAATTAGGTGCTTATTTTGATCGGCTTATTAGAATCAAAGTAAACCCTCAATTACTTTCAGAATACCTAAATTAAATTTCAAAATACATAAATTAGATATACAAGAAACTGAAACCAATCGTAAATTCATATAGTTATTGTTTCGGTTTATTTCAAGAGAGAGATTGAACCTTGTGAAGAGAGGGACGAGTCGTGCGGCGGCGATGAGAGTTGACGATGGTGGCGACTGAACGAAAAGAGGCTACCGTGAGAGTACGAAGAAGGAACGAATTTGGGGGTTGGGTTGGAGGAAAGGAAACAAAACAGCTACACACAATACGAACACACCTTTAATCAAAATGAATAAAATTTATTATAAAACTACCTACGAAAGCGCTTTTAAAAGTGCTTTCTAAAGGTCATCTATAACAGCGCTTTTACATCAAAAAGCGCTTTCGTAGCATATCCTATAGCAGCGCTTTTAAAAGCGCTTTCTAAAGGCCAGCTTTAGCACCGCTTTGGAAAAGCGCTTTCTAAGACTGACCTTTAGCAGCGCTTTTGAAAAGTGCTTTCTTAAGGTACCCTCTGAAAGGCCAGCTTTAGCAGCGCTTCTCAAAAAGCGCTTTCTAAGGGTGACCTTTAGAAGCGCTTTTGAAAAGTGCTTTCTTAAGGCACCCTTTGAAAGCGTTTTTTTAAGCGGATTTTTTTTAAACCCTACAGCAGCGCTTTTTTTCCAAAAGCGCTTTCTTTTATGTGCTGCTAAAACTTATTTTTGGCGTAGTGTTGACTTAATTTATTTTATTTTTCTCACAAAAAATGTGTTTTATACTTTATTTATTTTTTACTTATTATCTTGTAAATATAACTAAAATTAGGTTATTAGTTATTTTCTTTCAGACTAATTAAAATATATTATTTTTGATATAAAAAGGGACTAAAAAATTTTCATGATGCCATAAATATTTTCAAGACAAAAATACCAAAAAAAAAAACTTTTTTTTTCTAAACTTATTTTCATTAATCAATAGAACTAGGGTTTTATTTAAAATCTTTTCTTAAATAAATTCAATTTTTATTAATTATTTTATTTAATTAATTAGGTTAAAATGATCTCCCTTTTTCTCATAAAAATCCAAAATACTCATTTTCTTAACAATTACATTTCTTGTATATTTATTTCATCTTGTACATTTAAATCTTTGCACATCAATACCTATTCAATATGGTTGTAATAGACTAATTAGGTTTATATTTTTTACAATCCCCATTTCAATTTGTACACCCCTCCCCACAAATATTATAATAGCGTAGTAACTTTAAATTCCGCAATTTATCGATATATATACAGATATTAGTAATTAGGGTTTGTATGAAAAGACTAAAACCAATACTTAGAAAAACTCTAATTCAAGACAAAATCAGGCATGAAAACAATACACTTGCACACAAGCACTCCTAGGGTTATCCCACTTGGTTGCCTTATATAAAATGACCATATTACGCATGTGAGGTATCTTAGCAAAAAAACAAACGAATACAAGATCATAGTCCCTCAATGGCGCTATCTAAGTTGCCTTACAAATGATCTTAGTCCCTCAAAAAAATGCTAAGATACCTTGCAACATTGCTAATCATGGTTATACGATGACCCACGTCTGTCCAGTTTACATCCAAAGATATGGTTACTTACCTAATCAATGGTAAGACAACAATGTCAAAGGAAAAGAAAATGAACAAGAAAGACATTTGAGTAGGTAGATTGCTCCTAATTACTTGCTCCATTTCAAAACAAACTTCCTTGCTATTTTTAAAAACAAACACATACACTTTCAAAAATCTTACAAAATTGAAAACATTTTTAAAAGATCAAACATATTTGTATACATTCTTACGAACGAGAATCATTACAAAGATTGCCTAAACAATGGCCTCTTTACAAAATACTTTCAAAAACCACACAAAGCACAATTTCAAACAAAAGCAAGTGATCTAGCAAGTAACTAAGAGCCCATGGAAAACCATGGATGAAAAGGGTTCTAATAACTCCCCTTTTCATAATCTACCCCCGAACTCAAGAAACAATCTCAAAGGTCTTTCCTGTGCTTTTTCACCTTTCCTTTTTGGATAAAAAAAGTCGTGGAGACTCTTGCTAACCGTAATATTTACAATCAAACACAAAACACCCAAGTCAGTTTTCGCACTGTATCACACACTGAATTACAATTTAACACACCGCCTAATTCATTGTATCTAAACTATCTATGTTCATCATGGCTCTTAGCTTTCTTAATACTTTGACTTGCACTCCCTTCATCATGATGTCTACAATATGATTCTCAGTTTTGCAGTTTTCCAAATTCATCTTGCCATCTTCTACCTACTCTTGAAGATAATGGAACCTCATTTCGATGTGCTTACTTCAACCATGTGCTATTGGGTTCTTTGCTAGATTAATAGCTGACATGTTGTCGATCTTCATGGTAATTGCTCTATGATCTTTCCCTGTTATCTCTTCGACCAAGTTTACCATCCAAGTTGCTTGACATGCACAAAGAGAAGCAGCTATGTATTCTGCTTCGCATGATGATAATGCCACTACTGGTTCCTTTCTTAAATTCCAAGCAACTGGTGCACCACCTAGCATAAATACATATCCTGCTGTTGACTTTCGATCTTCAGCATCACTACACCAACTCGAATCAGTGTATCCCACTAACTTGCATTCTTTTCTTTTATCAGCTGCAGGAAACAAAATGCCATAATCGAAAGTTCCTTTGAGATACCTTAGTATCCTCTTCACTGCTGCTAGATGTAATACCTTTGGCTTCTGCATGAATCTACTTACCATACCTACACTATATTCTAAGTCAGGCCTTGTATGAAAAAGGTATCTCAATGATCCAATAAGTCTTCTGTATTGGGTTGGATCAACATCATCTTCATCTGCATCTTTCGACAGTTGCAGTCATGGTTCTATAGGTGTTGAAGTTGGGTTGCATTCTTCCATCTCAAACCTCTTGAGAATTTCTTCTGCATACCTTCTTTGATGCATCATCAAACCTCTACTGCTCTTGTAGAATTCGATACCAAGGAAATATGAAATCTCACCCAAATCATACATTTCGAATTCCTTGCTGAGATCACCTTTGAAGTCTTTGATCTAACTCTTGCAGCTACCTGTTATCAACAAATCATCTACATAGAGACATAGTATAATCAATTCACTATTGCTTCTTCTTACATATACTCCATGTTCAGTTATGCACTTTACAAATTCCTTTTCCCTTAGGAAACTATCAATTTTCTTATTCCAAGCCCTTGGAGCTTGTTTCAATCCATACAGGGCTTTATGCAGCCTGTACACCTTTCTTTCTTCGTTATGTTTCAAAAACTCAACTGGTTATTTAACATAGACTTCTTCGTCTAAGGGTACATTTAGGAATGCACACTTCACATCCATCTGACATATGTGTCAACTGTTTATTTGTGCTATACCAACAACCAACCTAATTATTTCGATCCTAGCAACAGGTGCAAAAACTTCATCAAAGTCTATACCTTCTTTCTGTAGAAATCCTTTCGCCATAAGCCTTGTTTGTGTCGAGTTACTTCCCCTTTCGAATTCGTTTTCACTTTGTATACCCACTTGACATCAATTGCCTTCTTGCCTTGAGGCAATTCGACAAGTGACCAAGTGTTGTTGTCTTTGATAGACTTCACTTCTTTGTTTATTTCTTTCACCCACTTCGAATCCTTCAATGCTTCAGCTGCATTAACGGGTTCGACATCTACATAGAAAGCATAATGTACCAGCTCACCTTCATTATCTATTACATCATCTGATGTAATCACACACTCTTTCAATCTTGTAGGCATGCGTCTTGTTCTTTGAGGCATGCTTGTACTTGGTATATCTGTTGGTTTCTCTTGTCGAACTTCTCTTTCGACTTAAGTTTCTGGCTCTTCAAGTAGGATTCCCACTGAATCTTTCTTGACATTTTCAGTCCAATCCCATTCTTGAAACTCACATATGATCACGTCCCTGCTGATCACAATCTTCTTGTTCTCTGGATCGAATAACTTGTAGCCTCCTGTCGAATGATATCCAACTAGAATCATTTGACTTGACTTGTCATCAAGTTTTCTTCTCAACTGATCTGGCACATGTCTATGTGCAATAGATCCAAATACCTTCAGATGACTCAAGCTAGGCTTCACACCAGACCAATATTCTTCTGGAGTAATTCCTTCTAGCTTCTTCGTGGGACATCTGTTCAAAATGTATGTTGCAGTCGAAACAGCTTCACCGAAAAACTCTTTAGGTAAACTCTTTCCTTTCAACATGCATCTCACCATATTCATGATGGTTTGATTCTTCCTTTCTGCAATTCCATTTTGTTGTGGAATATAGGGTGGCACCACCTAATGCATAATCCCTTCCTTTTCACATAGCCTGTCGAAGTCTTTCGACACATATTCTCCACCACCATCAGTTCTCAAAACTTTGAGCTTTCGACCACTTTGTCTTTCGACCATAGACTTAAACTTGGCAAATACTTCGATCACCTCACTTTTCTTCTTGATCAGGTAAGTCCACAACTTTCGACTGAAATCATCTATGAATGTAACAAAGTATTTGTTACCTCCCATCGAATCCACATGGATTGGTCCATATACATCAGAGTATATGACTTCAAGACTAGCCTTCGACCTGCATCCTTGCTGAAGCTATTTGATGTGTCTGCGATTGACCTAATGTGTCTAACGGTATTTTAACTGCAAGTGCACAGTCTATCGCGGTAGTAATAAAAAGATGTCGAACCCACAGGGACTTCGTAATCACTCTAGTGTTATGGAACAGGGTTGTTTAGCTAAGGCGGAAATTGTCACGTTTGGTTTTTAGAAGTTTAAAACAAAAGGGAAACTAAATTCAATTAAGGGAATTAATATTAAAGTGGTCGGAGCGTGATGATTTGAACCTATGCGAATTAAGTTCTACCTAAGCATATAAAAATATCTAACTTAATTGTTCTATAGTACTTATCAGTTTAAAAACCCTCGATTCACACTCTCGTGGTCTTACTTTGGATCATACTCCTAAAGCCAAATGTCTGCTCTCGCTAGTCCATAAGTGTTTAGAAAGCATTTTTTTGAAAACTAAATAAGTCTAATTCGTTTTAAAGTGCTCTCGCTGTATTTAAATCGAATGCCTAACTTTAGCTATCCGGTTAAAACCTCACACTCTCGTGGTCTTGATTTCTCCCTATTTCACTTTCTTTACTCTCGTAATAAAAAGCTTAATTTTTAATTATAAAAAGTCACGGCCAGAAATTAAGTTGATTAAGGTTTTAGCTTAGAAAAAACATTAATTTATTCGGTTATTTCATCACACCCCGACTACGGGTGTTTAGCTACTCATAATGTTCGGAATTAAAAAGCAGGAAATAAATTCAGAAAACAATAACACATGCATCCTAAATAAAGAATAAAAATATAACATAAATAAAATTTCAATTATATCAAATACAATAAAAACCTGAAAAGCAATTAAAATCCGAGATCCTTCTTCCACAAGCCGGCAAGATTGGAACGTCGGAATGAAAACTTAAATGGACGAAATTCGGAAATAAAATCGAGAATAAAAATTGGCAGAGCTTCCACAAGGTTTTTGTGAACTAAACTCCCCTCCTTTTCTTTCTAAGTATAAGCTATATATAGAGAATAAAAGTACGGTTGGAAAAATATCTGAGTTCCTAAATTCTTGGTTTTACTGAGAAAATGAGGAGAAAGTGGCCTTGGAAGTTGGAGAGAATTTAGGCACGTATGCATGCTTTGCTTGACCACTTCATTCAGCTTTACCACGTTCTGTTGCTTGACCATGTTCAAAATTTAACAATTAAAAGCTTGTTACGGGCGTGGCTGGGGCGTTACGCGCAATTTGCATGAAATGGCGCGTTACGGTCGTGGCAGGGGTGTGACGACCGTCACACTCTTCTGAAGCGTCTTACGGTCGTGGCAAGGGCGTGACGACCGTAACATCAGCAAAAAATGGATTTCTTGACAGATTTATCTTTTCTCTTTGGTTTTGGCCGCAATCTCGCGCATTTCACGTTTCTTCTTAGTTTAAGCTGAGATATGTTGTACCTGTATAAAACCATACAGAACTCGCAATATTCGAGAGTTAATCGGGTAAATATGACATAAAACGGATAAATTTTATGGTAAATATATGATATGATTTCGCTTTATCAAATCCTCCCATACTTAAACCTTTGCTTGTCCTCAAGCAAATAGTCGTAAAAAATCGGACAAGTGTTCGCTAGGCGCACGTGCACGACATACCTTTTGTTTTCAAGATAAAACACAAGAAACCAATCGTCAGTCGGTCGATACTTGAGTAAAACGTCAGTGATATTGCAATGACACAATTGAGTCGCGTATTTCCATCTTAACAAACTGCTTAATCGTTTCGTCATATTTAAACCTCGATCCTCTCGTGCTTTTTCGCCCGGTTTCGTTCTGGCGCAATCACATTAAGCCCTTTATCTTTTCACGCGCGTAGTGGAGTAGCCGGTTAGTGACTTTGATCCTATTTCTGTCGCGGGGTCTGGTACACGGATGTGGTTACCCTGGATTTTTCCAAATTGGAGGTTGCGGGGGATCGAGCCGTAGCACGCCCTACCAAGTTCAGAACCAGATAACTCTGAACCAACCTTCAATGGACTTCTTCTCTTATACTTATGTCTCGTATGCGATCTTTGTCTTTTGGCACAAGATTTTCTTTGTTTAGCATCGAGATGAGAAGATTAGGCATCAAACACTTATATTCATCGGCTCCCCACGTGGTTTGTGTCCAGATGGTGCTGACTGCTAGTATAAACTACTAGGGGTTACTTCAGAACTTAAAAATCGAGGTGTACATATAACTTCTCGTTTAGACGGGTTGCATAAGTAGGATGTTCACGGTGTCATAGTCGTATTGATTTTGTTTACTCGTTCTCGTCTACCTAACTAGGTTTCCGTTTTAAGGCAAGTATGTCGAGCTATGCGAGCGAAGAATTTTTTGGTATGGCTTAAAATACGGGGAAAACTTGTAAAACTTGAAAATATCATAGAATAACCATAAATTTACTGCAACATGAAGGAAATATAATGTCTCTCCCACACTATATCAGACATTGTCTCAATGGCATGATATAAGTTAGGAAGGAGTACAAATAGAAAACTGACGGAAAGGGAAATAAATGAAATACAAAAACAAAAGAAAACTACTGGTGGCCTCTGCCTCTGCTACGTGTGCGGGATCGTCGGGTAGGTGTGGCCTCGAGGTCGGTATCATGTGAGCCAAGAGCGGTGACGTCCATGCGTAAGGCGTTTAGCTCGGAGAAAACCTCGTCCAGCTTCTCGTTGACATTGCGCTGCCCACTCAGGATTTGGACATTTTGCGCATGTAGAGTGTCATATTGCTCCTGATGCTTTCTTTCAAGAGCTACAGCCATCTGATTTTGCTGATGGAGGGCTCTGAGGACGTCCTCCATAGTAAAAGGAGGTGGTGCAGAAGAGGACTCAGGAATGTCGGGAGCAGGTGTGGCGCGATCAAATTCCTCCTGGATCTCGTCAGTTGGAGCAACTGGTTGGGCATCGTGCACGGGAGCATGGCCGTCAGGGGTATCAAATAGCCAATTGGCTCGGTTATGCGGATTGATACGGTCCCTGCAAGGCAAAACAATTTTAGAATAAACAACGTTACGGATCACTGGATGGAACCGACTGTCATCCCGTTGGTAAATGAGATGAGCCGATTTGCAATGGTCTAAAGTAAGCAAGACCGGTGCTCTGGAGGGCAGATGGGCAAGGGTGTCGCCATGATTCAGGGCCAATGCAATAGAAGTGACAAGCCCTCCGAAATAGAAGGGTTTGCCGCCGCGAGTGCAAATAGAATGAATATGGGCCAAGAGGAATGGTGCGGCATTGATTTTCTGATTAGTAAACGCACATTGCATGAAGAACAGCTCTTTGGAGTTAAGCTTGTGGTTACTATCCCTTGCAAAAATGGTGTTGGATAAGATGCGATGGAAGTAGCGAATGGCGGGGTTATGGATTTGGGTAGCATTGAGGTGATCGTAGGAGTTAGCCCGATTATTGGTCAAGCTATGCCAAAGGTTGAAGGATTCCTCATGGAAGGTGTCTGGCACACGGAGGTGAGCGCCTTCATCGGTACAGAAGTCTAGTAGGCGACCGAATGCATTCTGAGAGAAATCGTATTCGGTGCCGAAGATGCGGAACCTTACCACACTGGTAAGTTGATTTCTTGGACCATTCGGAGTGATGTAGCAAAATGAACTGAGGAACTCAAGGGTGAGATTCTCGTACATTGGTTGGGGATGGCTACATAGGGTCCAAAGGTTGACATTCTGTAGGAGGTGTTAGACACTTTCAAGTAACCCGAGGTCTCGGAGGCAGTCAATGTCGACGAACCTCGTGGGATGGATGCCTCGGCATTGGAACTTCAGGAACCGCGTGCGCTGGGTTTCACCTGCTTCACCATCGCGTAGGTAGATGCATGGGATTTGTTGGTTGATGTTTGCCATTTTAGAATGCTAAAGCGTTAGAGATAGTGGGTTTGGGTTGTGGGATGGAGTTTGTGAGGTATCGGTTGTGAGATGTATACAATGATGAGGAAAAATATTGGGAAGGATGAAAAGTAATGTGAGTTTAGTGGTGTGAGTGGGGATTTATGGAGGGAGTGTGAAGGTTTTGAAATAGTGAAGAAGAGGGAAGGTTTGCAGAAGAAGCGCTACTGTCTGCTACAAGGGTCACTGATGTAACCCGTGTTACAGTCGTAACACAGGGATGAAGATCGTAACACGCTACAAGGCGTATGACGAACGTAAGAGGGTTGTGACGATCGTAATAACTGCAAAATGTGCAATTTCTTAACAGGTTGTGCTGTATCAAGTCTGCAACATTCTATCTCTACACAGAGGCATTTTAATAGCAATATAAATTCAATGGTATACCAAGAAAAATGCAAGCATATATGTTCCAAAACATCACACCATCAGCAATTTAGAGTAAAAACCCGCAATATATGTAAAGCAGTATAATTCGTGCAGAGGAAACTAGCAAACCAGTATTAAACAACTGAAACGATGATTTCGTAAAACTGCATGTTCAACAACATAAACTCAAAAATTACATAAAGATAAATTTGTTCTACATTTAAACGAAACTGAAAGTGCGCAGAAATTGGAAACTTCCTAGAAACAAAACAAAATGAAATATAAAAACTGCAGCTGCCATTCGTGACTTCATCCAAGCTTTGCTTTAATTTCTTTGAGTGAATTATGAATATGATAAAATTGCTCCACTGTTATGTCGGTTAATCCCATTATTTCCAAACACATGCTTTTTATTTCATCTTTTAATCCATTAATGTTAGTCTGGTAGGTATTAAGTGTGGTGGCAATTTTGTTAAGGTTATCAGTATAATCCTTAGTTGTTGTTTCAGGGGCTGCATGGGCTTCCGCCATGTTGACATTTTCGTAATAACCAGGAGGAGTCTCGGGGTCACCCATATCGGACATAATATCATCAAAAATTTGGTAATCTTGCGGTGTCTCAGGTGTAGGAGGTTGGTCGGGCGGGTTTAGCTCATAAAGCCAGTTGTCACGGTTATGGACGCTCACTTTGTCATGGTTCGGAAGGGTAAATAAGTTTACAACTTCATCTCTTATAAGATAATCATAAGGTGGGTAAGCATGGTTTGCTAACATTCGGCGGTTAAAGCAAAAAGCAAGATTCATGGGACGGATCGTACCAAAATGCGGGCACCTATTCAGCTGGTGTCTTAGGCCGAGGGCATGTGCAATCATTGTGACCAGGCCACCTATGATGATTGGTTCATCAGGGTTATCTATAATGCGGTAAAAGGTTTGCATCAGGAAGGGTACGGCATTAACGGGGTGGCCTTGGTGCATACAATACAGTAAAAATATCTCGTCTTTAGACACGGCAATCTGGTTCTCCTCTTTCCCAAATACAGTATGGGCTAGAATCTTATGGAAATAGCGGATAGCAGGGTTATGAATTTCATCATTATCCATGTTATCCGGGTCAGGGTGATAGTTACCAGTCAAGGTGCCCCAAAATTAGTCTAGCTCAATATCCATTAGCTCAACCTGGGTAGTGGAAAAGGCAAAAGGGCCGCTAGGAAATCCTAACAAGTCAGCTAAGTCCTTATGATTGTAAACAAAATTATTGCCGAAGAGACAGAAACTTATGAATCCTTTACGGGTTCCTTTCCCGTGTTCTGGTAAATGGACTAGGGAGCTTAGGAATTCAAAAGTGAGCTCACGGTAGGTGGCAAACCTAGTCTTAATAAGGGCTTTTTCCCACCCCAACTGGTTAAATAGGTACATAACACTATCTAATATACCTAGGGCATTCATAGTGGGTTCATCATGATAAAGTGTTATGCCAATGTTTCTTTTAGACAATTCCTCGAATTTTCTTTTCTGGTTTATACCCCTAAAGGTGGTTTCTAAGAAATTATGTGGCTTTGGTTCCATGGATATTGTTAGGGAAACTAGTCAGAAGAGAAGGTACAAGAGAAATAAAAACTTTTCAGAAATCTTGTGGCAAGTAAGATTATTTTTGAAATTAGCAGCAGTTTTCATGAAAATTATAACATAAGAAAGAAAATGAAAATGAAACTTTAAATAGAAATAAATGCAAAAATGAAAAAAAAAACAATTAACAAATAGGTGGGTTGCCTCCCACTCAGCGCTGTTTTTAATGTCAAAAGCCTGACATAGTGCCTAGCAGATTTATTCGGGTGAAATATCGGGTAATTTTAAAAGTCTTAGACTATTCGTATAGTCTCTATTTTCAATGTTGTTGTATATTTTTAACCGCTGCCCGTTTACTATAAACGGGTCAGTGTTTCTACCCTTAATTTCTATCGCTCCGCTAGGAGACACTGTCGTAACTTCATATGGACCTGACCATCTCGATTTTAATTTACCAGGGAAAAGCCTAAGTCTTGAGTTAAATAATAGCACGACATCTCCCACACTAAATTCTTTCCTAACTAAACGCTTATCATGCCATTTTTTAGTTCTTTCTTTGTATATTTTAGCATTCTCGTAAGCATCTAGTCTTAACTCTTCTAATTCATTTAAATCCAGGACTCGTTTTTCTCCCGCAGCAGTGTAGTTCATGTTGAGCGTTTTAATTGCCCAATACGCTTTGTGTTCTAATTCTACTGGGAGGTGACAGGATTTTCCGTATACGAGCTTGAAGGGTGTAGTCCCTATAGGGGTCTTGTAGGCCGTCCTATAGGCCCATAAAGCTTCGTTGAGCTTTGATGACCAATCCTTCCTGGTTGTGGCTACAGTTTTTTCTAAGATCTGCTTAATTTCTCTGTTCGATACTTCGACTTGTCCACTGGTTTGTGGGTGGTATGGTGTCGCTATACGATGTTTTACTCCATACTTAAAAAGTAATTTGTCGAATATTCTTGAGATGAAATGGGAGCCACTGTCACTGATGACGAGTCTCGGTATGCCGAATCTTGGAAAAATTATGTTTCTAAAGAGTTTGATTACTACTCGGGTGTCATTTGTAGGAGAGGCTATGGCCTCGATCCATTTTGAGACATAATCAACCGCGACGAGTATATATTTGTTTCCAAAAGAAGATGGGAAAGGTCCCATGAAATCGATTCCCCATACGTCGAAGATTTCTACTTCTAGTATTCCCCTTTGAGGAATTTCATCACGTCTTGAAATATTGCCAGTGCGTTGACACCGATCGCAATTTCTAACAGCGATGTGGACGTCTTTCCACAGATTAGGCCAGAATAGGCCAGCTTGTAAGATCTTTGCACATGTTTTGGAGATGCTTGCGTGTCCCCCGTAAGGAGACGAATGACAATGGGAAATGACATCTTCTATCTCTTCCTCGGGTATGCATCGACGGAAGATTCCGTCTGGTCCTCTTTTAAACAGTAAGGGCTCGTCCCAATAGTAGTGTTTAAGATCGTGGAAGAATTTCTTTTTCTGTTGGTAAGTAAGATCTGGTGGGAGTGCATTTGCAGCTAGATAGTTAACTATGTCAGCATACCATGGCAGTCCCATGGTTGCATGGATTGCTTTTACGGCTTCCTCGGTTTTTGGTTCGGTTAGGTTGAAATGAGCCAGGTCGTTTCTTATTTGGGTTATCAGATGCTCATATGGAAAATCGTCGTTAATCGGCACTTGTTCGGGTTTTATATCTTCCAATCTTGACAAGTGATCCGTTACGACATTTTCGGTCCCCTTTTTATCCTTAATTTCTAAGTCAAATTCTTGCAAAAGAAGGATCCATCTGAGGAGCCTTGGTTTTGCATCTTTCTTATTTAATAGATATCTTATAGCAGTGTGGTCCGTGTAGATGATGATTTTTGCTCCTACTAGATATAAACGGAATTTATCAAGCGCGAAGACGACTGCTAATAGCTCTTTCTCAGTCGTGGCGTAGTTCATTTGGGCTTGGTCTAGCGTTCTGCTAGCGTAGTAAATAGCGTGTAGCTTCTTGTCTTTCCTCTGTCCAAGAACTGCGCCTACGGCGTAATCACTCGCGTCGCACATGATTTCGAAGGGTAAATTCCAATCGGGCGGTTGCATGATTGGTGCGGTGATAAGGGCTGATTTTAGAGTTTCAAACGCTTTATGACAATCATCGTCGAATATGAACTCAGCGTCTTTCATTAACAGACAGGTAAGTGGTTTAGTAATTTTTGAGAAATCTTTAATGAATCGCCGGTAAAAATCGGCGTGTCCTAAAAAGCTTCGTATTTCTCTAATGGTCTTAGGTGGTCGGAGTTCTTTTATGACTTCTATTTTGGCTTTGTCAACTTCAATCCCTTTATTGGATATGACATGTCCTAGCACGATTCCTTCTCTGACCATGAAATGGCATTTTTCCCAATTGAGCACGAGGTTTACTTTTACGCACCTTTCTAAGACTTTCTCTAGGTTTGACAGACATCCTTCGAAACTCCCCCCACACACTGAGAAATCATCCATGAACACCTCCATGATGTTGTCTATAAAATCTGCAAAGATTGCCATCATACATCGTTGGAAGGTAGCTGGGGCATTACACAATCCGAAGGGCATTCGTCTATATGCGAACGTTCCATACGGACACGTGAAAGTAGTCTTTTCTTGATCGTCAGGGTGAATTTGGATTTGAAAGAATCCGGAGTAACCGTCTAGATAGCAGAAATAGGAATGTTTGGCTAACCGTTCTAGCATTTGATCTATGAAGGGTAGAGGAAAATGGTCTTTTCGAGTGGCTTTGTTTAGTTTTCTATAATCTATACACACTCTATGTCCATTGACTACTCTTTGAGTTATTGGTTCGCCTTTCGCATTCTTAACAACGGTGATACCTCCTTTCTTGGGCACCACGTGTACTGGGCTCACCCACTTACTATCAGAGATCGGGTATATAATTCCAGCTTCCATAAGCTTTGTAATTTCATCTCTGACTACAGTGCTAAGAATCGGGTTAATCCTTCTTTGAGGTTCTCTAGAGGTTTTACAATCCTCTTCTAGCAAAATACGGTGCATACAAATTGAAGGACATATTCCTTTCAAATCAGATATGTTATACCCTAGTGCGGTTGGATACCTTCTTAGGACGCCTAAAAGTTTTTCAGTTTCGAGCTTCCCTAAGTTGGAGTTTACTATTACTGGTCGCGTGTGTTCGGTATCAAGGAATTCGTATCTTAGATTCTTAGGTAAAATTTTCAATTCTACACTGGGGTTCTTCGTGCATGGCATATGATCGGGCGTGAGTGCTAAGCTTTCGTTTAGACTGTCATCGTTTTCGAATATTGGAGAGGTTTGGATTTCTATTATCTCAGAATATTTTGTCTGTTCTGCTTCCATTTCCCTTACGCACTCGTCTATGACATCTATAAGATGGCATGTGTCGTTCATGGCTGGTGCTTGTAAAAATTGAGTAAGGATGAATTCCACTTTTTCTTCCCCAACTTCGAACGTTAGTCTGCCCTTATTTACATCAATTATAGCTCCGGCGGTGGCTAGGAAGGGTCTTCCTAGTATGATAGGGGTGACTGAGTCCTCGGTTATGTCCATGATGATGAAATCGGTCGGGATATAGAATTGACCTATTCTAACTGGAACGTTTTCCAGTATACCTACAGGGTATTTAACCGATCGGTCGGCTAATTGCACGGACATTTTCGTGGGTCTGAGTTCTCCCATATCTAGCTTTTTGCAGATAAATAAGGGCATGACACTAATGCTTGCTCCTAAGTCACATAGAGCTTTGTCTATGACAAATTTTCCAATATTACAAGGTATAGAGAAACTACCTGGGTCTTTTAGCTTAGGAGGCATATTGTTTTGAATGATCGCGCTACACTCGGCAGTGAGTGTAACTGTTTCGTTATCCTCTATCTTCTTCTTGTTGGATAGGATTTCCTTAAGAAATTTAGCGTACGAGGGCATCTGAGTGATGGCTTCTGTAAAAGGTATTGTTATATTGAGTAGTTTCAGAAGTTCAACAAATTTCTTGAATTGGCCCATCGTTTTGGAATTTGTAAGTCTCTGAGGATACAGGATTGGTGGTTTATAAGGTGGTGGAGGTACATAAGGCTTCTCTTGCTCCACTGCCTCTTGCGTTTCGCTTTCCTTTTCTTTTTCCCTAGGTTCATTGGCTTGTTCAGGCGGCTCGCTCTGTTTTTGGTACATGGCTGGATTTTCTAGTCTCGGGTCAACAGGTCCGTCGAGTTCTTTTCCACTTCTCAGTATCACAGCATTAGCATGTCCTTTTGGGTTGGGCTGTGGTTGACCAGGAAAAATTCCAGTCGGTGCTGCAGTAGGTGCTTGTTGTTGAGCTACCTGTGAAATTTGTGTTTCAAGCATCTTGTTATGGGTGGCTAAAGCATCAACCTTGCTAGTTAATTGTTTTATCTGCTCATTAGTATGTAAATTTTGATTCATAACGTCTTTATTAGTCTGAGCTTGGGAAGCAACGAAGTGCTCTATCATGATTTCTAGGTTAGATTTCCTAGGAGCATTAGGTCCATTACCAGGATGATTTGGGATAGCTTTTGGATAACCGGGTGGTGTGGCAGGAGCTTGTACAGGCGCGTATAACGCGTTGTTACTTTTGTATGAAAAGTTCGGATGATTTTTCCAGCCAGGGTTATAGGTATTGCTATAAGGTTTCCCTTGTACATAGTTTGCTTGTTCAACTGGAACTCCTGTTAGAAGTGGGCATTCTGGAGCAAGATGTGATTGAAGACCACATAGATCGCAAGTTTGGACAACTGCAGCTACGGTAGCTGCAGGAGTAGTGGTAAGGTTTTCTAGCTTTTGGGTAAGAGCTTCCACTTTAGCATTGACTTGGTCTAGAATATTCACTTCAGACATTCCACCTTTGGTTTGGGATTTCTCCACATTAGCTCTTTCGCTTCCCCATTGATAGTGGTTCTGGGCCATACTTTCGATAAGTTGATTTGCTTCGGCATATGGTTTATCCATCAGTGCGCCACTAACAGCGGCGTCTATAGTCATTCTTGTGTTATATAACAGACTGTTATAAAACGTATGAATGATTAGCCATTCTTCTAAACCATGATGAGGACAGAGTCTAATCATATCCTTGTAACGTTCCCATGCTTCGAAAAGTGATTCGTTATCTTTTTGTCTAAAACCGTTGATGTTAGCTCTAAGCATGGCAGTTTTGCTTGGTGGGAAATATCTAGCCAAGAAGACTTTTTTCAATTCATCCCATGTGGTGATTGAATTTGATGGGAGAGATTGGAGCCAGGCTCGGGCTCTGTCTCTTAAAGAAAAAGGAAATAGGCGCAATCGTATCGCCTCGGGGTTTACACCATTCGCTTTTACAGTGTCTGCGTACTGCACAAACACTGACAGATGTAGGTTAGGGTCGTCAGTAGGGGATCCAGAAAATTGGTTCTGCTGAACGGCGGATAGAAGCGAAGGTTTCAGCTCGAAATCATTTCGAGCGATAGCAGGGGCGGCAATGCTGTTGTGAGGTTCCGCTTGCGAAGGAACTGCGTAGTCCTTAAGAGCGCGAGGCGGATTTGGTACGTCAGCCATTGTCGATTCTTCGATAGATTCTGATAACGGGATATCAGGAATTTTAGTCGGAGGAAGATTGTTGAGAGATCGGTATTCTTGAATTCGGCGTCTTAATCTTAAGTAACGCTTAATATCGTTAATTTGTAAATGCAAAGGCTCGTTTTGAGAACGAGTGTTTGGCATACAACAGAGGGAAATATAAAAAGTTGCCTTAGTCTAGACAGCGTTGTTTTCAGATTACACTAGTGACTAAACTAAAGTCCCCGGCAACGACGCCAAAAACTTGATGTGTCTGCGATCGACCTAATGTGTCTAACGGTATTTTAACTGCAAGTGCACAGTCTATCGCGGTAGTAATAAAAAGATGTCAAACCCATAGGGACTTCGTAATCACTCTAGTGTTATGGAACATGGTTGTTTAGCTAAGGCGGAAATTGTCACGTTTGGTTTTTAGAAGTTTAAAACAAAAGGGAAACTAAATTCAATTAAGGGAATTAATATTAAAGTGGTCGGAGCGTGATGATTTGAACCTATGCGAATTAAGTTGTACCTAAGCATATAAAAATATCTAACTTAATTGTTCTGTAGTACTTATCAGTTTAAAAACCCTCGATTCACAATCTCATGGTCTTACCTCGGATCATACTCCTAAAGCCAAATGTCTGCTCTCGCTAGTCCATAAGTGTTTAGAAAGCATCTTTTTGAAAACTAAATAAGTCTAATTCGTTTTAAAGCGCTCTCGCTGTATTTAAATCGAATGCCTAACTTTAGCTATCCAGTTAAAACCTCACACTCTCGTGGTCTTGATTTCTCCCTATTTCACTTACTTTACTCTCGTAATAAAAAGCTTAATTTTTAATTATAAAAAGTCACGGCCAGAAATTAAGTTGATTAAGGTTTTAGCTTAGAAAAAACATTAATTTATTCGGTTATTTCATCACACCCCGACTACGGGTGTTTAGCTACTCATAATGTTCGGAATTAAAAAGCAGGAAATAAATTCAGAAAACAATAACACATGCATCATAAATAAAGAATAAAAATATCACATAAATAAAATTGCAATTATATCAAATACAATAAAAACCTGAAAAGCAATTAAAATCCGAGATCCTTCTTCCACAAGCCGGCAAGATTGGAACGTCGGAATGAAAACTTAAATGGACGAAATTCGGAAATAAAATCGAGAATAAAAATTGGCAGAGCTTCCGCAAGGTTTTTGTGAACTAAACTCCCCTCCTTTTCTTTCTAAGTCTAAGCTATATATAGAGAACAAAAGTACGGTTGGAAAAATATCTGAGTTCCTAAATTCTTGGTTTTACTGAGAAAAATAAGGAGAAAGTGGCCTTGGAAGTTGGAGAGAATTTAGGCACGTATGCATGCTTTGCTTGACCACTTCATTCAGCTTTACCACGTTCTGTTGCTTGACCACGTTCAAAATTTAACAATTAAAAGCTTGTTACGGGCGTGGCTGGGGCGTTACGCGCAATTTGCATGAAATGGCGCGTTACGGTCGTGGCAGGGGTGTGACGACCGTCACACTCTTCTGAAGCGTCTTACGGTCGTGGCAAGGGCGTGACGACCGTAACATCAGCAAAAAATGGATTTCTTGACAGATTTATCTTTTCTCTTTGGTTTTGGCCGCAATCTCGCGCATTTCACGTTTCTTCTTAGTTTAAGCTGAGATATATTGTACCTGCATAAAACCATACAGAACTCGGAATATTCGAGAGTTAATCGGGTAAAAATGACATAAAACGGATAAATTTTATGGTAAATATATGATATGATTTCGCGTTATCACTATTCCTGTGTTGCTTCGCCTGCACACATTCCTCACATACCTCGTTTGGAATGTCAATTTCAGGAAATCCTGAAACCATATTTTTTCTCTTTAAATTTATGATGTCTCTGAAGTTGAGATGGCCTAGTCTATAATACCATAACCATTCATCTCTGCTAGCTGCAGTCGAAAGGCACTTGTGCTCCATCACATTTAGTTCAATCTTGAAGGTTCGATTTTGAGACATAGGAGCCTTCAAGATTAATCTCCCATTTGCATCAACGACTCTCATCATCTTATCTTCGATTGACACTTTATAATTGTTTTCGACCAACTGCCCTATACTGAACAAATTGCTCTTCATGCCTGGTATGTACAATACATTCGAAATTACTGACCTCTTGCAATCTTTCCTCATAATCATAACATCACCAATACCTTCAGCTGCTAGGGTGTTGTCATTTGCAAATTTTACCATATTTTTTTTGAGAGCTTTATGTTGACAAACTAGTCTTTCCTTCCAGACATATGTGATGAACATCCTGAATCCAAGTACCATTGGTCCTTGAATCTATCTTCATCTTTTGTTATTACCATCAGCATCATCTCTTCTTCTTCTTCATGTTTTGCAAGCTTTGCATCACTTTCTTGATTCTTTCATTTTTCTGGACAACCACTTGAATAGTGACCATACTTCTGACAATTATAACATTGAATGTGACCTTTATCAGGTTTTCGACCACCACTTCTTCCTTTATTTGCAACACCACCTCTTTGGTTGCCTTGGTATGGCCTTCTTTTATTAGACACGTTTCCTTCGATATGGTTTCCTCTACCATTCGATTTTTTGTAGCCACCTCTATCTCTGTCGAAACACTTTCCTTTGCCTTTGGTCTCTTTTGCTGAATGTGCATGCAAGGCCACATCACTCTTCGATTTGCCTGCAGCTCTTTCATTCATTCTTTGTTCATGAGATTCAAGCATCCCTTGAAGCTATTCCTTTGTCAATTTCGATAAGTCTTTCCCCTCTTCTATCGCCACCACTATGTGGTCGAATTTAGGAGCTAAAGATCTCAAGATCTTCGAAAAAATAGCTCTTGTTGTTAACATTTCTCCACATATCTTGATTTGATTTACTAGTTTTGTAACTCTAGTGAAGAAATTAGATATGCTTTCACTGTCTTCCATCTGAAGCAGTTCATAGGTCCTTTTGTGAGTTTGTAACCTCACTTCTTTCACTTTCTCAGCGCCTCCAAAAGACTTCTCAAGGATTTCCCAAGCTTCTTTTGCAGATTCTGAATCACTAAACTTTTCGAAATTGTCTGGGTTGACACATTGATGAATTATAAATAATGCTTTATAACTCAGCTTCTCAGATTCTGTGTATTTCTTCTTTTCTTCTTCTGAAGTGTTTTCTCCAAGCGCTTCGACTCCATCTTTTACAAGATCCTAAAGACCTTAACACCTGAATAAAACTTTCATCTGTTTGCACCAATTCTCATAGTTGTCAACTTTTAGAATTGGTAGCGTTGTTGGATAATTTGCATTCCCATAACTTGTCATCGTGAATTCTTCAATCGTTCTTGATTGACACTTCCCTCGAATCAAAACAAAGCTCCGATACCAGATATTGAAAACTCACCAAAGTCTATGATGAATTTAGACCACAATGACAATTTAATTATGAGACAAACAAAGAAAGAAGACAAGAGAAATTATTTCTGCAGAGTTTCTCTCTGCTCACAAACTGTGAAAACTTTATTATTCACTT
Organism: Vicia faba; assembly: GCA_948472305.1. Taxonomy (NCBI): domain Eukaryota; kingdom Viridiplantae; phylum Streptophyta; class Magnoliopsida; order Fabales; family Fabaceae; genus Vicia; species Vicia faba. The sequence goes on from OX451736.1 coordinate 697,974,161, forward strand.
TGCAACTGCAAAATACTGTGAATGACTTGATTGACTTGCTTACAAAAAATAGGGGTTACTCCCTCTATTTATAACTGAGCTTACACCATAAGCCTAAAGCCCAAAATATCTATTTTGTTACTAAATCAAATATAATCTATTCTAGATTTAAATCAAATCTATTTAAATCTAAAACAAATCAAATCTTTTCGACACACCAAATTACAATTTAACAGTAACTATGTGAATGTCAATCATTTAAAAAATTAATTCATATTTTATAAATGATTGTCTGATAGATGTGTAAAGTGAATCTAGACAGGACCCGTGCGATAGCACGAGTTTCTTACTAGAGATAAAATATTTGAGATAAAATATATTTTGAAATTATTTAGATTTTTATAAACGGATTAAGTTACAATTATTTTTATAAATAGAATAAGTTACAATTGTTTTTATAAATGTGAATAAGTTACAAATAATTTTATGAAAGTAATAAATTAAACTATTTATACAATTATTTATATAAATGAGAATAAGTTATATATATTTCTATAAATGGACACACAGATTCAAGGTGTTTATAAACAGAAAAAAGTTACAATAATTTTATAGGTTTAATAATATTTTTGTGCCAAAATAATTGGTTTATCTATAATATAAAAAGCTACATTATAATTTTAATCTTTAATTTTATTTTATTTATAAAAGTAGTCTCTCCATTTTAAATTTAAAAAGTTTTGGTCCATTCTCACGTTTTTAATAGAAAATTGATGATATATTTTTTGGGTTTTTAACTTTTTTTTTTAATAAAATTTTACAATAAATTTATATATGATTAATTTGTTTTGGCTATTTTTAAGATTGTTATTGAAGATTAAGTTATAGGTTTGATTTTAATCTTCATGTCGAATTTGCATGAGCATATTTTACATAGTTTATTATATTTTGACGGGGTGTTGTCATGCATTTCATGTTTGTAAAAAATGTAAAGATGATCTAATAAGAAGGTTTTAGGTTTTTAATTTAACGGGGAGCTGTCATACATCGTAAGTTGTAAAAAATATAAATATGATATATTAAGATAAGAAAATTTTAAAACTGAAATTTGACGATAAGTTGTCATACATTTTAAGTTTGGAGAAATGAGCTAATAAATTATTATAATTAACTCATTTGGATACTATTCATTTTCATGTCCATCCCTAAAAAACAATTTGTTGTCGTTTATATAATTGAAGTTAGAGAATCGGCTGTACGATTTATTATAAATACAATAAATGCTTAAAAGTTGATATATATTATTAGCCTATATTTGTAACTATGTGAATATCAATTAATTGAATAATGAAATTCATACTTTATAAATGATAATCGTATAGACGTGTAGTGTGAATCCAGACAAGGCCCGTGCGATAGCACAAATTTTTTACTAGTAATTATTTAACTTTAAATAAAATTCAGTTAAAAAAATATTAACTCCACTAACTCCATTATTTATCATTATCATTTTTAATTAATTAAAATATTATTTTATTTTAATTAACATTTTTTCTCCATATTTATTATAACTAACCCATAATCATAAAAATTTCAATATCATATCACTTTTAATTTTTAATAAAATTCAACTTTTATTATTTATATACATTGAAAAGTCTATCAACATAATATATCCCCGTGAATCCAAAAGAATTAACTCATAACTCGTGTATTTGCTATTTATGTTTTTTTTTTAAATTATTTTGATAGTTATGTCAAAGATTCTTATAAATAAGAACAAGAGAAAGTCCTCAAACTTTGTAACTTACACTACAATCATGTCCATATGCCTAATAAACAGTGTGATCATTCATTCTCCCTTTCTGTATCATTAAGTTTGAATTTCATCTAGTAGGATATCAAATTGATTGTAGCAATTAAATCCTGAATTATTTTTCTCTTCTTAACCGTCATTCAAGAATTTTATTTTTCACATAATTTCATTTATTACTTATTCATTTAATTTTTCTTTATCCTGTGATATTTTTAGAGAAGAGTTATTTTTTTTACAGAAAGAAATTTAACGATTTTCATTAATCAAATAATACTTAGTATAATATTACGCCTAAATTAAGAATTAGTCTTCTTAACTAATACATAAACAGTCGAATTTGTTTGGCGCTTGACGAACTTTACCTCAGAAGTATAGTAAATCTGATTTCAATTAAGCATCATTCAAAGGTTGTGGATCTTCTGAAGATTTGATTAGAAGACATGGTCTAAAGACGTTGTCTAAGACGTGATCTAAGACATGGTCAGAAGACATGATCTAAGACATGGTCAGAAGACATGGTCTAAGACATGGTCAGAAGACATGGTCAGAAGACATGATCTAAAGACATGGTCTAAGACATGGTCAGAAGACATGATCTAAGACATGTTATAAGACATGGTCAAAAGACATGATCAAGGACATGGTCAGTCAGGCAACAATTCAGGTGTTGAACCTTCTGATGACATGATGCTTTGCACCTTCTGTGGCATGATCAAGTTTTTAGAAGAACCAAAAATTTAGTTCTGATGTTTGATGCAAGGCATCAAGACAATTACTAAATATGTTCTAATACTTCATAGATAGTAAGCCAGGTTCTGAGATGAAGACCAAGCAGTTCTAGACAGACTCTGATGAGACGTCAATGAGGAAATATTCCTTCTCAATTTTACCTTTTATACAACAAATTTATTTTGTGAGTCTTGGACTCAGGGAGAGAACAAGCATAAATAAAAATTTGGGTATTACAGATTCAAGGGGAGCTGATTAGCTTTTCTGAGTTTGTGTTTTATGGTGATTATCCTATATAAATTGTTCTATCAAAATTAGTGAGATACACGTGCGTCCGCACGGGTACTGATATGGTACGCACGTTTTTGTTTTCAAAATGTAATAGAAATATAAATAAGAAAAACAAAATTGATTTACAAAAAAAATAATTATTTTCAAAAGAAATACATATTTTTAAAATAAAAATAAAATTGTTTTACCAAAATTGTTTTACGTCAATAATATATTTTAATTTTCCATATATTATCTTAAATGAAAAATAATTTCAAAATAAAAGTATTAGAAACATAATTTTTTTAAAAATTACTCATTTTTCTCGTGATTGAATTCATACATTATGTTTTTTTTTAATTGTATAAAACATGTAATTAGCTGTAGGTTCGCACGAATTATAGTGTAATTATCCGTGCATTCACATTGTACTGGTGTGTATCCTATACGTTCGCACGATATTGGTGTCGTACGCATGCTTTTAATTTTAAAATGTAAATAAGAAAAACAAATATATTTTACCAGAATAATTTATTATTTATAAAAGAAATACATATTATTAAAATAAAAACAAAAATGTTTTACCAAATTTGATTTACATCAATAATATATATTTCAATTTTTCATGTATTATCTTTTAAAAAATTGTATCTTAAATGAAAAAAAAATTCAAAATAAAAATATTAGAAACATAAATAATTTAAAAACAACTTTTTTCCCCATGTTTGGTTTGATACATTATTTTCTGGTATGATTATCCGTGCGTTTACACAATACTGATATGTTATCCGTGCATTCGCACAACTACTGATATGTGTTATCCGTGCGTTTGTACGGTACTATTGTATTACTCGTGCGTTAGCATAGGTATTGATATGTGATCTGACCTGATCAGAAGGTTTGGACCGTCACGGCTTACTCCGAGCTGAAGGCTTTTTGAACGAGGAGGGGGGGTACCTGCAAGGCACTCCGATGCTAAAGTCAGTGGGAGTACGAGCAGATAATAGAGTTGAGGTTAGAATGATGAATACCTGACCCTCTGGAAACAGAGGGTATTTATAGCCCCCAGCGCTGGGCCAAGGTTCCTTCATTGGGCCGGGCGGATTTGGCCCAATGGAGGAACTGCCAGGTTCTACGTGGGTAGTGGGGATCAGCACGTGGTCCCCTTCCTGGATGTGCTGCGTGAAGTGCGGGCGGACAGAGACGCGGTCTTTCCGGAGTATCGTTGGGGTAACGGTGGACTGAGTCTGCCCTAGCCAGGTAGCTCGAGATCATGTCGATCTGCGCTGCACGGTGCCAAGCTCGACGCCAAGACCTCGAGCTGAACAGCGAGTGTCGAGCTGGACGTCAGGACACAGAGTCGGACGGCAGGATGTCGAGCATGACTTCACTGCGTGGGGCTGGACATTGAGATGTCGAGGTGGACATCAGGGTGTCGGGCATGACTTCACTGCGTGGGGCTGAACATTGAGATGTCGAGGTGGACATCAGGGTGTCGGGCATGGACGCGACCCCCTTTGCCCAGTGTGGTCCTTAGTGAGTCCCTTTGGACTGGGCCTTAGTAATGCTTTTGGGCCTGTCGGGCCCAGTCCAGAACAGGAGCCCCCCAAGTCGTGGTTCCTTTGCGAGGAGCCATGACTTGAAACAAAGTTGTTCCGTCGCTGAGGTCTCGTGCCCGGGATGGAGGCGTGGACCCTCGAGGGGTCTCCTCGTGCCGTGCTCGGAGACGTCCTCGGTGGTGGATGCGTGGAGGATCCGTACCGGGCGCGTCAGTCGAACACACGAGGCATCTTTCGGGAGTTGTGCCGCCACCCTAGGGGGGTAGGGCCATCATTGCGTTGGGAGCAGTGCGTCGAGGAGATGGAGTCCGTGGCTGAACGAGGTGACGTTTGGTATTCCACGTCATCACTATAAATAGGGTCCTTGGGCCCCATAATACGTTTTCCGTTCTCCGTGCTCTCTCCGTTGCCGCTCTCAACACTCTCTCCAGTTGTGACTTCCCGTCTCAGATTCTTCATTTCTTAGCCAAATCCCAACTTTGATCCAAGTAAGTGATCTACTTTCTTCATTTTTCCGTTTTAGAATGCATGATTCCTGGAATTTGTAGATGTTTTAGGATCGTGCGCGTGGGATTAGCCCGGTAGATTCGTGTTTTGCCCGACATATTCATGTCTAGGACCGGCAAACGCATACTCATGGCCGACACATTCATAGTTTTAGGTGAAAAACTTCAGAGCTGCCCGGGGTCTTCATGATCCGGGCGCCTAATTCATGACCGTGCCCGGTATGTTCATGGTCGTGGCCGTGGGCTTCATAGTGCGGCTCGCCATGTTCATACCTCGGGTCGACATGCTTGAAGAATGGCCGCGCAGTTGGTTTGAGGAAGAACACTGGGTTCAGGAGAGTCGGGGAGGCATCCACTTGTGAAAATGGACTTGTGTAGTAGTGTATGGACGACATGATTATGTCGAGCATAGGACTTCATGCTCAATCTGATTGGTTTCCCGTGCTCTGCAGGTAACCATGGCGGATGAGCCGAGCTCCTCCGGTCGCCGTGATAGCGAAGAACAGAGTGCCGACGAGTCGGCCACCCTTATAGATACCGTGACCGACCCATCGCTGGAATGGGTGGGTGCCGAGCCTCGGGGGACGGCGTCGATATACAGTCGGGATGACCGACATCCATTCACCGCTATTGAAGAGGGGCAGGACCAGCCCGACTTCCAGCAGAATTTCGTGGTCATGCTTCCGTCGACCAATGCAAGAATTTGTTCAATGTACCCGGACTACAACTTTGCGATGTACGAGATCGCGTTTAAAGACTTAGGGCTGCGGCTGCCGTTCACAGATTTTCAGACCGGGGTCTTTACGCATTTGGAGCTGGCCCCGTCCCAGCTACACCCAAACTCTCTCGCCTTCATCCGGGCGTTTGAGCTGACGTGTCGCTACTTAAGGATAGGGGCGACCATCCCTCTTTTCTTTCGGGTATTTCACCTGCAGCGTCAGTCCCGAGGAGGGAAGCACAGCTGGGTGTCCCTGAAGCAGTCGAGGAGACTGTTTAGGATGTATATGGACTCCGTGAGGGGGTTCAAGGACAAGTGGTATGTGGTACGCCCTATTACCGACTCTGCTGTAGATTCCCTCTTCGAGGAGGAAGGGCCGGTCAGCGATGATGACGGGGAAGCAATGTTGGCCGACGACGGGAGCCCCGTGTTAGGTCGTAGGGCTAAGTTCCCGGTGTACTGGATGTCCCGACACTACGAGCATGGAACAGGTTATTTCCATACCGCAGTCGGGGATATGTGCACGGAAGACCAGCGGGCGTACGAGGCTCTTTGCCGGTTTGTCGACAGTTTTCATCCCGCCCAGTGGGTTACGCGGGAAGGGAATGATATCCTCGACAAGGACGGTTACCCGACGTTCGAGTCTCGCCCGATCGACACCAAGGCGCTGGTGGAATGTTCGACATATAGGCAGGCAGCCCGCCTGTTAGGTTGTTTGCTTGAAATTCTTTATGCGTCGTTTATTTACGCGGTTTGCTCGATACTGACTTTTCCTTTACTTCGTGCAGGTACGATGGCCAGCCGACATGAAAGGCTCCTGAAATTATCAACCGGCCAGAGGCGAGGGAAAAGGGTCGTGCAGGCCCTGCAGACGACGAGAATGGGACCACCACCAAGTCTGAACGCTCCTCAGCCGGTGAGGGTGGATTCGACGTCGAGCTCGGGAGCAGCGTCAGATCCAGAGGTCGAGGAGATTGACCCCAGGGCCGTTTTGACGCAGAGGAAGAGGACCCGCGTGGAAGGCGGTTCGACAGTCGGGGAAGATGCCGGCGCTGTTCAATCTTTTGCCTTCCCCCCTTGCTTCGAAGAGGCGGGCTTTTTCGAGCGGTTCCCTCCGACAGTGGTCGCTCATGAAGCTGAGGCCATCAAGAGGATGACTAAAGAGGAGAGGAAGTCGTATCTGGCCGCCAGCGTGGACGGGCTGGTTAAAATGGCCGAAATGGCTCTGGTGTTATCTGAGGATGCAGGGGATGCTGCTCGTGTTGAAGAGCTCGAGCAGGAGAAGGCGGCCTTGACTGCGAGCTCGCGGAAGTTGAAGGTCGCTCTGGAACGCTCCGAGGGGATGTTCCGAGAGCAGACCGCGATACTTGATGCCGAGAGGGAGATGCTGACCTTGGAAAAGGAGAAGTCGGGGAGGTTGACTGAGGAAGGGGAATTGCTTCGGACCGACAGGGATCGCTTGGCTGCTGAAGTCGAACGCCTGGGTAAACAGGTTGGGGAACTGAATGTTGTCCATCAACCTGCCGAAGATGAGCCCGAGGACCTAGTGATTTTGAAGAGTCGGGCTGAGCTTATCGCCCATATCCGGCTCCTCGAGGCGGACTGCGTCGGTGCTCTGGAAGACGGGTTCAATTCTGCAGTCGACCAGCTCTCGTTGCTAAACCCTAGCCTGGTCACCGAGGGTATCGGTCATACACACCGGGTTGTAGGTGGCGCGATCATTCCTCCGCCCGACTCTCCCAGCGTCGACAATGATGATAATGTGGAAGTTTGATATTTGATAGCGGGCCTGCGTGCCCTTGATATTTGAATTTGTATTCTTTGGGCCTGCGTGCCCGTTCATTTGTATGTTTTGAACACCGTCGGCCTTCTTGGTCGGTTTAATATTGCTTTGTTGCCTTCGGGCGTTTATACCTTGTTATTTATTTTGGATTTTCTGCCCTTGTATGAACTCACATGCTTGTATGAATTTAGCTCAAGTCCCAGGCCCGAGGAGTGCCCGTAGGTGGCTTTGATTTGGCGAGCGAATATGCTCGTCTCCATTTGTGTGCAATCTCGGCCCTGTTTCGGTTGGCCGGGGTTGCTTAAGTGTTTCGCTCGAGGGGAGAGATTTTCTTTTGACCCTTGTAGATGTCTCGTTATTCTTGATAGAATGTCGGGCATTACGGAGCGAGGTTGCTCAGTCGGGCGTGGAGCCCGTAGGGACGATTCGCCCTTGGCGTGAACTGCCCATCGCGAGCTGGGTGTTCTGCCTTATGGGTACGACGACGGAGGGGCTCGGTACAGCTGTCCACGTCGGGCACTATCGATCGTCAACGTCTACCGCGCGATGCCGTGCCATTTTGGTCGTGTGTCGGGCCTGTACCTTAGCCTTAAACGAAATTGGACGTTTTTCCTCGTTGCCCGAGCGTGGTTGCTTTTGGTCGAGGGTCCTAGGTGTTGACAGTTTCTAACTGTAGTACTGCTTCAACTTAGCAGCATTCCAGGGTCTTGGTAATGGCTCTCCGTCTAACTGCTCGAGGTAGTACGCCCCGGTACCCGTGGTGCCGTGGACGCGGTAAGGTCCTTCCCAGTTCGCGGCCAACTTCCCTTCGCGGGAGTCTTTCTGGTTTCTGCGTAGTACCAGGCTGCCTATTTCGAACTCGCGCTTGATGACCTTGTCGTTGTGGCGTAGAGCCACTCGTTGTTTTAGGGTTGCTTCGCGCAGGGCAGCCCCCGATCGGATTTCCTCGACTAGGTCGAGTTCATCCCTTAGTGCTTCGTCATTCATTTCTTCGTCGAGGGGTTCCTCTGTTTGTCGGGATGGTTCCATGATTTCGACTGGGATGACAGCTTCGGTGCCGTACGTTAGTCGGAATGGTGTTTCACCCGTCGTTGAGTGGGGTGTGGTGCGGTATGCCCACAGGACGCTGTGGAGCTCCTCGACCCATCCTCTTTTGGCTTCGCCGAGTCGACGTTTGAGCCCTCGGAGGATGACTCTGTTCGCGGCTTCGGCTTGCCCGTTGGTCTGAGGGTGCTCGACCGATGTGAAGTGATGTTTGGTCCCCAGTTTGGTGACGAAGTCTCGGAATCCGTGGTCGGTGAACTGGGTACCGTTGTCGGTCACCAGTGCCTGCGGAATTCCGAACCTGGCGAGCACGTTTCTTTTGTAGAAACGGAGGATGTTATGTGAGGTGATTTTCACGAGGGCCTCGGCCTCGATCCATTTTGTGAAGTAATCCACGGCGACGATTAGAAATTTGTTCTGATAGGTCCCTTGCACGAAGGGCCCGAGGATGTCCATGCCCCACCAGGCGAACGGCCATGGGGACGACAATGTGTTCAGCTCGTGTGGGGGAGCGAGGTGCATATCCCCGTGCTTCTGGCACTTGTCACATTTTTTCACGTGTTCCTTGGCGTCCTGTTGCATCGTCGGCCAGTAGTATCCTGCTCGAAGGGCTTTCCTTGCCAAGGATTTACCGCCCATGTGCTGGGCGTTGATACCTTCGTGTATCTCCCGCAGTACGTCGGGGATGGCGGACTCGTCAATGCATTTCAGGAGGGGAATGGAGAATCCCCTTCTGTACAGTTTCTGCTCGAGAACAACATAGGAACACGCTTGCCGCTTTATTGTGGCTGCGTCGGCCTGGTTCGTCGGGAGTTCTCCCTTTGTAAGGAAATTATAGACCGGGGTCATCCAAGACGTGGCGTCCCCGATGGCGTGGACCTCGACCGTAGTCGAGGGTGGTTCGATGCTCGGCCGTGCCAGAGATTCCTGGATGACGGATTTATTCCCGCCTTTCTTTCGTGTGCTTGCGAGTTTGGACAATATGTTCGCCCTCGTGTTTTGCTCGCGGGGAACATGAGAGATTTCTGCTCGTACGAACTTTGCCATGTGTTTTTTGACTAAGTTCAAGTATTCAATGAAGTTGTCATTCTTGGCCTGGTAGCTTCCTTGTACTTGGGAAGCGACGAGCTGGGAGTCGGTGTAAATTTGAACTTCGCGGGCTCCTAGGTCCTCGGCTAATCTCAGTCCCGCGAGCAGGGCTTCGTATTCTGCCTGGTTATTTGATGTCGGGAAGGAGAGAACCAAGGAGTGCTCGATTACCACCCCTTCCTCGTTTTCCAGGAGGATCCCTGCGCCGCTTCCGGACGAGCTGGAGGCTCCGTCGACGAAGATGGTCCACTTGTGTTCCTTTCCCGGGGGAATGTCGTTAGAGGTCATCTCGGCGACGAAGTCGGCCAAGGCTTGTGCTTTCAGGGCTTTCCTGCTCTCGTACTGAATGTCGAATTCAGAGAGTTCCAGGGACCACTTAAGCATTCTGCCCGCCATATCTGGCCGACCCAGGAGTTGTCTCACCGGTTGATCGGTTCGCACGATGATGGTGTGTGCTAGAAAGTAGTGTCTGAGCCTCCTCGCAGCGTTGACGAGGGCCAGTGCAACCTTTTCTATCTGTTGATACCTGCTCTCGGGGCCTTGTAAGGCTTTGCTCGTGAAGTAGACAGGTTTCTGCCCGTCGGGAGTCTCGCGGACAAGAGCTGCACTGATGGCTTCGTTTGAAACTGCCAAGTATAGGTAAAGTGGCTCGTTGTCATCTGGTCGAGACAGCACGGGCGGTTGAGACAGGCTCTGCTTCAGATGGCGAAGTGCGTGTTCGCATTCCTCGGTCCATTCGAAGGCTGCTTCCTTTCGAAGGAGTTTGAAAAAGGGAAGGGCGTGCTGAGCGGACTTCGCGACGAAGCGTGAAAGTGATGTCAACATGCCGTTCATTATCTGTATCGACTTCTTCGACGTTGGAGTCGGGAGGTCGGCGAATGCTCGGCACTTGTCGGGGTTGGCTTCAATGCCTCGTTCTGTTAGATAGAATCCGAGGAACTTTCCTGCCTTAACCCCAAATGTGCACTTCTCGGGGTTGAACCTCATCTTGCACTGTCTTGCTTGGGCGAAGACTGTTTTGAGGTGAGCTGCGTGGTCGGTATCCGCTCGAGATTTGACGATCATGTCGTCCATATATACCTCGAGCATGTCGCCAATTTGTTTGTTGAACACTTTGTTCATCATGCGTTGGTAAGTCGCACCGGCGTTCTTCAGTCCGAAGGGCATTACGTTGTAGTAATAGTTGCCCGAGCTGGTCATGAACGCCGTGCAGCGTTTGTCGCCCAGGGCCATTGGGATTTGATTGTATCCCGAGTAGGCGTCCATGAACGACAAAGTCTTGTATCCGGCCGAATTGTCGACCAGCATGTCGATGTTAGGTAGAGGAAAAGCATCCTTCGGGCAAGCCCGGTTGAGGTCGGTATAGTCAACACACATTCTCCATTTTCCATTATTCTTTTTGACAAATACAACATTTGACAGCCAGGTGGAATACCGGGCTTCAGAAATAAAATTTGCCTCTAAGAGGTCTTTTACAGCTTTTTCAGCAGCCTCCGTTTTTTCTGGAGACTGCCTACGCCTACGTTGTACTACGGCCTTGGCGGCTGGATTAATGGCGAGGTGATGACAGGCGACCTCAGGGTCGAGTCCGGGCATCTCTGCAGCGCTCCAGGCGAAGAGATCAGCATTCTCGCGCAGACAGGCCTTGATTTGCTTTCTGGCCAAGTCGGGGAGGTCCTTCCCAATCTTCACTCCCTTGGTCGGGTCTGCTCCGAGGGGAACGAGTTCGAAATCGCCGTCCGGAATAGGTCGGAGGGGGATTTGCTCGCTACTGGCCGGCTCGTCTTGGTCGAAGCGGGTGTCGAGGGCTATGGAGTCGACCTTTGGTGGAGCCTTCTGAACTTCTACCTCGGGAGATGCTCTGTCGGGCTCTTGCTTTGTCTTCTTGATGGGCCTTGTGCTGGGACCCACGTCGATAGTATCCCGTCCCCTTGAAGCGGCGTTGAAGCACCTGCGGGCAGCAGCGAGGTCGCCCTGGATGGTTGCTACCCTTGCCCGTTTGGTGTAGAACTTCATTTTTAGATGGACAGTTGAGGGAACTGCTGTCAGCTCCGCCAATGTCGGCCTCCCCAAGATGCAATTGTATAGGGATGGGCAGTCAATGACGAGGAAGCGGACCTTCACCTGTCTTGTAGCAGTTCCTTCCCCGAATGTCACGAGGAGCTCGACATATCCCCAAGGTTTGGACGTCGAGCCGTTGAAGCCTTGAAGGTCCGAACCTATATATGGAGACAGATGTGAGTCGTCCAGTTGTAAGGTCCGGAACAGCTGGGTGTACATCACGTCGACGGAACTCCCTTCGTCGACCAGGATGCGATGCACGTCAAAATTGGCCATCTTTGCCCTTATCAGCAAGGGGATGACTGCGTTCGGTGCTCCGCCGGGGAGCTCTTCCAAGTAGAAGGTGATAGGCTCTGATCTGCCCCTCACCATTTCGAAAGTCACAGTTTGTGGAGGAGCTTTGTCGACCAGTTCGTCCAACTTCCTCTTGGCTGAGTTGATGGTGAGGTCGTTGAACCCGCCCCCGTTGATGACCATGGCGGAGGGGAAGTATTCCCACCTGCTGTGTGTAGTCAGGGGCTCTTGTAGGAGCTCGGGAAGTTCGAAATCCTCGGGCCTGGTTACCGAGAAGGCGGTCTGGATTGGCACCGACTCGTCAGATGGTCGGGCATCTTCTTCGGGCTCCTTTGCCTCGCGGGCTTCACGACGGGGAGCGTCGTTTCGCCTGTACTGTGCAAGCCTCCCTCCTTTGATGAGGGTTTCAATGGCGTCCTTCAGGTGGACGCAGTCCTCTGTCAAGTGACCATGACTCCTATGGTACTGACAGTACTTGTTTTTGTCTACTCCTGGCTTGGCAGGAGCTGGTCGGGGACGCTTGACGCCACCGTCTTTAAAATCTGTGCTTGCACACTCCGCCAGAATACGCTCGTGGGAAGCCGTGAGCGGAGTGTACTCAGTAAACCGGCCCGAGGGGCCCCTTTGTTCCCGGACCTCCCGGGGTCTGTCTTCCTTCCTCTTCTCTCCGGTGCGTCGGGGAGGAGGGTCTTGTCTCGAGCTGCTGCCATGATTGCGAGCCCTGGAGTCTCGTGCCCTGTTGGCAGCTTCTCTCTCCTCGTAGTCCATATATGCTCGGGCTTTGTCGAGGAGAGCATCAAAAGTTGCAGGTGGCTCAATGCCCACAGCTTTCCTGAATTCTGTGCCGGGGAGGAGGCCCCTCTCCAGCAAGTACCTTTTCATATGGTCCGCGCAGGGGACCTGTATTGCTTCCCGGTTGAAGCGGTTGATGAATTCCCTCAAGGTCTCATCATGTCTTTGGATGATGGCCTCGAGGGCTGCCTCGGTCTTTGGGTGGCGACGAGAAGCTGTGAAGGAACTGATGAACTGGTTCTTCAAGTTCCGCCACGAGGTGATGGAGCCCGGGGCAAGTCCTTTGTACCAGTCCATGGTCGCCTTCCTGAGAGTTGTTGGGAAGAGACGGCACTTGATGGGCCCCCCGACATTGTGATAGTGGAGCATGGCTTCGAACCCGTCAATATGGTCGACTGGGTCCGCCACTCCATCATACTCCTTTAGGTGTGGGGGCTTCTCCATGCCCGGGGGGATAGGTGCGTCCATGATGGCCTGCGACAGGGGACCGCGGGGGTCGTCCTCGTCGCTCCTTTCTGGAGAAAGAGAAGGGGTCCTATAGTGGTGTCTGGCACGCTGGTCGTGCTGAGATTCCCTCGAGCGTGATGCTCGGTGGTTGAAGGTCACACGCCCGTCTCTGTTGTGCCTCCTGTCGTGCCTTGATGGGTCGCGACTGGGCTCTTCGGCAGGGATGACGGGCTGTCTTTCATACTGGGGCCGCCTCTGCCTTGGTGGGGGAGAGGGGCTCCTAGAGTTCTCCCTGTAATGTCTCCGCGGGGGAGTAGGGTGTCGAACTTCTTCGACCCGAGGAGGTGGAGATGGTGGCCTTTGATGTCTCCTCGGGGGGCGTCGATCATTTTCAAGTGCCCTTAGCCTTTCTCCTTGGGCGAATAGGAGGTAATTTGTTTGGTTGATGGCCGCGAACAGTGCCTGAGTCGTGGCATCTGCCCCGGCAGGAACTGGGACTTCATGGAACCGGGCAGCTCTGCGGTAGGCGAGGGCTTCCGGGTCGTCTTCGAGTCTTGGAGGAGTTGTCGAGGAGGACGCAGTGTTCCCGTCCCTGCGGGTGGAAGGTCCAGGGGCGGTTGTCACGGGGACGGCATTGTAGCCGGCATCACTGGGATTGTCCAGGTGCCCATTCTTGTCCGCGGGACCGTTGTTGGTGTCGAGGACGCGGGTGTGTTGTTCTTCACGAGTTGGATCAGCCATGACAGTGAATGGATTGAGCTTTGGTCTTTGAAACTGTTCGTTAGACGGGGAAGCTGTTTCCCACAGACGGCGCCACTGATCTGACCTGATCAGAAGGTTTGGACCGTCACGGCTTACTCCGAGCTGAAGGCTTTTTGAACGAGGAGGGGGGGTACCTGCAAGGCACTCCGATGCTAAAGTCAGTGGGAGTACGAGCAGATAATAGAGTTGAGGTTAGAATGATGAATACCTGACCCTCTGGAAACAGAGGGTATTTATAGCCCCCAGCGCTGGGCCAAGGTTCCTTCATTGGGCCGGGCGGATTTGGCCCAATGGAGGAACTGCCAGGTTCTACGTGGGTAGTGGGGATCAGCACGTGGTCCCCTTCCTGGATGTGCTGCGTGAAGTGCGGGCGGACAGAGACGCGGTCTTTCCGGAGTATCGTTGGGGTAACGGTGGACTGAGTCTGCCCTAGCCAGGTAGCTCGAGATCACGTCGAGCTGCGCTGCACGGTGCCGAGCTCGACGCCAAGACCTCGAGCTGAACAGCGAGTGTCGAGCTGGACGTCAGGACACAGAGTCGGACGGCAGGATGTCGAGCATGACTTCACTGCGTGGGGCTGGACATTGAGATGTCGAGGTGGACATCAGGGTGTCGGGCATGACTTCACTGCGTGGGGCTGGACATTGAGATGTCGAGGTGGACATCAGGGTGTCGGGCATGGACGCGACCCCCTTTGCCCAGTGTGGTCCTTAGTGAGTCCCTTTGGACTGGGTCTTAGTAATGCTTTTGGGCCTGTCGGGCCCAGTCCAGAACAATATGTATATACTGAATTGATAAATTTCTATTATTCAATATTTTAAGCAGTAGTTTCATTTTGAACTCTACTCGCTCCATGCTTTAGGTCAAAAGAATTTTTTTTATAATAATAATAATAGTTGAAAAACTATTGAAACTTGTACATATATTAGATAAATTAAATCGATTTAACTTTTTAGAAATAAGACAAATATATATATATATATATATATATATATATATATATATATATATATATATATATATATATATATATATATATATATATATATATATATATATATATATATATATATATATATATATATATATACAAATATATATTTGTATATATATATATATATATATATATATATATATATATATATATATATATATATATATATATATATATATATATATATATATATATATATATATATATATATATATATATATATACATATATATATATATATATATATATATATATATATATATATATATATATATATATATATATATATATATATATATATATATATATATATATATATATACAAATATATATATACAAATATATATATATATATATATATATATATATATATATATATATATATATATATATATATATATATATATATATATATATATATATATATATATATACAAATATATATATATATATATATATATATATATATATATATATATATATATATATATATATATATATATATATATATATATATATATTATAATTGTACATAAAATGTGTAGATTAGTAATAAATTTATTTTATATATGTTTGTCTCACTTAAATTATTTTAAATATCAATAAAAAGTGTATATTAATGCTTCAATTATTATTTCCTTACACTTATATGTAAAAGAAATTCAAAAATATTAACAATAAAATATACATTAATGCTCTAAAAATAAACATGCATTTTAGTATCAAACAATAATATCACATGTTTGCTGTCAAAATTAAAATATAAAATCAAAATCAAAATCAAAATATAATCACCACCAAAAATAACCAGTTGCGGATAGTGTTAGCCATCACTTATGTTTAAGATTTTTTTCTTTCCCCAACACTTATAGTAAATTATGAAGTTGCATAATGAGTCTTGATGCAAACAAAAATTTTCTGCAAAAAATTTATCTTACATAAGTTAGGTCACATCAAAACTTGCATAGAATGTAGAAAATATAAAAGAAAATTGTCATTATATCAATTTGTAGAACTGAAACTCTATAACATTATTGTGAATCCGAAAAACACTTCACAACATAAAAACTATCTAAAACAATATTGTATATTTAAAAGTTTGCAGCCAATTTTAGGGAATGTACCTTAGTTTGGAATTCTCAAATTTTCCATATAAACTTTAATGTCAAAAAAGAAAAGCAAAGAAGTAATTAGAATCTTGAGGTTTGATGTGTTAAGAAAATGGAATGGGCGGCTGAGATTTAATTATATCTGATCAAATTAGATCAGTTGGTGGAGAGATAAGGTAGGTGTAGTTGAGAAAATTTTGGTTGACATCAAATAAATATAGATAGCACATCAAATTTATACCATCCGACATGGTCTCGTCTACTATCAACAAGAGATTAAGAGTGATCAGTTTCTCAATTTGTCAATAGATAGCCGACAATCATAATGGAGTATAAACTATCGTTACTAACTATAATAGTGTTCCTTTAGAACTTGCACTCAAGTCACCTAAAGCAGCGTAATCCAATCATTTCCAATGAGGTTTACAAATACTCCCACAATTTTCCTTTCGTTTCAATCATACTTTCAACAATATCATTTCATCTAACAACATTTCATATATTTCTATACCTCAAACAGCTATGATAGTAATCATCCAAGCTCAACAAGCTACTAACCTCTATAACAGACTTCGTCGTTCTCCAACATAGAACTGCATCCACCTTGAATGGATCTACATACACTTTCACTTGGAAATAAAATTACTCAAGAGAACTCTTCTTCCAAAATTATAACATACATCCTGACAACTTAGCATAAATCTTCCTCCTTTTCGACACCGTAAATTCCACACAACTTCGCACTATCGTCTTTCCTTCTAATTAATAACACTGAAGCTTCACAAATGATACCTTTTATTGCACAATTTACTTTAAATAAATCTTCCAATTGCTCATTTAATTCACCCAACTCGGACACTGACGTCCCGTACAACACTGAAGAACAAATCTAGTCCCAAAGACAATCTTAATAACAAACTGCACTTACTTCCAATATCATCACGTGATAAATGAATCTATTACAGCTACTGGAACAATTTTTAAAATGAAGATAATTTCTTTAGCTTTCCAACGCTTCAAACGGAACTCAAATCGGATACCCGAAACTCTAGTTATGAATTTTCGAAGTCCCATAACTATTCTGCAGTTTCCTGCGATTCGCTTACGGAAATTCCACTTCGAAACTCATTTGTCTTCAACCTAGACATATTCAAACAACTCTTAACATATCTCGTGCTCCGAAACTTCTTATAACTCGAGAGATGCATTCCTTTTCCAAAGTCCAGGTTTGAAAACACCAGGACAACAATTTCTTCCGCAACGCTACTCACTTCTTCAAGTTTCGACTCAGAGTCGCGATCCACAACTACTTATCAATGTTAACTACTTCCGACAACCACTTATGTGATCCCAACATAAAAGTTACCACAACTTTATTACTCCATCATTATTCAAACATTGACATCTCACACTTGCTTCGTAAATCAACAATTCTTGCATTGTCATCATCGACAACACACTGAACCAACACCTTTCAATTGAACATATCCGAGAAGCAAAGCTTCTCCCCCACTTATCTTCAACCAACTTCCTGCATACAACTCGATTAGAAAAACAACAAGCACCGATAGTGTTTCACACACTTGTCGCACACTAAGGAACAAACGACATTAGACAACTTGGTCGGACGGACCGACCTGCTCTTATACCATTATTGTAACACCTCAAATTCTACCCGGTAGTTATAATGAAAAATCACTAATTAAAAATTTCCAACACATTTGGGATATCACAATTCAACATGTTGCAAAACATAAACAGATACATAACACTTTAGTTATTGGAGGATCATATAACAACTTGCATCAGCTTTTAAAACAAAACCACTTCTTTTATTAATAACGCAGCAGAATCATAATTACAACTTCAAGTAACATCATATGTTTCATTCAACTAAAACAACTTGAGAGGTAACATATTATTTCATATAATTAAACTTAGGATTCAACAACTAAAACAATTTCAACAAGTAAACAACTATTCGATCATTTCCCCCCGAGTGCTACGTATCAGAGCAACCAACCGACTTTGAACTAATAAGGCTAAGCAAAACTTTATTCTTTAATATCTGCATGTTACCAACATATGGCAACATTCAAACAATAAGGGGTGAGATTCTCAAATCATATAAGTGAGCGCATGATAAATCATATATTAGAACCAGGTCATGCAAAAATCACCACTTTACAACTTTCAAACATCCTTAATTTCAACAAAACATCAACACGACATAACGACTAATTCACAACCTTTAAATGATACCTGTTACAATAAGTCAACAACATAAAGCAACAAAAAATCTATCTTCACCACAACTCAAGATGCAACATCGAATGTAACTCAAATACAATGCACATGCATGTGGTACCATTGGAGAAAAACTCCCAACTTAAAAACATTTTCCAGTAATATCGAGGCATAAGGCATAAGCCTTCAACTTAATATTTTGTCAATCTCAAGAATGCAATAATCACATACAATAACGACAATATATTTGACAACGTTGGCATAAGCCAGCAACTTAATAAACTTATTAATCACAACATATTCAACAACAACAATGGATTCAATAACGTTGGCATAAGCCTACAACTTAATCAACTTATCAGTCAAAACATATAAATGACAACATATTCAACAACAACAATGTATTCGACAACGACTTATTTACAGCAATAACCAACAATACAATTCCATAAACCAGAACCATTCAACTTATTTCGACTTCACATGTAGAAATGCAAGTAAAAGAAGTAAAAAGGTAACTTTGCAGGATAATGATAAAGTAATGTAAAAAAGACTTTTTAATAAAGAAGAAAGGTGTTTCCAACGTACATTGCTCAGCTTTATCCTTTCTCACGCAGTAGTTACTTTGATAATATTTAAGTGATTTAGTACAATAGGTTGAACACACCTAAAAATTACATAAGCTTCTTAATTTATACTAAAAGTAGGTAACCGTCGAGGGGACATTCTGCGCTAGGATGAAGACAAGTGTCTTCTGCATGCCTCTCGATCCATAGCTTTTTGCCACGTTGCCTCATCTTAGACGCAAGGGTTATACCTACAGAGAACGTCTGTAGGTAAAAGTCATTTTACCTAAGACGACGGACGCTGGAGAAGATGATGAGGTGTTCAGTCACTATTGGTCTATTCAAACTGGCACACGCTTTTTTCTGTTTTCATCCACTAACACTACGAAAAAAACAATATTTGGCAGCGCATCTACGAAAGCGCTTTTAAGAGAAAGCGCTTTCGTAGCCTTTAAAAAAAATTCGCTTAAAAAAAGCGCTTTTATAGGGTTTCCTACGAAAGCGCTTTTCAGAAAGCGCTTTCATAGGTATTTGAAATATCTAACCTACGAAAGCGCTTTTGAAAAGCGCTTTTATAGGTGGCCCTATAAAAGCGCTTTTGAAAAGCGCTCTGAAAGGGGGACCTACGAAAGCGCTTTCTAAAGCGCTCTTATATGGGGGACCTACGAAAGCGCTTTTTACCTCAGAAACGCTCTCATATATGGGTCTTAGAAAGCGCTTTTAAAAGCGCTTTCGTAGCCTATATCCCTAAATACGAAATTTGCCCTCACTTGTTCATTTCTTCGTCTTCTTCATTTCTTCTTCCTGGTACCGTTCGTTTCTTCTTCCTGCCGCCGTTCCTGCCGCTGTTCATTTATTCCTGCCGCCGTTCCTGTTCCTGTTCGTTTGTTTGTCGCCGTTACCGTTCGTTTCTTCTTCCTGCCGCTGTTACTGCTGCTTCGTCTTCCTTCGTCGCCGTCGTTCTTCCCTCTTCTTCAGTCGTCGCCGCCGTTCACTGCGTTCTTGTCCATCTTGGTAAGTTTCTTCTTCTTCCATTATCTGTTCCGTTATTTGACCGTTTAGTTATGCATGTTCTGGCCTGTTCCGATTTCTTCTTCCATTATCTGAGTATTTCTAGGGATAGATAATGCTGTTAGTATAAGTTTGGATTCTTGTTAGAAAACACCAACGTTATGATACAGGAAGAAACTTACGCACATTTTACTTGTTGTGCTACAGTATGTTTAATATTGGTTACTCTGGATTGTTTGTAGTTGATGACACTCCAAAGATGTTATGTGGCCTGTCTTGATTCCATATACCGATTTTTAAACGCACCCGTGTCATTCATTATATATTCTTCCATGTTTACCCAATTTGGCTAACTATTACCCAATTGTGGGTTGATGTATGTTTTATTTCTCCGGGTGCATGCTACATAATTTTGGTGGTAACATTGAAATGGTTTGTGTTTTGGATTATATTTGTGGGTTTATGTTGACTTTGTGAATTCACTATTTCTAATATTTGTGTTGTATTATTGTCATAGCTTTCCCAAACATTGAAAATATATATGTGACATTTATTGTGAACCTTTATGTTAAAATAGTATATTTCTTTCGACAATCGATCCGAAATATTGAATAACATTCTATGAATTTGGAGCGTTTCCCGGCCTAGTTCGACGTACGACGCCCATTCTCCGCGTTTCTTAGAGTTCGAAACATCTGAGAGGTAACTTTCTTCCTCAAATTACTTGTATATATTATGATGAATTTGTCTTAAATTGTCTTCCGTATGTTGCATTTTCTTGATACGGATTCATTCCGTGTATACTTTGCGTTTTGACAGAAAATGTATCACAATGTTCCACAAGGAGATGTTCCACAAGATAATTCAGAAAATGTTCCACAAGGAGATGTTCCACAAGATAATGTTCCACAAGACACTTCAGATAAGGACATCACACGAGGCATAACTATCATGCGGGGAATCATCCGTGATAGAGATAGAGGTATTAAGTATAATGTAGATTGGAATAATGATGACCAACTAATTGGGCCTAATTCTGCAAAGCTGACAAGCTACATCGGTACGCTTGTTCGTATGCATATTCCGATCACCACTCCTAGCTGGAAAAAAGGAGAGTTGGATGCTAAAGAAAGAATTTGGACCGAGATAAAGGTATCATATATGGTTGTTGTTATTTGCTTTATTTTGACGAAAATATTGTTTTTAAATTACATATACTAACACCCTCTATGCGTATGTTTTTTTGTAGAGGTCTTTTAACATTGAAGATGCCCGCAAAAAGTATATAATGGGCTTGGCCGGAAAAAGACATAGAGGGTGGAGAAATTTTTTGACAAATAAGTTTCTTAAAGACGGTGAAGGAAATTTTGTTGAAGAGGATCCTGAACGACCAAATAAATATGAGAGCTTCATTACACCCGGAGAATGGGTTGCTTTTGTGGGCCAAAGAAGAGACGAGAATTTCAAGAAAGTGAGTGTTGTAAATCAGGATAGAGCGTCAAAACCCGCATATCCATATAAAAAAGGTCGTTTGGGATATGCACGCTTACAGGAAAAAATTGTAAGTAAATCTCAATTCTACGATCTTATTAATTATCTCAATGTGTATTATTAATTTGTAACAATGTGTATTGATGATTTTATTATTTGTAACAATGCGTAGTTGGAGGAGACGCAGAGTGACGAAACATCACTACCTGCACATGTGTTGTGGAAGGAAGCTCGTGTTGGCAGAGATCAAGTTGTTAACCCCGATCTGCAACATATTTATGATGAGTGTGTAAGTATACCATTATGTCTTTAATTAATATATAATTAACGCTGTGTCTTTAATTATCGATATTTAAATGAATTACAGGAGACTATATCGCAATCGGTATCCACGGGTGATGACCGGAATATCAGGAGCGTACTCAATCGAGCACTATGTGTTGCTGAGTATCCGAGACGAGTGAGGGGTAAAGGCCATGGTGTGACTCCTACCTCTCTGTATAACAATCCAAGAAAAAGAAATCCTAGCAATGCAGAAGTGATGCAAACATTGCAGGATTTACAAGCACAAGTCCGTGAACTGCAGAGGGACAAAGAGAGATATATGGCAGAAAGGAGCAGTTCACAGTTGAAAGAAACTAGTGACAAGGCTAGTATCAACTGTCAACAAAATTTTCCCGAGGTAATTAAGATGATAATCCATTATATTTAGAGAAAGTATAATTATAACGGTTATTATTGTCAACATTAAAGGAAGTCTAACGGTTATTATTGGTTTAGGGCATTTCATGTTGTCAGCTGTATCTAGCGTCTCCGACTTATCGGGTAGTTGGCAAGGGAAAAGTGCACAACACCTCGGGAGATTTAATTCACCATAGACCGCTCCCGGATGGCCACATGAAGGTATCAGTTGATGTTGTTTTAGATATGAATGTATTGCTACCGGTACCTGACATTGTTGCGGAGACCACATTGTTGTGAGATGCAGTAGGATCTTTTGTGGCATGGCCATCAGACCTCATCTGCATAGATGACCAGGTATGTTGAAAACCATTATGAATCTTTAAGTATTCAACTGACAGTTCTGACCTGAATTTTATACATGGTAATTTTAGACTCCTACAAAACCCGCATCTAAGGATAAAGGGATTTTGCAGCGCGGCGAGTCTATTGCATCGCAAAGACAGGTACTTTTAAAGTGTTTCATTTATGATCGGAATAAAAAACTGCATAACTTTGTATCTTACATAATTCTATATGATTTTTAAGGTACCTTCTCAAGATCAGTCATAGCAGGTGAGCCAGAAAGTTAGTAGGGTTCCACCTAAGAAGAAGGTTCCTGTCCGTAAATTTGTGCCTAGGTATCGACAGTGTCTGGAGACACTAGTTGGCACATCAGATTTGATGAATGATGGAATTCGTCAAATCGATGTGGATGAAATTGTCTTTGGTTTTCGATGTACCGAAACAATTGGATTAGAGGACATGGAACAAATCTTTCATCATCGAGAGTTAGGCATCAGTGTGATGCACTCGTACATCCGGTAACCCGATTAATATATTATTTAATTGGTTGAACATTTTTTTTAAACATTTAATTGAAATAGTCTAATATTAATTATGTTTTTATTTAAGGATGTTATTTGACAAATTGATGCGCGGGAATCAATTGTCAAATAGATTCCGTTTCGTGTCTTCCTCCCGTGTCAGCGGAGCAACAATTTCTAGGGAACCTGATTCAGTAAGAGAACACTTGGTCGAAAGATTCATGACAACTGCCAGTACAGAGAGCTTGTATCTTTTGCCTTATAATACAGGGTTAGATTTTCATTCTAAGCTCCTTTTAATATTTGTATTTTTTACATTAAAATTCGCTTCTAAATTGTTGCTTTAATTTATAGATGTCACTGGTTGTTGCTTGCAATCAATCCCATAAAAGAAGTGGTCTATTACCTGAATTCGGTTGACGGTGATTGGACAAATTATCCGGAAATGAAGCTATTGATTGATACGTAAGTGCATTATTCTAAATATTCGTTTGTGTTTATATATTTAATTATTTCAATGTCATTGTTCTAAATAAATATTTTAATTTTGTCATCAGTTCAATACAAGTATTCCGATGTCAAAGGGAAGCACGAGTACCACGGTCTAAATCAAACAACATTAATTGGATCAAAGTACAGGTATATAAATTTCAACAATTTTGCTTATAATATTTATGCTACTTGATAAATCAATAGATGTGTATAATCTTATTTGTTTTTCTATGTAGTGCCCTCAACAACAAAACGGCATAGATTGCGGATACTTCGTTTTGAAGTTTATCAAAGAAATCATTCAAATGAATGAAATCGAGATTCCAATCACGGTATGGATTTATACTTTGTTTTATTACTTATCGGATTTTGCATATAATTTATTACATTAAACTAAATCATGCATATATTTTGTTTTGTAATGTAGTATTTTGATCAATACAATTGTCCATATTACTCGCCACATCAATTGGAAGAACTCAAAGAGGAGTTGTGCCAATATTTTATTGAGCTAAGAATCTTATAATAAGGTACGAATACATTGTTGTGTGAAAATTGGTTAATTATGAATATATTGTTTTGTGTATACAACACTGACCGTGTTATTATGTTCATATTGCAGGATCAGGACCTTGGATATATATGTAGATTAGGATTGATTTACTTAGTGTTATATAGCTGATTTCTTAGGGTGTATTTTGTTACGTTTAAAAACATGTTAATATTGAATTACCATGGTGTATATATATTTTGGATATGAATTGATTATAATGGTATTTGTATATATATATAATATTTGGTATTTGAATTACATTTGGTATTTGGATTAAAACTAATATATATTGGTATTTCTAGATTAGATTGTAAAATACCGGTTTAAGAATTACAGGTTTGCTGCAAAAAAATGCAGGTTTAGAAATTTTTTAAATTTTAGATTTTTCAGTAGAAAACCTATGAAAGCGCTTTTAAGAAAAAAGCGCTCTCGTAGGCCTACCTACGAAAGCGCTTTTTGATTAAAAGCGCTTTCATAGGTAGGCCTACGAGAGCGCTTTTTTCTGAACAAAAAGCGCTCTTATACGCCTACTTTAGATTGCCTGACACGCATTCTGAATACACCTATGAAAGCGCTTTTTCAGAAAAAAGCGCTCTCGTAGGCCTACGTATGAAAGCGCTTTTTTTCTGAACAAAAAGCGCTGCTAAAACCTTTAGCAGCGCCACCTACGAGAGTGCTTTTAAAGCCCAAAAAAAGCGCTTTCGTAGGTTATTTCTGGCATAGTGTAACTCACTTTAACATATATTATTAATTGTTGTTATTTTATAAACAAAGAAGCAGCGTGGGACAAATGGCAATAAGGTGGTGGTTTGATCCCAGGTCCCAGCGAACCTTTATTTGTTTATTTTTCTTTTCAGATCCAGCGCCCCTCCTATCCAAGTGTCTTCCATACACCCTCATCTCCAGCCAATGGATCCATCACGCAGCCAGATGTGCACTCCAACAAGCAAGGACCATGGTGCACCTTCCAGTCAACGCCACACACAATCCAACGCGTTGACTGGACTCAACAGATCTGGGCCTAAAATAATTTGCAATCAGCAACCCCCCCCCCCCATTTGCTTCAGTACAAGCCCATTCTCACCTTTTTATTATTTTCTTTCTTTTCTTTTTAGTTTATTTATTTATTTTATTTTCTAAAATCATTTTTTAATTAAATCATAAAAATCAAAAAAATCAGAAAATTATAATTAGTTTTATTAAGTTTAATTTCTCACTAATTAATTAGATTAATTTAGCTTAGGGCAATTTTAACTTGTTTTTACAATTAAAATTAATTAGACAATTAGGTTTAATTTTTAGTTTTAATTATTTTTTTTCTAAAAATAAAAATACAAAAATAGGTCAAATTAATTATTTTTCTTAATTTGAAATTAATTAGTAATTACGTTTGTATTTATTTAATTAAAACCTTATTTTTCTCAAGATAATCAAAAACAACAAAAATATGATTTTTCTTTTAATTAGGTTTAGACGGGGTCAAAACCCTAATTTCTTTCTCGTTCTTAATTTATCGCGCGCGTTTATTATTTTTTACAATATTAATGTAAGTGCTCATGGGATGTAATAGTTTAATTAGGACTTTTCTTTTATTTATCGTTTTACGGGTTTTTGGCTATGTAATTAATTCCCCTCCCCGATGCCTTGTAATAGCGTAGTTTTATTTCTCGCATTTTAATTTTCGCAAATAATAACTGTTAGATGTACGATAATAGGATTGCATGACAAAAATGTATATTAATTTTAAAATGGTTAGCAAACCCTAAATGTGCAAAGATAAAAACCGAAATCAAATCACTCGCATCGGTGCACTCCTAGGGTATACTCTCACTTCGGTTGCCTTCGGTAAATGATCATTATGTATAGGGTGTCTTAGTGGTTGCCCTCTTGTCTAAACAAAGATCAAATGTCCCGTTCAGAAATGTTGCCTCGGAAAGGTTGCCTCGGAAATGTTGCCTCGAATATGATCTTAAGACACTAGGGTTATTACTAAGACGTCCTAACATTGCTTTAGTGATTGTACGTCCCTTTCGAATTGACCCTTACAACTCCAACGACGGTGCTACCTACTCTTTAATAGTAGGATAGCACTGTCTAAAGGAAACAAGAACAGAAACATTCTTTTTCGAGTAGGTATACGCTAGTAGGTACTTGCTCAAAACAAACTTTTCCACACTTACACTCTTTTCAAACAAAGTTTTCAAAACAACTTCGTAACACTCTTGAGGACTGATACAAGGGTTAAAACAAAGTAAAACAAAAACTTTTCAAAACACACAAACACGGAAGCAATTTTAAAATGATGAGCAAGTACCTAAGAGCCCGTGGAAAACCACAGATAGAAAGGGTGCTAATACCTTCCCTTTCTATAATCTACCCCCCGTACTCAAAATCTCGAAAAAGGAATTTTTCTGTGCTTTTGTCCTTTCCAGTTGGATAAAAAAAAAGTCGGTGGTGACTCTTGCTTATCGCGACATTTTGCGAATACAAAACGCAAAATGTAAACCAGCATTTTCCAAAACAGTCGGTTCTGCCACCGTATCACACTAACGCAACTCGACTCTGGGAGACTCACGCATCTGTAGTAGAAAGGAACTAACATGTTGTAACACCCCAAATTCTACCCGGTAGTTATAACGAAAAATCAGAGTAATTAAAAATTTCCAACACATTTGTGATATCACAATTCAACATGTTGCAACATATTAACAAATACATAACACTTTAGTTTTCGGAGGATCATATAACAACTTGCATCAACTTTTAAAACAAAACCACTTCTTTTATTAATAACGCAGCAAAATCATAATTACAACTTCAAGTAGCATCATATGTTTCATTCAACTAAAACAACTTGAGAGCCAACATATTATTTCATATAATTAAACTTAGGATTCAACAACTAAAACAATTTCAACAAGTAGACAACTATTCGATCATTTCCCCCCGAGTACTATGTATCAGAGCAACCAACCGACTTTGAACTAATAAGGCTAAGCAAAACTTCGTTCTTTAATACCTGCACGTTACCAACAGAGGACAACATTCAAACAGTAAGGGGTGAGATTCTCAAATCATATAAGTTAGCGCATGATAAATCATATATTAGAACCAGGTCATGCAAAAATCACCACTTCACAACTTTCAAACATCCTTAATTTCAATAAAACATCAACACGACATAACGACTAATTCACAACCTTTAAATGATACATGTTCAATAAGTCAACAACATAAAGCAACAAAAAATCTATCTTCACCATAACTCAAATGCAACATCGAATGCAACTAAAATACAATGCACATGCATGTGGTACCATTGGAGCTAAACTTCCAACTTAAAAACATTTGCCAGTAATCTCGAGGCATAAGGCATAAGCCTTCAACTTAATATTTTGCCAATCCAGGCCAACGTGGTGCCAATCCAGGCCAACTTAATAATACAAATGCATGTGACTTAATGAATGCAATAATCACATACAACAACGATAATATATTCGACAACTTTGGCATAAGCCTGCAACTTAATCAACTTATTAATCACAACATATTCAACAACAACAATGTATTCAACAACGTTGGCATAAGCCTACAACTTAATCAACTTATCAATAACAACATATAAATGACAACATATTCAACAACAACAATGTATTTGACAACGACTTATTCACAGCAATAACCAACAACACAATTCCATAAACCGGAACCATTCAACTTATTTCGACTTCACATGCAAATCAACTTTATTCTACATAATTCTAACCAAAACAAACTGACTAAAAAATACCTATATGTATATACGACTTATTCTGAAAATTTTAACTAATTCTGGTTAACTACTTTTATCGCTAAAATCTACAACTTCTACAGATAACTCTCTGCTAAATTATTACATCTGCAACTAATATACTACTCTGTTAAATTATTTATTACCAACTCTAAAACTAAAACCATCACTGCTATTTTAGTTTCTACATCTACTACTAACATAATTATACTAATTATTAACTCTGCTACTTTATTCTACGGTTCATCTAAATTTACTACTTATTATTATTATTCCTTCTATTATCCTCTATCACATAAAACAACTCTACAAAAGTATGCTACTCTGTTAATATCCTTCTGCTAAAATTACTAGTCTTTTGTTTCATCAGGAAAAACTCTACTAAGAAAGTATACTACATAAAACAAATATGGGGAAAGGAAGTTGTGCCCCTCAAAACAAGGGTGTGCCATTCGGAACTAGTACACACCACTTCCATCCACCACCTGCCGGTCGACAGCACCCATTTGATAGCATCCCCTGCCATTCGGCAGCATCCATCAACGACAACCTGCCGCTCGGCAGCCAACAACATCTCAACTCCCACTTATCCATAGTCTGTCGATCGACATGCCCACGATACATATAATTTTCTGCAACTTCCTATTAGTTATCCAATTTCATTCGATTCACAGACCGACGTATAACACAAACATGAATTTTTACCAATACTCAACACTGATTATTTCCTAACATCAATTGCCACAAACAAACACAATCAATAATAAATTTACACCCTAAATTCCCACATACAATTTCTCATAAGCCCCATTATAGGATAAGAAACTCCACCCTTACCTGGTTTGGTTTGATGACAACTCAAGGAAGCTTCAATGAAATTCCTGAGATTGGCCCTAGCAGCAGCTTTCTTGTTCCTTTTCTCTTCTCACAAAACCCTATTTCTTCTTTCTCTTTTTTTCCTGATACACTATCCTCTCTTCCTCTCTTATTTTCTAATAATAATATATATTATTCTATTAACCCAATAAATCCAATTGGACCTAAATGCTACACCCCGCTTTTACTTCTTGACGCTATAACATAAGCCCATTATCATTTTTAAGCTTAATAATAACAATAATACCTCAACTTAATTCCACCAAATTAAATCCGATTATTTAATATTCCAACTTAATAAAATAATTTCGACTTGACGATAAAATTCAATTAATATAAAATATTCAAAACAATATTTAATTAAATAAATAATTAAATATCGGGGCGTTACAACTCTCCCCCACTTAGAATATTTTCGTCCTCGAAAATCTACTTGATACTACCACCCTTAACGCGAAGTTCACATCCAACTTTTTGATCCCCAAGTCGCGTTTGGCAACACTTCGACCACTACTTGACCAACATAATAATAACTCAACACAATTAAAATCGATTACACATATACCAATCATTCAACACTTCACGATATAATCGTCGCTAGCATCTCAACTACTTCACCATAATCCGACATACCAACATTTCAAAGTAGAAACAACTATAACACACTTATACTTGGATATACGTCATCTCAATATCATCTTAACAACTTTTTCAACCTCTAATCACATACACAATTTCATTCCCGTATGTCAATTATCAACAAAATATCAACAAATTTGTTCACATCGTTGTATCACTCTTATAGTGACATCAACATAACCAACATAATCGACTTCGTCATATTATGAAATATTATTCCTTTACATTACGGTAATTAACAACAACATCACGGAAATGGGAACCAAATCATCACAACATCAACTTAACTGTATAACTCAACAATTATACACACAACTCACCATCAACTAACAACCACAATAATTTTCGTCAAACACATGGTTTACAAGTTTCAATCTAATTTCGGACTTTCCTCAACATCCACCATAAAACCATTGTTCACTTGATATTCTCAATCTTTCACATTTGCAACGTTAGCTCGCATATAACTTGCCATCTGACTTGTGCAACATGTCTCAATCCTTTCTTAGCAATTCCTTTGTTACTTCACACAACCTGGTGAGCAACTATCCTCACGATATAACATCTATCACTTTACACACCATTAAGATAACAAATCAAATTTATACCATCCGACATGGTCTCGTCTAATATCAATAAGAGATTAAGGGTGATCAGTTCCTCAATTTGTCAATAGATAGCCGACAATCATAATGGAGTATAAACTATTGTTACTAACTATAATAGTGTTCCTTTAGAACTTGCACTAAAGTCACCTAAAGCAGCATAATCCAATCATTTCCAATGAGGTTTACAAATACTCCCACAATTTCCCTTTCGTTCCAATCATACTCTCAACAATATCATTTCATCTAACAACATTTCATATATTTCTATACCTCAAACAGCTATGATAGTAATCATCCAAGCTCAACAAGCTACTAACCTCTATAACATACTTCTTCGTTCTCCAACTTAAAACTGCATCCACCTTGAATGGATCTACATACACTTTCACTTGGAAATAAAATTACTCAAGAGAACTCTTCTTCCAAAACTATAACATACATCCTGACAACTTAGCATAAATCTTCCTCCTTTTTGACACCGTAAATTCCACACACCTTTGCACTATCGTCTTTCGTTCTAATTAATAACACCAAAGCTTCACAAATGATACCTTTTATTTCACAATTTACTTTAAATAAATCTTCTAATTGCTCATTTGATTCACCCAACTCGGACGCTGACGTCCCGTACAACACTGAAGAACAAATCTAGTCCCAAAGACAATCTTAACAACAAACTGCACTTACTTCCAATATCATCACGTGATAAATGAATCTATTACAGCTACTGGAACAATTTTTAAAATGAATATAATTTCTTTAGCTTTCCAACGCTTCAAATGGAACTCAAATCGGATACCCGGAACTGTAGTTATGAATTTTTGAAGTCCCACAACTATTCTGCAATTTCCTGCGATTCGCTTACGAAAATTCCACTTCGAAACTCATTTGTCTTCAACCTAGACATATTCCAAACAAATCTTAACATATCTCGTGCTCCAAAACTTCTTATAACTCGAGAGATGCATTCCTTTTCCAAAGTTCAGGTTCGAAAACACCTGGACAACAATTCCTTCCACAACGCTACTCATTTCTTCAAGTTTCGACTCAGAGTCGCGATCCACAACTACTTATCAATGTTAACTACTTCCGACAACCACTTATGTGATCCCAACATAAAAGTTACCACAACTTTATTTCTCCATCATTGTTCAAACATTGACATCTTACACTTGCTTCGTAAATCAACAATTCTTGCATTGTCATCATCGGCAGCACACTGAACCAACACCTTTCAATTGAACATATCCGAGAAGCAAAACTTCTCCCCCACTTATCTTCAACCAACTTCCTGCATACAACTCGATTAGAAAAACAACAAGCACCGACAGTGTTTCACACACTTGTCGCGAACTAAGGAATAAACGACATTAGACAACTTGGTCGGAGCGACCTGCTCTGATACCACTATTGTAACACCTCAAATTCTACTCGGTAGTTATAACGAAAAATCAGAGTAATTAAAAATTTCCAACACATTTGGGATATCACAATTTAACATGTTGCAACACATAAACAGATACATAACACTTTAGTTTTCGGAGGATCATATAACAACTTGCATCAACTTTTAAAACAAAACCACTTATTTTATTAATAACGCAACAAAATCATAATTACAACTTCAATTAGCATCATATGTTTCATTCAACTAAAAAAACTTGAGAGGCAACATATTATTTCATATAATTAAACTTAGGATTCAACAACTAAACAATTTCAACAACTATCTCATCCAATTATTCTTGGATCGCATGATATTTTTTTTCTCTTCGTTTTCACGAGATGTCTGATCTACATAGCGAGTCGATTAATCCAGTTTAAACCTCGAGGTCAAGATGATCTGGTCAAACATTATTGTCACTTAAGACTTAAATTTGATATTCTTCGAATATAATCCCTTGACTGAAACTATATGAACCCTCAACCAATAAAATAATTTCTCTTTCTTCACAATTAATTAACTTTAAAGATATTAATGTAATGTTACTCATCTTTTTGATTTTTTTTCAATCCTAGTATATACTAATTATGGTTCCAGCAAAAATAAAGAAACAACAATGTTTTCATTTGATTTGTTTAGACTTTTAATGAAAAAGAATTTTTAAAAATAATAATTTTATAATCAAGTTTTATGTTCTTAAAATACAACAACCGATTTTTTACAACATCTTTTTAGAAAAACGATTGAATACTAAAATTTAAAACTTAACGAAAATTGTTTTCTTAAAAAAAAATCTATCACTAAAAAAAGTAGTAATTTATTTGACGGATTAATATTATTTGTGTTGTATTAAATGTTGGAAACTCACCAAAGTCTATGATTAATTTCTACTATAATGACAGTTTAATTATGAGACAAACAAAGAAAAGAAGACATGACGAATAATTTCTGCAGAGTTTCTCTCTATTCACAAACTGTGAAAACTTTGTTATTCACTTGCAACTGCAAATTCTGTGAATACAACTTAATTGCTTTGCTTACAAAAATAAGGGTTACTCCCTCTATTTAGAATTGAGCTTACACCCTAAGCCCAAAGCCTAAAATATCTATTTTGTTACTAAATCAAATCTAATCTATTCTAGATTTAAATCAAATCTATTTAAATCTAAATCAAATCTTTTCGACACATAGTTTCGACACACTGAATTACAATTTAACACACCACATAATTCATTGTGTCTAAACTATCTATGTCCATCATGGCTCTTAGTCGTCTGAATACTTTGACTTGCACTCCCCTCGTCATGATGTCTGCAATCTGATTCTCAATTCTGCAGTGTTCTAAATTCATCTTCTCATCTGCTACCTGCTCTCGAAGATAATAGAATCTCATTTCGATGTGCTTACTTCGACCATGTGCTATTGGGTTCTTCGCCAGATTGATAGCTGACATGTTGTAGATTTTCATGGTAATTGCTCCATGATCTTTCCCTGTTATCTCTTCGACCAAGTTCACCATCCAAGTTGCTTGACACTCACAAAGAGAAGCAACTATGTATTCTGCTTCGCATGATGATAATGCCACTACTGGTTCCTTTCTTGAATTCCAAGCAACTGGTGCACCACCTAGCATAAACACATATCCTGCTGTTGACTTTCGACCTTCAGCATCACTACACCAACTCGAATTAGTGTATCCCACTAACTTGCATTCTTTTCTTTTATCAACTGCAGGAAACAAAATGCCATAATCGAACGTTCCTTTGAGATACCTTAGTATCCTCTTCACTGCTGCTAGATGTGATATCTTTGGCTTTTGCATGAATCTACTTACCATACCTACATTGTATGCTAAGTCAGGCCTTGTATGACAAAGGTATCTCAATGATTCAATAAGTCTTCTGTATAGGGTTGGATCATCATCGTCTTTATCTGCATCTTTCGACAGTTGCAGTCTTGGTTCTACAGGTGTCAAAGTTGAGTTGCTTTCTTCCATCTCAAACCTCTTGAGAATTTCTTCTGCATATCTTCTTTGATGCATCATCAAACCTCTACTGCTCTTGTAGAATTTGATACCAAGGAAATATAAAATCTTACCCAAATCAGACATTTCGAATTCCTTACTGAGATCATCTTTGAAGTCTTTGATCTCACTCTTGCAGCTACTTGTTATCAACAAATCATCTATATAGAGATATAGTATAAGCAATTTACTCTTGCTTCTTCTTACATATACTTCATGTTCAATTGTGCACTTCACAAATTCCTTCTCCCTTAGGAAACTATCAATTTTCTTATTCCAAGCCCTTGGATCTTGTTTCATCCATACCGGGCTTTATGCAGCCTGTACACCTTTATTTCTTCGTCGTGTTTCACAAGCCCAAATGGTTGTTTAACATAAACTTCTTCTTCTAAGGGTCCATTTAGGAATGCACACTTCACGTCCATCTGACATATGTGCCAACTGTTTATTTCTGCTAGACCAATAACCACCTTGATTGTTTCGATCCTAGCAACAGGTGCAAAAACTTCATCAAAGTCTATTCCTTCTTTCTGTAGAAATCCTTTCGCCACTAGCCTTGCTTTGTGTCGAGTTACTTCCCCTTTCGAATTCGTTTTCACTTTGTATACCCACTTGACATCAATTTCGTTCTTGTTTGAGGAAATTCGACAAGTGACCAAGTGTTGTTGTCTTCGATAGACTTCACTTCTTCGTTCATTGCTTTCACCCACTTCGAATCCTTCAATGCTTCAGCTTCATTAACAGGTTCGACATCTGCATAGAAAGCATAACGTACCAGCTCACCTTCATCATCTATCACATCATCTGATGTAATCACACAATCTTGTAATCTTGCAGGCATGCGTCTTGTTCTTTGAGGTCTGCTTGTACTTAGTACATCTGCTGGTTCCTCTTGTCGAACTTCTCTTTTGACTTGAGTTTCTGGTTCTTCGAATAGGATTCCCACTGAATCTTTCTTGACATTTTTAGTCCAATCCCATTCTTTAAACTCATCTATGATCACGTCCCTGCTGATCACAATCTTCTTGTTTTCTGGATCGAACAACTTGTAACCTCCCGTCGAATGATATCCAACTAGAATCATTTGACTTGACTTGTCATCAAGTTTTCTTCTCAACTTATTTGGCACATGTCTATGTGCAATAGATCCAAATATCTTCAGATGACTCAAGCTAGGCTTCACAAATATTCTTCTGGATTAATTCTTTATAGCTTCTTTGTAGAACATCTGTTCAAAATGTATGTTGCAGTCGAAACAGCTTCACCCCAAAACTCTTTAGGTAAATTCTTGCCTTTCAACATACTTCTCACCATATTCATGATGGTTCGATTCTTTCTTTCTGCAATTTCATTTTGTTGTGGAGTATAGGGTGGCACCACCTCATGCACAACCCCTTCCTTTTCACATAGCCTGTCAAAGTCTTTCGACACATATTCTCCACCACCATCAGTTCTCAAAACTTTGAGCTTTTGACCACTTTGTCTTTGGACCATAAACTTAAACTTGGAAAATACTTTGATCACTTCACTTTTCTTCTTGATCAGGTAAGTCCATAGCTTTTGACTGAAATCATCTATGAATGTAACAAAGTATTTGTTACCTCCCATCGAATCTACCTGGATTGGTCCACATACATCTGAGTATATGACTTCAAGAATAGCCTTCGACCTGCTTCCTGCATCCTTGCTGAAGCTATTCTTGTGTTGCTTCGCCTGCACACGTTCCTCACTTACCTCATTTGGAATGTCGATTTCTTGTAATCCTGAAACCATATTTCTTCTCTTCAAATCTCTAATGTCTCTGAAGTTGATATGGCCTAGTCTATAATGCCATATCCATTCATCTCTGCTAGCTGCAGTCGAAAGGCACTTGTGCTTCATCACATTTAGTTCAATCTTAAAGGTTCGATTTTGAGACATAGGAGCCTTCAAGATTAATCTCCCATTTGCATCAACGACTCTCATCATCTTATCTTCGATTGACACTTTATAATTCTTTTCGACCAACTGCCTTATACTGAGCAAATTGCTCTTCATGCCTGATAAAAGGTATTACATCTCAATTTAAAATGAACAACTACAATGATGGATAAAATCACACGCATGTTAAGGCTTAACCATCCATAGGAATGGGATTCCAAATTAATGATTGTATACGATTCTGAATTTCTGGATCTTGAATAGTATAAGCCATCTCCATGTTGGTAAATGAATAATGCCATTCTACTAATATTTACTGAAATATCTATGAAACTTTGAGAGAAAGATGAACTATAAGCTTCTTTATTCAACTTCTTCCAAATTGTATATATCATAGACTTTACATGCTCACGAGCCTCTATTTCAGAAGCTCCAATTTCTTTCATATAACATTGAATTGATTTTGGGATATCACCTGTCTCAATTTCACGCTTCAAAATAAGAAAAAATTAATTAAGAAAAGTTAAAGGTTTGATTGTATTCTTACTTCATATAAGTGATGTGTAACATTAATTAAGTGAAAATAAAACATTAAGTTGTAAAAAATAAGAACTAAAATTGAAATTGACAACATACATTACTTGTTCCGAGGTCATTGGCAAGACGCAAAATCATTGCTGAATATCGAATTATGTTGTTGTTTTCTTCTAAACAAACCAAATCTCCTTGCTTGAATGAATGTGGAATAAAAAAGTAAGCATGAATAAGCAGAAGAGGTCCACTTATGGATATCCATGCATTTTCTATGTATTCATCAAAGGTTGGAGTATATCCACTATGATACCACTTTGCTTCAGTCAAATATGATTTACATAGACCTGTCCACTATTTATCACAATAACATCTTATAAATAAAATATTATACCAAATAGAAATAATCAAGAAAAAAGAAAATGTTACTTACTTGTTTTTTCAAGTATGGAGTGATAGAGTACCCAGTCTTGTTCAAGATTTCAACTTCATCCACAAAGTGATAGAGGGCATAATAGCATATTTTCATGTAGCATGATAGAGTATCAACGACATTTAAATTCCATCTAAAACCACAAGAAAATGGTATGTTTAGCAATATCCACCATAAAGTGACCTTATAAATATAGTGTAGTTACTTGTCAATTACTTCTGTGAAGAGTTCTAGTTCTTCCAAGGTACCATACACATCGTAAATATCATCAATTGTGGTAATTAAGGAATTGACCTTTGTTAGAACTTTTCGAAAATATTCAAATTCTGACTTAAAACTCATTCCCACAGTCAAAACGTAGTTTTCAACAACCGTGTCTCTGACAAATCTTAACTTTTCCCGTATTTCAGTTCTTTTCCACCATCTTAACAAATAAAAGAAAAATAAAATTTTAGTAAATGAAAATTTCTATATATATACTTTTTTGAAACAGCAAAAAAACATTATTAGAAACTTAGGCATAAGAAATAACAAGGCATACAAGAAAAACATTACATTTATAGAATCCAAAGCCACAAAACATTAAATCAGAATAAAAAACAAATTCCAAGATACTAAATTACAAACTAAGTAAAATGAAACTTAAGAAAGTATCAAGTAAGCAGAACTCACAACACCAAGGTACACACAGTATAATGCCTGCAACAGTAAGTCACCTACACTGAAAAAACTACCATCTAAATTAGACTGCAAAGATGATAACTGAAAACTGCTAATTACTGGCTCCGCTCCAAAACTGATGCCAACCCCTGATTGAGGAATCAAAGCCTATCGATTCCGAATCTAAAAAAAAAAGAAAATAAAATTGCAATACAAGGAACACCTTGTTGAGTAAACTTTAATGTCATTAGTAATAAGTTTTCATATTAAAGTATGATAGTAGGAAGATTAAGAACCAATGTAATTTGGAAGGACAAAAGTTAGTTAGTTATGACACTTTTTATTAGTAGCAGTTATCTTTTAGAATTGTAAAAGTTATTGGGTCTATATAAGGTCCAAGAGTGTATTTTATTTAACAAGCAATAATCGAAAATGTTTGTCTCTTTCTCAAAATAAATCACATAACGAAGTCTGCTTCTTTATATCAATTTGGCATCAGAGCTCATGGCAAACATGATGAATCAAATGTCGGTGCCACGACTAGCGAAGTCAAATTATGAAAACTGGAGTATCCAAATGAAAGCTCTTCTTGGATCTCTAGACGCGTGGGATGTGACCCATGAAGGGTTTGAAGAACCAACATAAGTTGGGGGATATACGGCAGCTCAAACGAAGGTGTTGAAAGAGACGCGATCGAAGGACAAAACAACATTATACATGTTGTTCAGGACTGTAGATGAATCAGGCTTCGAAAAAATTGTTGGTTCGACTACGTCGAAACAAGCGTGGGACACGTTAGAAAGAGTGTTCAAAGGAGCAGATCGAGTGAAGCAAGTTCGACTCTAAACTCTTCGTGGCAAATTGGAGAGGATATAGATGAAGGATACAAAAATTGTATCTGACTACATCACACGTGTGCAAAAGGTGGTGAATCAACTCACCAGAAATGGAGAGACAGTAACTGATGCACGGGTTATTGAAAAGATCTTGAGATCTTTAATAGACAAGTTTGAGAATATTGTGTATGCAATAGAAGAGTCAAAGGACCTTTCGACGCTCTCAGTCGAAGAGCTCGCTGGTTCTCTCGAAGCACATGAACAACGAAAGATGAAAAAGAAAGAAGAAGCAATCGAAGAAGAAAATCAAACCAAGGAATCGAACAAAGACGAAAAGGTACTCTTTTCTCAAAACTTTCGAGGAAGAGGACGTGGACGTGGAGGTCGTGACAGTGATCGAAGTGGTAGAGGTAGCAACTTCGAAAGAGGACAATCGAGCCAACAAAATTAGCGTGGCAGAGGACGTGGTCAAAGAGGTGGTCGTTCGAATCATTCCAACTTCGAATGCTACAAGTGTGGGAAGTATGGTCATTACGCGAAGATTGCAACTCCTACAAATGTTACAACTGTGACAAAGTGGGACATCTTGCAAAAGACTGTCGATCGAAAAGAAGATTGAAGAAACAACCAACCTAGCCTTGGAAGCTGAATCGAATGAAGGCTTTCTCCTGATGGCTCAAAACGAAATCAACACCAATAATGACAATGTTTGGTATCTTGACTCAGGAGCAAGTAATCACATGTGTGGTTACAAACACCTGTTTAAAGATATGAAGAGAATTGAATATGGTAATGTGTCTTTTGGAGATGCATCAAAAGTGAAGGTCGAAGGAAAGGGCACAATCAGTTACTTACAGAAGGATGGCTTGATTGGATCAATCGAAGACGTTTACTATGTACCAGATCTCAAGACCAACATATTGAGTCTAGGACTACTTACAGAAAAAGGTGCTTCGGTACTTATGAAAGATTGAACACTACATTTGAAGGACAAAGTAGGACATCTTATTGCCCGAGTCGAAATGGAAAGAAATCGAATGTACAAACTGAACCTGAGGAACGTTCGAGAGAAATGTCTGCAAATCGATGTGCAAGACAAAGCGTCACTATGGCATATGCGCTCTGGTCATCTACATCATGCTGGTTTGAGATGGTTGGAAAAAAGGAACATGGTGCATGGACTACCAGACATGGATTTCGAAGGAAAGTTCTGTGAAGAATGTGTGCTCAGCAAACAAGCAAGAACCTCATTTCAAAAGAAGGCAGAGTATCAAGCTAAACATATTCTCGAATTAATACATACTGACATATGTGGGCCAATCACTCCAGAATCCTTCAGTGGAAAAAGGTACTTCATTTCTTTTATTGATGACTTCTCAAGAAAAACCTGGGTTTACTTCCTGAAAGAAAAATCTGAAGCATTATAGGTGTTCAAAAAGTTCAAAGTAATGGTGGAGAAGGCAATAGACAGACGCATCAAAGCAATTCGATCTGACAGAGGAGGTGAGTATACTTCGATGGCCTTTGTGAAGTACTGTGAAGAACAGGGCATAAGGAGATTCCTAATTGCACCATATTCACCTCAGCAAAATGGTGTGGATGAAATGAAGAATCGAACTATTCTTGTCATGATTCGATCAATGCTCAAAAGCATGAACATGTCGAAAGAATTTTGGGCAGAAGCAGTACAATGTGCTATTTATGTTCATAATAGATGTCCACATTCGAAGTTAGAAGATAAAACACCACAAGAAGCATGGAGTGGACAGAAGCCAACATTTTCTCATCTCAAGGTATTTGGTAGAATAGCTTATGCATATGTGCCAGATCAATGAAGAACAAAGCTTGAAGACAAAAGTCAGAAGTACATACTCATTGGATATGATGAGAAGACGAAAGGGTATAAGCTCTTCGATCCCATAAGCAAGAAAGTGATCGTGAGTAGAGACGTTCGAATGAACGAAGCAAGCAAGTGGGACTGGAACAATTCGACAAAGGTTATTGACGCAGTCGAAGAAACAAATGTAGCTGTACCAACAAGTATTCCAACAGAACATGAAGAAACTGAAGATGAAGATGAACCTCTACAACCCAAAATGAGAAGTTTGTAAGATTTGTATGATTCAACAAGTGAGGTGCGTCTTGTGTGTCTTTTGGCAGATGCTGAAAACATCATTGTCAAAGAAGCGTTACGAGACAAGAAGTGGAAAAGTGCCATGCACGAAGAGATTAAAGCAATCGAACACAACAATACTTGGGAGCTAATCGAATTGCCAAAAGGTAGTCAACCTATTGGTGTAAAGTGGGTATTCAAGAAAAAGATGAATGCTCAAGGAGAAATTGAAAGATTCAAAGCACGACTGGTTACGAAAGGATACAAACAGAAAGCAGGAATTGACTATGACGAAGTGTTTGCACCTGTTGCAAGAATGGAGACAATTCGATTACTCATTTCTCAAGCTGCTCAATTCAAATGGCCAATATTTCAAATGGATGTCAAGACATCATTTTTGAATGGTGTGCTCGAAGAATAAATCTATGTAGAACAACCACTTGGATATATGAGAATTGGAGAATAGAAGAAGGTGTTGAAACTGAAGAAATCGCTGTATGGGCTGAAGCAAGCACCTAGGGCATGGAACACACACATTGACACATATTTCAAAGAGAATGGGTTCGAGAAATGTCCTTATGAGTCTGTCCTCTATGTGAATAAAAATGGAAGTAATGTATTACTTGTTGCTCTCTATGTTGATGACCTTATCTTTCTAGGCAGTGATGTTCAGATGATCGAAGATTTCAAGAGCACCATGACAAGCGAATTCGAAATGACAGACTTAGGTCTGATGAGATTCGTTCTTGGTCTGGAGGTTCGACAAGAAGAAGCTGGAATCTTTATCTCACAAGAAAAATATGCAAAGGAAATCCTAGAAAAATATAAAATGAAGAATTGCAATCCAACTTCGACGCCAATGGAACCAGGTGCAAAACTGTCAAAGTTTGATGGAGGAGAACAGGTTGAAGGAAGCAAATATCGAAGCTTGGTAGGTAGCCTTCGATATCTCACATGCACAAGGCTAGACATTTCACTAAGTGTTGGCATTGTAAGTCGATTCATGGAGGAGCCAGTACACACACATTAGAAGGCGCTGAAACTAGTTCTAAGATGCATCCAAGGAACAATATCACTAGGAATGCTTTCAAAAACAGAAGACTACAAGTTAGTTGGTTATTCTGACAGTGACTGGTGCGGAGACATAGACGATCGAAAGAGCACCTCTGGATATGTGTTTTTAATGGGAAACACGACATTTACTTGGCTATCAAAGAAGCAACCTATAGTAACACTTTCGACGTGTGAAGCTGAATATGTGGCAGCATCCTGGTGCATCTGTCATGCAGTATGGCTCAGAAGGTTGATAAGCAAGATGGAGCTAAAACAGGAAGGTCCAACAATAATACAAGTGGATAATAAATCAGCTATCGAATTGGCAAAGAATCCAGTGGATCATGAATGAAGCAAACACATTGATGTTCGATTTCACTTCATTCGTGAACATGTGAAGAAGGGAAGTGTCAAATTGAGGCATGTAGCAAGCAAAAACCAAGCAGCGGATATTTTCACAAAACCACTATCAAAAGAGATCTTCGACAGAGGCAAGAAGATGATATGAATGCTGGATGGAAGAAACATTTAAGTTTACAGAGGAGTTTTGTTGAGTAAACTTTAATGTCATTAGTAATAAGTTTTCATATTAAATATGGTAGTAGGAATATTAAGAACCAATGTAATTTGGAAGGACAAAAGTTAGTATATTATGATAGTTTTTATTAGTAGCAGTTATCTTTTGAAATTGTAAAAGTCATTGGGTCTATATAAGGACCAAGAGTGTATTTTACTTAACAAGCAATAAACAAAAGGTTTGCCTCTTTCTCAAAATAAATCACATAACAAAGTCTGCTTCTTTATATCACACCTAACCGAATGAAACCTTGAACTTTCTTGAGAGAACAGCTGGCTCAAACGGCATTGGAGGATTCAGTACAAAGACTCAAACTCCATAACTCCTTCACTTGATAAAAATCATAGTTCATTTGGTAGGATCACTACAATAAATAACTCTTTATGACGTACTTTACACTTCACATAAAAAACTCGAAGTGTAAACTGTATGTGTGCCACATTTTTTTGGAAAAAAATTTCATATATTCTTTGGTTTTACTTAAAATCACGGGATAAAGTATTTAGAGAATACACTTTAGAATCTCAACAATTATATTTTAATATATTTTAATTAAAAAAAAAATTTGACCTAAGAGTAAAGTAGCTGTAGAGACACGTCTTCAAATCTCATCAACTATGTTTTAACATGTTTTAATTTTTTTAAATTTTTTTATGACCTATTACTTCGATTTTACTAAAAATCGAAAATAAAATAACTAGAGAGATAAATCTTCGAATCCCAACAATTACATTTTTATCATATTTTATCATGATTAGAGAATATATCACTTTTCTTTATATTCATATCTTCAAAATATATTTATGCCTAATAAATAAGTAATTTATTTATGTAAAAAATGTAATCAAAATATATCTTTTCAATGTTACAACATAAAATAAACAATTTATTAAGAGTATTTGAAGCAAAATTAAGCATTAAAATAAGATCAATTGCATGAAAATTTGTTTATTTTACTTAGATTTTTTAGATATTTTAAAGAGAATATCTAACTTTAGCCGTCATCACTTT
Source organism: Vicia faba (assembly GCA_948472305.1). Classification (NCBI taxonomy): domain Eukaryota; kingdom Viridiplantae; phylum Streptophyta; class Magnoliopsida; order Fabales; family Fabaceae; genus Vicia; species Vicia faba. Next base: position 698,016,534 of record OX451736.1, read on the forward strand.
TCTTCTCTTCTTTATCTCTCAATGAAATGGTGATTTAGGATCGATTTTGATCTAAAATCATTCCTCTAAATCAATTTTGTTTCTCTATTAGCTAAATAAATAATTTTCACATATATTTAGTGATTTTTTTTTTGTATTTTTTTGTGATTTCATCATTTTAGTGTGTCCACTATGCCAGAAATAACCTACGAAAGCGCTTTTTTTGGGCTTTAAAAGCGCTTAAAAGCGCTCTCGTAGGTGGCGCTGCTAAAGGTTTTAGCAGCGCTTTTTGTTCAGAAAAAAGCGCTCTCGTAGGCCTACCTATGAAAGCGCTTTTTGGTAAAAAAGCGCTTTCATAGGTAGGCCTACGAGAGCGCTTTTTTCTGAAAAAGCGCTTTCATAGGTGTATTCAGAATGCGTATAAAGTAGGCCTATAAGAGCGCTTTTTGTTCAGAAAAAAGCGCTCTCGTAAGCCTACCTATGAAAGCGCTTTTAAGAAAAAAGCGCTTTCATAGGTAGGCCTACGAGAGCGCTTTTTTCTTAAAAGCGCTTTCATAGGTTTTCTCCTGAAAAATCTAAAATTTAAAAAATTTCTAAACCTGCATTTTTTTGCAGCAAACCTGTAATTCTTAAACCGGTATTTTACAATCTAATCTAGAAATACCAATATATATTAGTTTTAATCCAAATACCAAATGTAATTCAAATACCAAATATTATATATATATATATATACAAATACCATTATAATCAATTCATATCCAAAATATATATACACCATGGTAATTCAATATTAACATGTTTTTAAACGTAACAAAATACACCCTAAGAAATCAGCTATATAACACTAAGTAAATCAATCCTAATCTACATATATATCCAAGGTCCTGATCCTGCAATATGAACATAATAACACGGTCAGTGTTGTATACACAAAACAATATATTCATAATTAACCAATTTTCACACAACAATGTATTTGTACCTTATTATAAGATTCTTAGCTCAATAAAATATTGGCACAACTCCTCTTTGAGTTCTTCCAATTGACGTGGCGAGAAATATGGACAATTGTATTGATCAAAATACTACATTACAAAACAAAATATATGCATGATTTAGTTTAATGTAATAAATTATATGCAAAATCCGATAAGTAATAAAACAAAGTATAAATCCATACCGTGATTGGAATCTCGATTTCATTCATTTGAATGATTTCTTTGATAAACATCAAAACGAAGTATCCGCAATCTATGCCGTTTTGTTGTTGAGGGCACTACATAGAAAAACAAATAAGATTATACACATCTATTGATTTATCAAGTAGCATAAATATTATAAACAAAATTGTTGAAATTTATATACCTGTACTTTGATCCAATTAATGTTGTTTGATCTAGATCGTGGTACTCGTGCTCCCCTTTGACATCGGAATACTTGTATTGAACTGATGACAAAATTAAAATATTTATTTAGAACAATGACATTGAAATAATTAAATATATAAACACAAACTAATATTTAAAATAATGTCACTTACGTATCAATCACTAGCTTCATTTCCGGATAATTTGTCCAATCACCGTCAACCGAATTCAGGTAATAGACCACTTCTTTTATGGGATTGATTGCAAGCAACAACCAGTGACATCTATAAATTAAAGCAACAATTTAGAAGCGGATTTTAATGTAAAAAATACAAATATTAAAAGGAGCTTAGAATGAGAATCTAACCCTGTATTATAAGGCAAAAGATACAAGCTCTCTGTACTGGCAGTTGTCCTGAATCTTTCGACCAAGTGTTCTCTTACTGAATCAGGTTCCCTAGAAATTGTTGCGCCGCTGACACGGGAGGAAGACACGAAACATAATCTATTTGACAATTGATTCCCGCGCATCAATTTGTCAAATAACATCCTTAAATAAAAACATAATTAATATTAGACTATTTCAATTAAATGTTTAAAAAAAATGTTCAACCAATTAAATAATATATTGATCGGGTTACCGGATGTACGAGTGCATCACACTGATGCCTAACTCTCGATGATGAAAGATTTGTTCCATGTCCTCTAATCCAATTGTTTCGGTACATGGAAAACCAAAGACAATTTCATCCACATCGATTTGACGAATTCCATCATTCATCAAATCTGATGTGCCAACTAGTGTCTCCAGACACTGTCGATACCTAGGCACAAATTTACGGACAGGAACCTTCTTCTTAGGTGGAACCCTACTAACTTTCTAGCTCACCTGCTGTGACTGATCTTGAGAAGGTACCTTAAAAATCATATAGAATTATGTAAGATACAAAGTTATGCAGTTTTTTATTTCGATCATAAATGAAACACTATAAAAGTACCTGTCTTTGCGATGCAATAGACTCGCCGCGCTGCAAAATCCCTTTATCCTTAGATGCGGGTTTTGTAGGAGTCTAAAATTACCATGTATAAAATTCAGGTCAGAACTGTCAGTTGAATACTTAAAGATTCATAATGGTTTTCAACATACCTGATCATCTATGCAGATGAGGTCTGATGGCCATGCCATAAAAGATCCTACTGCATCTCGCTGCAATGTGGTCTCCGCAACAATGTCAGGTACCGGTAGCAATGCATTCATATCTAAAACAACATCAACTGATACCTTCACGTGGCCATCCGGGAGCGGTCTATGGTGAATTAAATCTCCCGAGGTGTTGTGCACTTTTCCCTTGCCAACTACCCGATAAGTCGGAGACGCTAGATACAGTTGACAACATGAAATGCCCTAAACCAATAATAACCGTTAGACTTCCTTTAATGTTGACAATAATAACCGTTATAATTATACTTTCTCTAAATATAATGGATTATCATCTTAATTACCTCGGGAAAATTTTGTTGACGGTTGATACTAGCCTTGTCACTAGTTTCTTTCAACTGTGAACTGCTCCTTTCTGCCATATATTTCTCTTTGTCCCTCTGCAGTTCACGGACTTGTGCTTGTAAATCCTGCAATGTTTGCATCACTTCTGCATTGCTAGGATTTCTTTTTCTTGGATTGTTATACAGAGAGGTAGGAGTCACACCATGGCCTTTACCCCTCACTCGTCCCGGATACTCAGCAACACATAGTGCTCGACTGAGTACGCTCCTGATATTCGAGTCATCACCCGAGGATACCGATTGCGATATAGTCTCCTGTAATTCATTTAAATATCGATAATTAAAGACACAACGTTAATTATATATTAATTAAAGACATAATGGTATACTTACACACTCATCATAAATATGTTGCAGATCGGGGTTAACAACTTTATCTCTGCCAACACGAGCTTCCTTCCACAGCACATGTGCAGGTAGTGATGTTTCGTCACTCTGCGTCTCCTCCAACTACGCATTATTACAAATAATAAAATCATCAATACACATTGTTACAAATTAATAATACACATTGAGATAATTAATAAGATCGTAGAATTGAGATTTACTTACAATTTTTTCCTTTAAGCGTGCATATCCCAAACGACCTTTTTTATATGGATATGCGGGTTTTGACGCTCTATCCCGATTTACAGCACTCACTTTCTTGAAATTCTCGTCTCTTCTTTGGCCCACAAAAGCAACCCATTCTTCGGGTGTAATGAAGCTCTCATATTTTTTTGGTCGTTCAGGATCCTCTTCAACAAAATTTCCTTCATCGTCTTTAAGAAACTTATTTGTCAAAAAATTTCTCCACCCTCTATGTCTTTTTCCGGCCAAGCCCATTATATACTTTTTGCGGGCATCTTCAATGTTAAAAGACCTCTACAAAAAAACATACGCATATAGGGTGTTTGTATATGTAATTTAAAAACAATATTTTCGTCAAAATAAAGCAAATAACAACAACCATATATGATACCTTTATCTCGGTCCAAATTCTTTCTTTAGCATCCAACTCTCCTTTTTTCCAGCTAGAAGTGGTGATCGGAATGTGCATACGAACAAGCGTACCGATGTAGCTTGTCAGCTTTGCAGAATTAGGCTCAATTAGTTGGTCATCATTATTCCAATCTACATTATACTTAATACCTCTATCTCTATCACGGATGATTCCCCGCATGATAGTTATGCCTCGTGTGATGTCCTTATCTGAAGTGTCTTATGGAACATTATCTTGTGGAACATTATCTTGTGGAACATCTCCTTGTGGAACATTTTCTGAATTATCTTGGTTACTAGCCATTTGACCTGTAATAAAGAAAAATTAGATTAAATTAAATGACATGTATAAAATTCCATAAAGCAAAAAAATGAAATGACGTATATTTAAATTTTACTGGATGATATAGGCTATATATATTATACTATAATGAAAAAAATGAAATGATATAGGCTATATATATTATACTATAATGAAAAAAATGAAATGATATAGGCTATATATATTATACTATAATGAAAAAAATGAAATGGCGTATATATACATTTTATTGAATGACATTGTCTATAATTATATATATTATTACCTTTTTCACTAACATCTCTTTCTTTTCTTGGTAGGAATATGTTCTACTCGTCTCTTAACAACGCGGACGGTTGGATTGATCCAAATACCCTCATTATGATCATTTCTAATGCATGATTCATTCTCATTTTGATCATTTCTGGTAAAAGATTCAATGTCAACACCAGTATCGCCTTGGTCTCCAATCTTTTCATCAATTACTTTGTTAGAGAAAAGCACTATAGACCATTTCGTACTTGTCGGATCAGTGACATAGAACACTTGTTTAGCTTGAGAGGCTAGAATGAAAGGCTCATCTTTGTACCCCGCCCTGTTAAGATCCACTTGCAAAAATCCTGACTTATCCATCCGTATACCATTATTATTTTCAACCCACTTGCAACTGAATATAGGAATCTGAAATTTCTCGTAATCAAAGACCCAAATGCGCTCGATAACCCCAAAATACGACAGATTTGCAAATTTCGGGTTTAAGTCCTTCACACTAGATATGTGCATTGCTTCAGCTACCAAGGTGACACCACTATTTTGCACAGTACTTTTATCATCTTGTTCTTTGGTATAAAATGTGTATCCATTAATTGCGTATGCGCTATAAGAAAACGCAACCAAACTTGGACCATATGCTAAACATCTCAACCTTTATGTCACTGAGGCGGGATCTGAACGATACTTTGAATAAATATGTTCCTTAAACCATGGTATGAAACTTCGATTGTGCTCTCGTACAATCCAATTCTCATTTCTATTCGAATTTAAACCTCGAAGAACACCCTTGTGTGTTTCGACATACGGCTCAACCTCAATCTCATTGTGCAGAACATACAAATGCACTTGATCCCGTTCGACCCTTGATACTGTCACAACTTTATTTCCAATTAGCTTCCTACCTTCTTTTTTTTCAACAACATGAGATTTGGGGAGTCCAATTGACTGAACATTTGACAAATATTCAGTACAAAACTCAACCGCTTCTTCAACAATGTATCTTTTGGCAATACAACCCTCTGGTCGACTCCGATTTTTCACATACCCTTTTAATATTTTCATATAACGTTCAGCAGGGTACATCCATCTCATATAAGCTGGTCCGCACAATTGTGTCTCTTTCACAAGATGAACGACAAGATGAACCATTATGTCAAAAAACGAGGGAGGATAATACATTTCAAGCTCACACAAAGTAACAACTATTTCTTTTTGCAATGTTGGCAAGATCTCAGTATCGATCACCTTACTGCAAATTGACTTGAAGAAAAAACACAATTTAGTTATTGCGCTTCTTACCTTTTCTGGTAGAATAGAACGTATACCTATCGGTAGAAAATGTTCCATTATAACATGGCAATCATGCGTGTTTAAACTCTTTAACTTGAGGTCTTTCATAGACACAAGTCTTCTAATATCTGATGAGTAGCCTTCTGGAACTTTAACTTCACTCAGAAACTTACACAATATTTTTTTCTCCTTTCTAGATAGAGTGTAAACAACAGGTGGTAGGTATGTCCGTCTTCCTTTCTTCACGGGTCCCAGTTCAGTTCTTATTCCCATGTCTACCATGTCCTCCCTTGATTTAAGGCCATCCTTAGACTTCCCTTTTATATTGAGTAACGTACCAATAACACTGTCAAATACATTTTTTTCAATATGCATCACATCAAGAAAATGTCTTACGTACAAAGATTTCCAATATGGCAATTCAAAAAAAATCGACCTCTTCTTCCACCCACCTGTGACAACTTTATGTGCAAAAGGCTTGCCAAACTGAATATTCACATCTTTCACCTTTTCAAAAATTTGATCACCTGTCAAACCAGGCGGAGCTCTACGTTGTTCGGTATCTCTGTTGAACGCTTTTCTCCATCCACGATACTGATGTTTAGAAGTTAAGAATCTACGATGACCGAGAAAGACATTCTTCTGACAAAGTTTCAATCGTATGGTATCGGTTCTGTCTTCACAAACAGGACACGCTTTTTCACCTTTAATGCTATACCCGGATAGATTGACGTATGCTGGAAAATCGTTAATTGTTCCAAACAACATCGCCCTCAAGTTGAAACTTTCTTTCCTATAACCATCATAAACCTCCACACCGTTCTCCCACAAAATCTTCAAATCTTCGATTAATGGTTCCAAGTATACGTCTATGTCATTTCCTGGTTGTTTAGGCCCAGAAATTAACATAGACAACATCATGTACTTACGCTTCATACATAGCCATGGAGGTAGGTTATAAATCATAAGAATCACAGGCCATGTGCTATGCGAGATACTTTGAATACCGTGTGGGTTCATTCCATCAGTAGACAATGCCAAGCGAAGGTTTCTTGCTTCTTTTCCAAATTCAGGATAATCATTATCAATTTTCATCCACTGTGGAGAATCTGCCGGATGTCAAAATTTTCCATCAATAATTCTTTCATCTGAATGCCAAGTCAAGTGTCTTGAATCGGTTTTACTACGATACATCCGTCTAAATCTCGGGATTATAGGAAAATACCATAAGACTTTTGCCGTAGACAACTTTTTCTTATATCGAGGGGCACCGCATTTAGGACACTCATTTAACGATGCATACTCGTTTCGAAACAAAACGCAATCTTTTGGACACGCATGTATCTTATCATAGCTCATGCCAATGGAGTACAACATCTTTTTGGCCTCATACGTTCGATTGGGAAGAACATTATCCTCTGGTAGCATATCTTTCATAAGGGCTAATAACTCTGTGAAACTTTTATCCGACCATCCATTGCCGGCTTTTAAGTTGTACAACTTTAACACCGCAGACAATCTTGTGAATTTTGTACAACCATTATACAACGGTTTCTCTGCATCGCTTACCAACCTCTCGAACATTTTGGGACAATCGTTAAGATCTTCTTCAAACGCTTCTGCAATTTCTTTGACTCGATCATAATCGTATGTATCTGTGCAATCATCATTTGAAACATAGGTCCTTGCATACCCCGATTCAACATTCCCGTTACTTTTCTCACCATGCATATTCCAACATGTATAACTCCTATCAATTCCATACCGAATTAAATGCGATGCCAACTGAACTGCGTCAACCCGGTTCCCATAACAGCAATACAAACAGGGACATGTCATACGACTGGGGTCTTTGGCGTGCGCAATAGCAAACTTAACAAACTCGGAAACACCATTCTCGTAGTCTTTCGACAATCGATTGGAATACATCCGTGTCTTATCCATATCAACTAATTAGTGCACAAAACAATAGTATACTGCGTTTCTGTCAAAACGCAAAGTATACACGGAATGAATCCGTATCAAGAAAATGCAACATACGAAAGACAATTTAAGACAAATTCATCACAATATATACCAGTAATTTGAGGAAGAAAGTTACCTCTCAGATGTTTCGAACTCTAAGAAACGCGGAGAATGAGCGTCGTACGTCGAAATAGGCCGGGAAACGCTGCAATTTCATAGAATGTTATTCAATATTTCGGATCGATTGTCGAAAGATATATACTATTTTAACATAAAGGTTCACAATAAATGTCACATATATATTTTCAATGTTTGGGAAAGCTATGACAATAATACAACACAAATATTAGAAATAGTGAATTCACAAAGTCAACATAAATCCACAAATATAATCCAAAACACAAACCATTTCAATGTTACCACCAAAATTATGTAGCATGCACCCGGAGAAATAAAACATAAGAAACACATAAGAATCCAAACATATACTAACAGCATTATCTATCCCTAGAAATACTAATTAGTTTAAATTTTTAACAAAAGAGTTACTAATTAGTTACTTGTAATTTTGTTCCATTGTTTTGCATGAAAAAGAGACAAAATTGGAGAAGGAAAGAATCAAAGATTACGTTCACTTGACGCATAGATCAGTAAAGGAGATTAAGTATGAAGCTGATTTTGAAGTACCAGCAAATTTTGGTGAGATTGGTGCTGTTCTTGTGGAAAATGAGCATAAAAGAGAATCATTTATGAAAGAAATTGTTCTAGATGGCTTTCTCACTGGTCCTATTAAATTTTCTTGTGATTCTTGGGTTCATTCCAAGTTTGACAACCCTGATTTGAGAGTATTTTTCTCCAACAAGGTATATTTATCATAGTGAAGTAATAACAAACTTAACTAACCAATAACTACTTCTACCTAAATATAATAACTAACCTAACTAACTTTTTTTGAATAGTGCTATTTGCCATCTGAAACACCGGAAGGATTGAAAAGGTTAAGAGAAGGCGAACTGGTAGCCTTACGAGGCAACGGACAAGGCGAACGAAAGGTTTTTGAACGTATATATGACTACGATGTGTACAATGATCTCGGAAATCCAGACAAGGATCCTGGTCTCAAGAGATCTGTTCTTGGTGGCAAAGAACATCCGTACCCGAGACGCTGTAGAACTGGAAGGCCTCGTTGCGCTAAAGATCCCTTGTCTGAGAAGCCAAGTGACAAAGTCTATGTTCCACGAGACGAAAGCTTCTCTGATGTAAAGCAAGCTACATTTTCTGTAAATACGTTAAAGTCGGCTCTCCACGCGCTTGTGCCTGTTTTAAGAACAACTGTAGTTGACAAGAATCTTGGATTCCCTATTCTCTCAGCCATAGATGATCTTTTCAATGAAGGATATAACTTGCCTTCTCAACAACAAAAGGATTTGAAGACTATTTTGCCAAGGTTGGTTAAGCTTGTTCAAGATGTAGGTTTTTGTTTAACACTAGTAAAATGTAGTAATAATATAAGATGAACAGATAATGGAACAGATAATGGAAGAAGATAATGGAAGAAGAAGAAACTTACCAAGATGGACAAGATGAACAGATAACGGCGGCGACGACTGAAGAAGACGGAACGAACGGCGGCGACGACTGAAGAAGACGGAACGAACGGCGGCGACGACTGAAGAAGACGGAAGAAATGAAGAAGACGAAGAAATGAACAAGTGAGGGCAAATATCAGATTTAGGGATTTTTAATTTAATTATAAAACAACCTACGAAAGCGCTTTTAAAAGCGCTTTCTAAGACCCATATATGAGAGCGCTTCTGAGGTAAAAAGCGCTTTCGTATGTCCCCCATATAAGAGCGCTTTAGAAAGCGCTTTCGTAGGTCCCCCTTTCAGAGCACTTTTCAAAAGCGCTTTTATAGGGCCACCTATAAGAGCGCTTTTCAAAAGCGCTTTCGTAGGTTAGATATTTCAAATACCTATGAAAGCGCTTTCTGAAAAGCACTTTCGTAGGAAACCCTATAAAAGCGTTTTTTTTAAGCGAATTTTTTTTAAAGGCTACGAAAGCGCTTTCTCTTAAAAGCGCTTTCGTAGATGCGCTGCCAAAAATTGTTTTTTTCGTAGTGGTCGTTGTTTGTTTTTATTTCCCGTCTTTGTGCGGTGTGATTTAATTTTTCATATTTATGCGATATATTTTGTTTTTCCGTCTTTGTGTGGTGTTTATTTATTTCAGGTTGAAAAATAGTTTTCATGTAATGGAGATCCAATCTATGACTTTGGTGTAATTAACACTACAGATCCGGAGACATAAATATTTCGAATACTTTAATACAATCATATTTATAGCTTGTGTAATTTGCTATTTTATATTATTAACATGACATTGTGAGTTTGTTCGCATAATCATCTTTTTTATTTTTGATAATTTTAAATTTATATTGTAACGATGTACTCTATCAATTTGAATGAATGAATATTATTTATTTTCAGTAAAGAGAAAATTAGAATTTTTAGATAACCTGAAAATTTTATAGAAACCAAAAAGTTTAATAGACGATAATTTGAGCATTATTACCTTGATGCATACTTTAGTTCTTCTTGGTAGATGGTTTGTAAAATGTTGAAATCCAATATAGCAAACTCAAGTAAAACATTATTCTTATTTTGCTGTTTTTTGTATATATTGATGAAACAACGAGCCCCCCCATCTAGGAATTGTCCAATGAAGTGGGAGTTCCAAAGCATGACTTATTTGAAGTGACATAACATTATCATCTCCATGTTTGTTCAAATATTCTTTGAGAAACTTTGTTGTGAAATCTCTTGCTTCATCCAATATGGTTTCATCTTCAAATGAATGAAATGAGGCTTCATACATGGACAACATTCCTTCAACATCATCTGCTTGGTCTTTCTTCAAATTACATATTTCGTCTCGAAAGCAAACAAAAATATCTACAACGAATAAACATATACTCAAAATATAAAAAAATACAAATTATCAAAAGTTTTTGCTGTAGGTCTTCTACGAAAACAATTTGTTTTAGAGATGAAAAAGTAAAAAACTTGTTTGGTGGATTTATTTTCAGGTTAATAAAATTGATAGAAATTCTCATAATAATAGAAAATGCATTTAATTTTAAAATATATAAAAATAATAAAATTCAAATTTCGTTAAATTTATATAACGTAGATATTATGAACAAAAAAAATTGAAATTACACAAATAAATACAAAAACTTATTTAGTTAATTAATATAAAATTTAATATTTTGAATTTTTCTTATTGAAAATATTTTAATTTTTTGATTAAAAAATATCTAATTTTATATTTGGTTTTAGCCACACAATTAGTTGGACCGACCCCAATTATATAGATTAAATAACCTGTTGATATATGATAACCATGTTGTCTCAAGAGTCTAAAGTGGAGTGCTGTGACATGTAATTACATGGAGGTTAAACAAATGTATAAATAAAAGTAATAAGAATTTAAAGATAACAGTACCTTGAATTCACTATTTAATGATTGGATATAATCATTAGTCCAAATTGAAGGTTGGTAAATTGAAGATCGACGAGGAATATTTTGACTATCATCATTTCCAACTTCATTTGTTGCCTTGCATTTAACTTGACGAGCGTTAATGAAGTTCCATGATACTAAAGATAAAGACCTATTTTCTGGAACAAACATTTTGTTAAAGGAAAATTGGGGAGGTGCAAGTATGGGCAAAGCCATTTTGTAAAAAAGCAAAAAACTATATTTTCGAAACCCAAAGCAAGCCATATATATAAGGCATCCAGCTATGCCATATATTAAAACAATCCACTATCCTGTTTAAAAAAAAAAGCCTCAAAACTTAAAAACTTTGGTGTTGTAAAAATATATCTAATATTATTGATCTTGATAATTATAATTTAAATTTTAAAATGTTTCACTCTTGTTTTATTAGATCATGTTATGTAATTTGAATCGCTAAACTTTGGTATTGTACTTAATACTTCCTATGGTTTTTTTGGTTTTTAAAAATACTTATTTTGATTGCTTGATTGTTATCTAGATATAATATAGACCGAATTCAGAATTTTTGATTAAATTGAAAGAGATCTCCTTTATCTCATTCAAATATTCTTGGATCGCATGTTATATTTTATTTCTTCGCTTTCACGAGATGTCCAATCCACATAACGAGCCGATTAAATTAATTTGAACCTTGAGGTCAGGATGACCTAGTCCAACATTATTTCCAGTTAAGAATTAAATTTGGTATTCTTCAAATATAATCCCTTAACTGAAACTCCATGAACCCTCAACCAATAAAATAATTTGTCTTTCTTCCCAATTGATTAACTTTAAAGATATTATTGTAATATTACTCATCTTTTTGATTTTTTTCAATCCTAGTATATACTAATGATGGTTCCAGCAAAAATAAAGAGAAAACAATGTATTTTCATTTGATTTGTTTAGACATTTAATGTAAAAGAATTTTTAAAAATAATAATTTTATAATCAAGTCTTATGTTCTTAAAATACAACAACCGATTTTTTACAACATCTTTTTAGAAAAACGATTGAATACTAAAATTTAAAACTTAACGAAAATTGTTTTCTTAAAAAACAATCTATCACTAAAAAAGTAGTAATTTATTTGACGAATTAATATTATTTGTGTTGTATTAATTACTCTAGTGTGTTGTTTCATTTGAAAAATTAAAAAAAAAATTGTGTGGTTTTTCATGAATAAAAGTGTTTTCTTTTAAATTTTCCTTTTTAGTATTCAATTCTTTTAAAAAATTGTTTTAAGAAAACTTAAAAATTAAAATATTTTATGTTGTATTTTAAAAACACCTAACATGATTGTAAAATAATTAATGGACCATTAAAAGGTAAAAGGCTCACACCAAAACAAAGTGATTTAATTATTTAATTAATAATATACCAAAAGGATAAAAGTGAAAAAAAATAAAAGTTATTTAATTAATAGTCTTTAGGTTAATTAATTGTGAAGAAAGAGAAAGAGTTTTATTGGTCTATTTAAAGAGGATCAGTAAATTTAGGAATGATAAAAAAATTTGTATGTGTCATTATTTTACAAATAAAATTTGTCAAGGATACGAGTAAAATATTTTAATAGGATATCTATGAGTAAAATAAATAAATATTTAATTATCTGTTTATTTATGATTATAAATATAATTTTGATGGTATTAGTATTTATGGGTATTTGTATTAGTTAATAATTAACAAAATTATTTAAATATTAATTTATTTAATCTAAAATTATTATTATTATTATTATTATTATTATTATTATTATTATTATTATTATTATTATTATTATTATTATTATTATTATTATTATTATTATTTATGGATAAAAATATGGTTTTGATGGTACCCGTATACACGGGTATTCGTATCTGTAATTAATTAATAAAAAATTACTTAAATATTAATTTATTTAATCTAAAATTATTATTGTTATTATTATTATTATTATTATTTTGATAAATATGAAACTATTATTATTTTATTTAATATAATATAATTATTTATAAAAATAAGAAATAAAATAAATATGATTTTTTTGTTATTATTATTATTTATTAAATTCGAAAATATTTTGTTGTCTTTAAAAAAGATTAAAAAAATTAGTTTTTTTATTTATGTTTAGAAAAATATATTCATGGATACTTGTATATACTAACAGATATTTCAAAATTCACGGATATTTGTCCAACGAATACCAACACGAGTATGAAGCAGATACAGATATCATATTTATTAAACGAGAAATTAGTACTCGTGCTCATGATTATCCATTGTCATTTAAGTAAAATTAGAAGGTGTCCACTTACAAAATACACCTCATATTCAATTATTTTTTTTATTTTAATTATTTAGTAAACAAAAAAATTTTCTACTAACTTTTTACATTTATTTTTATATTAGTAATTTTTATTATTTATTTTAATTTTGTCTTACTAAATATTGAGTAAAAACTTTTTTTACACTATTACTTATTTTTGTTTAAATTTACTTTATTTATTTTTAGTTATTACTAACTTTTTATATTTATATTTATTTTAGTAATTTTTAATATTCATTTTTGATCGTACCTGATCAGAATTGGACCGTCACAGCTGACTTCGAATTGAATTTGAAGGAGATGGGGGGTACCTGCAAGACACTCCGATGACAAAGTGAGAGACGGAATGAGCAAGCAAGCAAGTATATTGGTGTGTATGAAATGAATACCTGACCCTCTTGAAATATAGGATATTTATAGCCCCCAGCGTTGGCCCAAGGTCCCTTTATTGGGCCGACCAAACAGGCCCAATAAAGGGACTGCTAGGTTCTACATGAGTAGTGGGGACCTGCACGTGGTCCCCTACCTGGATGATGCTCTCCGCAGAATAAAAAAGGTAACGACGCGATCTTCCCGGGACCCTGAGGACTCTGAGACATCCGGAGGGGTTGAAAGTATGCCCTACGAGGAGGGTGCTCGAGCAGGACTTGGATTGGGACGTTCCTCGCCTGGGACATTCCCCGTCGGGGACGCTCTTCGCGGGCACCAGCGGGCGCAATCATGTTCGACCAGTCACCCATGATCGGGGTGTGCCCTGAGGATCTGATGCTCAGCATGGTATGTTATAAATCTTGGATTGGGCCTCACTAGTGATTGGGCCACGGGCAGGCCCAGTCCAGAACAGGAGCCCCCCAAGTCGTTGCTACTGGCACGGGAGTTATGACTTGATTCGAGTTCGCTCTTTCGCGAGACTCGCTTGCGTGATGCTGGGGTTTTCAATCGGGGAGAAGAGACATCGCCCAGTTAGCCTTTTTTCCCGTGCAGCGATCGAGGAACTTTTGTGGGGATGTGGGGATGCGTCGGTTAGACATGTGGTGCGGCTCTTGGAAACCATAATGCCGCCCTAGAGGATAGGACCATCATTGTCTATGCGAATAGAGGTCGAGGATGGGGGCGGTTTGTGGCTCCCCGGCACGATGTTTCATATTCCACGTCATCTCTATAAATAGGGTTCCAGGGCCCATAGTTTGTTTTCACCTCTTCCCGCTTCTCATATTTTCCCTGTTTTCCATCTTGTGAATTTTCCTACCGTCGTTGAGACCGCTGTGTCGTTAGTCGTCTGATCATCTCCATCACCGTCGTTCTTCATTCTTCTCTCAAGTAAGTGTTTTCTCCTTTTGATATCTCGTGTTGTAGATAGGTTTGATGGCTTTATAGTGGTAGAATCTTGTGTCTAGGGGTAGTGCCCGATAAATTTAAGCGCGTTGGGCGCCTGATTCATGGTTGTCCCCGAGATATTCATAAGTTTAGGCATACGGTTTGAGATCGTGCCCGCGACACTCATGCGTTTGGCTAGTAGATTTATGAACCTGGTCACGAGATTCATACTTTCGTTAGTACGTAGGCTAGTTTTCCCCGTAGTATTCTTATACCGGGCCAGAAACATTATGAACTTGGTCGCGGGATTCACCTTCGCTTGTGATATTCATGTTGTGCTCGCGTCGTTCATGATTGATACACGTCCGCCGCTGAGGTCGGTGTTTTGTCGAGGTCCATTTGTTTCCCGTTTTTCGTGCGAATGACCGTAGACACGGTCTGAGTGTTGCTTACTTCTCCCCGTCTTTATGGCGGACAAGTGGATTTACTGTCGAATTCACCGATTTCCTGTACTTTGCAGGTAAATGGCCGACATTCCTGAGTCCTTGAGGCATAACGACGTCGAGGAAACAAGCACAGCGGAGGAAACTATCACCCTGGTCGAAACCGTCGATGACCCCACTCTGGATTGGGTCGGTGCTAAGCCCCGGGGAATAACTTCGATCTACAGCCTTTCCAATAGACAAACTTATACTATCGTCGAGTATGGTGGCGATCAAGAGGGATTTCGAAGGAACTTCAAGATTATGAGGCCGAAGAGCGACGCCCGTATCTGTTTGGAGTTCACACAAGATGCATTTCCCATGTACGAGATCGTATTCAGAGATCTCGGGCTCCGGTTGCCCTTCAATGACTTCCAGGTCGGAGTGTTCAACCATCTGAACCTGGCCCCCTCCCAAATTCATCCTAATGCGATTGCCTTTCTCCGGACATTCGAACTCACCTGTCGTTTCCTGAGGATTGGGGCGACGATCTCCCTGTTCTTTAGGGTTTTCCACCTACAATGGTAATCCCCGAGGAGGGAAGCACAGTTCGGTGTCCCTTAAACAGTCAAAGAGACTGTTTAGGATGTACATGGATTCTGTGCGAGATTTTAAGGACAAGTGGTGTATTTTGCAACCGTCCACCCCGACAGCCATAGATTCCCTGTTCGAACCGGCCGTTGTGGTTGACGGGGATGGGGAGCCATGTTTGGATGCTAAGGGTAACCCCAATATTGGGAGAGTCTCTAGGTTTCCCATTCACTGGTGTTCGGACCATTACGATCATGGTCCTGGATACTACCACACTCCTGCTAGGGGTATGAATGTTGAGGATGAGGAAGCTTATGGCGCCCTGAATAAATTTGTCGACGGCTTCTTTCCTGCTCGGTGGGTTACGAGGGAAGGGTACGACATTCTCGATGAGGATGGCTATCCAACATTTGAGGCGCGCCCGATCAATACTAAGGCGCTCGTCGAGTTCCAATCTTACGGGCAAGCCGTAGAACTCTTAGGTTTCTTGCTTTGCTCTACTAACATTGCTCTTTATTTGTTTTCTTTAATGTATGTAGCTAATCCAAGTAAGCTTCCTTTGCAGTTCACATGGAGGAACGTCGCGAGAGGTTGCTGAAGCTAACTCAAGACAAGAAAATCAGCAAGAGATTGGTGAGGCCACAACAAGCCACGTGGATGGGCCTGACTCCTGACCCGGGCAGGGAAGGATCTAGTGGGTCCCCGGGATCCCCGGACGCCGAGCGCCAATCTGCTCTGATCAGCAGGAAGCGGAGTCGACCAGGTGATGGGGTCGAAGTGACCGACGGAGGTGCCGGTGCCCGGGCCTTCGGCCTGCCACCCTGCTTCGTGGAGAAGGATTTCTTTGAGAGGTTTCCCTTGTCCGTATACGACAATGAGGCCGACATCATCAGGCGGCTTGACAAGGAAGGTCGAAGGAAGCACCTCGCCGCCAGTATGGTCGGGCTGGTAAAATGGCCGAGATGGAAGTTGTCCTCGCGGGGGAAGGATCGGACTCCATGGATCGGGTCAGAGAGCTGGAGGAGGAGAAGGTGGCTCTTGCGGCCAAGTCCCGCAAATTAAAGGCTTCCCTCGAACGCTCTGAGTAAATGTTTCGCGAGCAGTCTGATGTGTTGTCGGGCGAGAAGGAAATGTCCGATAGGACTCTCGAGGAAAGGGATTGCCTTCAGCTTCATAAGGAATAGTTGGAGAGCGACAACCAACGACTGTCGAGAGAGGTCGATGACCTGAAGGCCGTTATGCTGCCCGCTGAGGATGAACCAGAGAGGATGGATGACTTGCGTACGCGCTCTGATTTTATTGCTCGCATTCAACTCCTAGAGTCGGACTGCGTTGGCGCTTTGGCCGATGAGTTTGAGGCTGCGGTGAGTCAGTTGTCCGTGCTAAATCCGGGTTTGAACACCGACGGGGTTGGAGTTCTATCCCATATTGTTGATGGTCGGGTTGTTCCTTCCCCCGACTCTCTTGAAGTCGACGTCAGCACTCCGGGGACTGATTGATACTTTATTGGCGTTTTGGTCTGCGTGCCCGTTTGTTGTTGTTTTTTGGGCTTGTGTGCCCGTATCTGTTTTTAGGGCCTGCGTACCCGTATTATTCTTAGTTTTTTGGCTGTCGTGCCTGGACTATAACTTAGGATATCGCCGGCCCTTGTGGTCGGTATATTATTAATCCTTGGTTATGATTGCTTGTTCGACGGATGCTTTGTTTGTGATTACCTGGTAGTATTTTAGGTATATGCTCGATTGTTATTTTGATAATGAATTCTTTGGAGAAGTTTATATTCTGGTGGAGATATCCGTTCGACCCCTGTGACGGTTCGACGCACTTCGAAATGTGTCAAATGCGCAGAGTGGAATCCGCGTATTGGGCGTATGACCATAATTGGGGTCCTACGCCCGTGGCGTGAACTGCCCATCGCGAGCTGGGTGTTCTTCCATGTGGGGGTACTTCGACAGTGGAGCTCGATCGAGGTGTCCCTGTCGGGCATGTTCGTTCGGTTCAATAGAGTGAACGCCAGTATGCTCTCGTTGGTTGGTAGGTCGGGTCTGTGCCTCGACTCGCCTATGTGGTCGAGATTTTTCCCTTTGTCGACTAAAGGTGAATGTTCAATGATGAACGTCCTCAATTGATGAGGGCTTTAACTATAGTATTGTTCCAGCTTTGCAGCATTCCAGGGTCATGGCAATGGTTCTCTGTTTAATTGATCGAGATAATATGCTCTGGTGCCCGTAGCGCCCTGAACGCGATAAGGTCCCTCCCAGTTTGTGGCCAATTTTCCTTCGCGCGAATCTTTCTGGTTCCTTCGCAAGCCTAGGCTTCCGACCTGGAATTCGCATCTGATGACCTTGTCGTTGTGGCGTAGGGCTACTCGTTGTTTCAAAGTGGCCTCGCACAGGGCTGCTCCCGATCGGATTTCCTCGACCAGGTCGAGCTCATCCCTCAGGGCCTCGTCATTCATTTCCTCGTCAAGGGGCATCTCCGTTTGCCTAGATGGCTCCATGATCTCTACGGGATGACCGCCTCGGTGCCATAGGTTAGTCGGAATGGAGTTTTACCTGTCGTCGAATGGGCGGTGGTACGATAAGCCCACAGGACGCTATGTAGTTCCTCGACCCACCCCCTTTTTTCTTCTCCCAATCTGCGCTTGAGTCCTCGTAGGATAGCCCTATTGGCGGCCTCGGCTTACCCGTTGGTTTGGGGATGCTCGACTGAGGTAAAATGTTGTTTGGTGCCGAGTTTGGCGATGAAGCCTCGGAAGCCTTGGTCGGTGAATTGGGTGCCTATCTGTGATTAGCGCCTGCGAGATTCCAAATCGGGCGAGGACGTTTCGTTTGTAAAAGCGGAAGACGTTATGGGAGGTGATTTTCGCAAGGGCCTCGGCCTCTATCCACTTTGTAAAGTAATCCATAGCCATGATGAGGAACTTGTTTTAGTACGTTCCTTGCACGAACGATCCGAGGATGTCCATCCCCCACCAGGCAAATGGCCACGGGGATGACAATATATTCAGCTCATGTGGAGGGGCGAGATGCATGTCGGAGTGCCTTTGGCATTTGTCGCATCTATTGACGTGGTATTTAGCGTCTTGTTGCATTGTCAGCCAGTAGTACCCCGCTCGTATAACCTTCCTTGCTAGGGATTTGCCGCCCATATGTTGGACGTTAATACCCTCGTGTATTTCTCGTAATATCTCAGGGACTGTGGATTCGTCGATGCGCTTCAAGAGTGGGATGGAAAAAACCCTGCGATATAGGTTGTGCTCGATCACCACGTAGGAGCATGCTCTCTGTTTGGTCGCGGATGCTTCTGTTCGGTCCAAGGGGAGTTCCCCCCTCGTTAGGAAATTGAATATCGGGGTCATCCAGCACGAGCTGTCTCTGACGGCATTTACCTCAGGTGGAGTTGAGGTTTTTTCGATGCTCGGGCGAGATAAGGATTCTTGTATGACGGATTTGTTTCCGCCTTTATTCCTCGTGCTTGCGAGCTTCGAAAGTATATTGACCCTTGTGTTTTGCTCGCGCGGTACGTGCGAAATTTCTGCTCGGTCGAACTTTTTCATGTACTCTTTGACTAAGTTCAGGTATTCGATGAGGATGTTGTTTTTTAACCTGGTATCCTCCTTGGACATGGGACACGACGAGTTGAGAGTCGGTGAAGATTTATACCTCACGGACGCCTAGGTCCTCGGATAGTCTTAGTCCCGCGAGCAGGGCCTCGTATTCCGCTTGGTTGTTCGAGGTCGGAAAAGAGAGGGTGAGCTAATGCTCGACCACCACACCTTCCTCATTTTCTAGGAGGATCCCGGTGCCGCTACCGGATGAGCTGGATGCTCCGTCGATGAAGATGGTCCATTTGTGCTCTTTTCCTGCGGGGGGTTGTGAGCGGTCATCTCCGCGACAAAATCGGCCAAAGCTTGTGCCTTTAGGGATTTCCTACTCTTGTACTGGATGTCGAAATCCGAGAGTTCCAAATACCACTTCAGCATTCGACCCGCCATGTCTGGGCGACCCAGGAGCTGTTTCACGGGCTGATCTGTTCGTACTACGATCGTGTGCGCGAGGAAATAGTGTCTGAGCCTTCTCGCTGCATTGACGAGGGCCAGAGCTACCTTCTCTATCTGTTGGTATCTAACCTCAGGCCCTTGAAGCGCTTTACTCATGAAATAAATAGGTTTTTTCCTATCGGGCGTCTCGCGAATGAGGGTTGCGCTGATGGCTTCGATCGAGACGGCCAGGTACAGGAACAAAGGTTCCCCGTCGACTGGTCGTGATAACACGGGCGGTTGAGATAGACTTTGTTTAAGATGGAGCAGCGCCTGCTTGCATTCTTCGGTCCATTCGAAGGCTGCTTCCTTGCGAAAAAGCTTGAAGAAAGAGAGTGTGTGTTGAGCGGATTTTGCAACGAAACGGGATAACAAGGTGAGCATGTCATTCAGGACTTGTATGGATTTCTTCGATGTAGGTCTGGGGAGGTCGGAGAAAGCCTGGAATTTGTCGGGGTTGGCTTCGATTCCTTGTTCAGTCAAGTAGAAGCCGAGGAATTTGCCCGCCTTGACCCTGGACGTGCACTTCTCGGGGTTAAATCTCATTTTGCATTGCCTCACTTGAGCAAAGACTTCCCTGAGATGAGCGGCGTGGTTGGTGTCTATTCAGGACTTGATGATCATGCCGTCCATGTATACCTCAAGCATATCCCCAATTTGGTTGCGGAAGACTTTGTTCATCATCTGTTGATACGTTGCTCCTGCATTTTTTAGACCAAAGGGCATTACGTTTTAGTAATAGTTGTTCGAGCTGGTCATGAAAGCGGTGCAGTGTTTGTCGCTTATTGCCATTGGGATTTTGTTATAGCCCGAATAGGCATCCATAAATGATAGTATTTTATAACTGGCCGAGTTGTCGACCAACATATCAATATTAGGTAAAAGAAATGCATCTTTTGGGCATGCCCCGTTAAGATCGGTATAATCAACGCACATTCGCCCCTTTCCCTTATTTTTCTTGACAAGTACAACATTTGACAGCCAGGTTGAATACCGGGCTTCAGAAATAAAATTTGCCTCTAGGAGGTCTTTTACAGCTTTTTCAGCAGCCTCCATTTTTTCTGGAGACTGCCTACATCTACGTTGCACTACTTCCCTAGCGACTGGATCGATGGCGAGTTGGTGACAGGAGAACTCAGGGTCGAGTTCGGGCATCTCCACAGCGCTCTACGCGAATAGGTCTTCGTTTTCACACAAGCAAGCTTTGATTTGCTTCCTCGCCAAGTCGGGGATTCCGGTGCCAATCTTAACTCCTCTACTTGAGTCTTCGCCAAGGGGGACGAGTTCGAAGTCCCCATCCGGAATTGGTCGAAGGGGGACTTGCTCGCCGTTGGGAGGCTCATCCTGGTCGAAACGGGTATCCAAGGATATTGAGTCGACCTCTGAAGGGGCTCTCTGCTCTCCCGCTTTGACGGGCTCTAACCTCCGAGGCTCTGGTCGTGTTATTGCAGCTCTTTTGGCGGGCCTTGTACTGGTGTCGACCGTACCACATCCCTTGGATGCCGCGTTAAAACACCTCCGGGCAGCTGCTAGGTCCCCTTGGATGGTGGCAACCCGTGCCCTCTTGGTGTAAAACTTTATTTTTAAATGAACGGTGGAGGGTACCGCGGTCAGCTCTGCCAGTGTCGGTCTTCCTATAATGCAGTTGTAGAGGGAAGGGAAATCAATAACGAGGAAGTTCATCTTCACTTGTCTCGTTGTTGTATTCTCTCCGAATGTTACCATGAGCTCGACGTATCCCCAAGGCTTAGAAGTTGAGCCGTTGAAGCCCTGCAGGTCCAACCCCATGTAAGGCCAGAGGTGAGAGTCGTCGAGCTGCAGGGTTCGGAACAGTTGGTTGTACATCACGTCGATGGAGCTTCCTTCGTCGACGAGGATGAGATGTACGTCAAAGTTGGCTATTCTCGCTCTTATCAGCAGAGGGATGACCGAATTGGGGCCCCCACCAGAGAGCTCCTCGAGATAGAAAGTGATTGGCTCCGACCTGCCCCTCACTTTTTCAAAAGTCACCGTTTGAGGTGGGCCCGTGTCGACCAATTCGTCTAGCTTCCTCTTAGTTAAGTTTATGGTTAGATCGTTGAACCCTCCACCATTGATGACCATGACGGAGGGGAAGTGTTCCCACCTACTGTGCGTCGACAGCGGTTCTTGCATGTGATCGGGGATGTAGAAGTCCTCGGGTCTTGTGATAGAGAATGCGGTTTGGATGGGGACCGACTCGTCAGATGGTCGGGCATCCTCTTCTGCTTCCTTCGTCTCGCGGGTGTCCCGACGAGGAGCTTCGTTTCGCCGGTAATGCGCGAGTCTCCCCCCTTTTATGAGGGTCTCAATGGCGTCCTTGAGGTGGACGCAGTCTTCGGTCAGATGCCCGTGGCTCCGGTGATACTGACAGTATTTGTTCCGGTCCACCCCGGGTTTGGCAGGTGCTACTCGGGGATGCTTGACGCTGCCATCTTTAAATTATGTACTCGCATACTCCGCCAAGATGCGCTCGCAGGAAGCCGTGAGCGGAGTGTATTCTGTGAACAGTCCCGAGGGCCCCCTCTGCTCCTGGGCGTCTCGGGGTTTATCGTCCTTTCTTTTTTCCCCGGTTCGTCGAGGAGGGGCGGTATCTTGTCGCGGATTGCTGCTGGATCCGCGATTCCTGGGGTCTCGGGCTCTGTTGGTCGCTTCTCTCTCCTCGTAGTCCATGTAGGCTCTGGCCTTCTCGAGGAGGGCGTCGAACGTTCGGGGTGGTTCGATGCCCACGAATTTCCTGAATTCGGTACCGGGGAGGAGCCCCCTCTTCAGCAGATATCTCTTTATAGGTGTTTACAGTGATTTCTGGTAAACAACCGCTAGTCCTCCAAACTATCGAATAAACTTACTGACTGTTATTCAATTTCTCTGGTAACTCGCAGGATCGACTAGATTGATCCTAGGACGTGTTGGTCATTAGGGTAACTCTCATGATCGAACAAGTATTCATGGTTGGTATTTAGAATGTTGTGTAGGTGTTTGACTTATTTCGATTTCTCTCTTAAAGATCTAAAGGTGTAATCAAAATATATGTGCGCGAAACTAAATTGCATGAATAAAAGTTAATTGTAAAGACATGTAAAAACTGCATAAAAGACAAGTAAATGACTTCGAAACGTAAAAAACACAGTTGATGTAAAAGATTCGAAATGTGAAGAAAGCGTTTAATGCAAGAAAACTGTAAAATTGCTTTAAGTAAAAAGGTGTTCGAAGGATAAAAACTTGAAGATAAAGGCATAAAATGTATAACAGTTTCTGAAATGTAAAGTATTTGAAATGGAAGGAAAGCATTTAAATGTAAGGCATCAGTGAAAAGATTTCGAATAAAAAGACTTGAGATGCAAAAACTTGTAAATGGTATTGACATAAAGATAAGGAAAGTACTGGAAATGATAAAGGGTTTTCATTAAATCATAAACATGTGGTATTATCATACGTACATTGCTCTTGCATTCGTTTCCCTAGTCATGTGGTAATTTGAATGTTTACTGAGTTTTTTGTACAAATAGATATGACACATGAAATCCTAATGCTAAGACATCTATTTATACTACTTCGACCATAACGGTCTTGCTATAAGATTCTGCCACGTTCAGAACATGCAGAGCAATGCCTCTCTCTTGTTTCCACGTGTCTTCGAATTCTCCAGCGCATATATTTCAAATTTCGAACATCCCGCTTGCATTTGAATTTCAAATGTTTTGGCACTTCTTCGCTTCGAACGCACTTCTTAGACACAGCCTTGTTGTTATTTCGAGACTTCTTTGGATATATTCTCATAACTGTCACTCGAAGCTCCAAGCTCTGATATGCTAATTCGAAGCATTGCTTCTACTATTTCGAAACATGACGCTTTGTTTTATTTCAATCGAAACGTCCAATTTACTTTGCTTCTAATAATATTATCAAAATCTTCAGCCAACAAAATGCCCCTTTAAAATATGTATTTCGATCCCTTTGAGAAATACTTATTTTAAACATATACACAAGATTTTGATGCGACCTTCGAATCATCGTAACATTTATTGCATTTGACTCCAGTCACGTCAATCATAACACTTTTTAGATTCCTTAACCGCCTTGAACCATTTCACAGTATGGTGCAGTTACAAAACAATGATTATCTTTAATCACGCCTGTTACCAATGTTAACTTTACGCCACCTCTTCATTAAACCAACCCATGATTACCACGTATCACAACCTTACTCAGTGGATGCTTAAACTTCCACATTATAAAAACCCATCAACTTAGTCTTTTTTCTTTTCCTCCCACATTCTGAATCTTTTCTCCTTATTTTCTCACCGAAACCCTAAGCTTTCAACATTCTTCCAACAATGTCTTCTTCTACTTCATCCCAACTAAAAAAGGTTTCCAAAAAGAAAGGAAAGACCGCAGGAACTACAATGGAAAGCAAGGTTGTCACTCACCAAGGTCAATCTGTTCTTGTTCCCTAGATGATCTGAAAGGAGAAAGAAATGCTTTATGCATCCCAGGTACTTATTCCTACCACCGCTGCTGGTAAGAGGTTAGCTTTAATGGGCCCTCTTACAGTTTTTGAAATTTTAAAAGACACCAGGAAAATCTTCCCAGTTTGCTATAATTTCAAACCCCTGTTTAATAAAATGGACGCCCCTAAGGCAATAGAATCTTCTGGCTCAAACACCGTGGAAAATCCAACTGTTCCTCCTAAGGACCCTTTTGTATTAGACTATGTAAAGAGTAACTTCAAACCGTTTCGATCTTGCCCTACCTCCGACACTGCTTATCAAAACTGGTTCAATAAGGTAGAAGCTAAGAAATCCCAGCAATGGGAAGAATTAGGTATCTACAACTTGATTAAGCTGTCGAAGCCAGGTTTTACTTACAGTCACCCATTGTTATTCGCGTCCCTATATTTCTAGGACAGTACTTATAATACTTTCCATCTCCCTGGTGGAATGATTACCCCTACCTTCTTTGACATAGCGGCCATCACTGGGCTATCACCAGTAGGAGAGACATATATCCCTGACAACAAAGAACATTCGAGTATAATCGACTTCGAAGTCAAACTAGCAAGCTTTTCAAAGTTTATCAGCCACTACCATGCTGAAGGAGACAGTGTGTCTGATGTAGAACACATTGCTTTCCTTACCTTATGGCTGTCAAGATATGTCTTTTGCAGCAGATCCCTACAGGTAGCCAGTAGGTTTATTCCTCTAGCTAGAGATTTGCATGAGAATCGGAGAGTGTGCTTGAGAGAATTGCTACTAGTTGATCTTTATGAAAGCCTAAGGTCAGCTGTTTCGAGCCTAAAATCTCACACCTCCAAGAATATCCTGTTAGCTGGCCCTTTTTGGTTACTTCAGCTATGGCTAAATGCCATGTTCGAACCTTCCTTGTCAACTGCCAACACCATTGCTGAACAAGACCCTGAAATAACGGATAGAATGATCGAAGGCACTCGGCTGCAAAGACTAACCCCAAATGATGATAAGGATGACTTCAAAGTCCTATTCTCAAAATACATCATGATATTCTCCAAGAGGCATAAGTTTGAAGAGACCATGGCGCCTTTTGCTTCAAGGGCTCATGGACCTTCATGGTTCACCATGGCTCTCTCAGAAGCTGTCAAGAGCAAAGAGATTCAAGATGTATGGAGATCCTTTTTGCTACCCAGACTAATCTCTTCAAGAATAACTCCTGCCAAGAACCAGAATTTCCTTTTCGCTTACCAGCCAAATTTTGTTTCGAGACAGTTTGGCTTATGCCAACTAATTCCTGAACCCTTATTTCAAATTGAGAGTGCCATTACCTCTGGGCGAACCTTCTAGGCATGGGAAGCCAAACTACAGCAAGAACAATACCAAGGATTTGCCCAGTTTGAGCTAATAACTTTCGAACCTACCCACCTTACAGCAAAGGGGTTTCTGGAATGGTGGACAAAGTTTTATCAAACTTATATGTTCGATACTCTTACTATTCAGCAGAAACTAACTGATGCCTTCGATGTGAAGGTACCATCCAAGAAAGGTATGTTCACTCATGCCAAAGAGATTAAAGCTTTTCAAAATTATTTCGAAACTACTTATGATCCCACACACTTGGAATCCACTGTGCATCAAGCGGCTGAGACCTTGAAGGAAAAATTCAAACAAAAAGCTTCTAAGTTAAAACTTCCTTCAGGGTTGTCACCTGAGGATAGGTATAGGTTGGCATTCGAAATGCATCCACCTAAATTCCCTAGATTACCTACCTCAGAACTGGCTCTGGCTTGGTTTCCTCCATACCCTTGGTGGTTCACTTGAAAAGAAATGTTCAAACATCTTCAAAAGAAACCAAAGCCATCTGAGACTGTGACATAGGCTCGACACTGGCTCCACGATTTCCCAGGACATCTTCGCTATGACCTTTCTGCCATGTCGATTAAATCTGATCAAGGTACAGGTGCGAATGCTTGGGAAAATCCCAAACTTTTTTCATTTTCCATATCTTTAACTTTTGCCTTAATTGTTTCGATTTTCAGCCATCAGGATAAAGACAGCTGCTTCGAAGTCGAAAGAAGGGAGCGCCTCTCAAGCTTCTATCGAAACCACTGACAATGTGACTCCATCCGAAACAACAACCATTGCTGCAACAACAACAACAATACCAACAACAACCAGTGTTCAAACTCCACAGGTAATCACTTAGCCTTGATGTTTCGAATTCACTAATGTTTCATGATTTGCATCTAACTCTTTGTTTAAATCTTTTCAGACCAACAAACTTCCGCCTACCACTCAAAAGAAGCGAAAATCAAACACCACTGGGGAAGACCCCAAGGCTGGAGGAAACTTACCAGCTGCTTCGAAGAAGAAGCAGAAGAAGGATATTTCAAAGAGCGTTGTACCAACTAGTGTCTCTGGACTCAATTCCAGGAATGCTGCTCCCTCACCCAAATCCAAAATTCCATCTTCGACCTCCAACGTAATGTTGGAACGCATAGCTAGCAACCTCTCTTCCGAGAGTCCACAAGTAAATTGAACTTTAAACTTTTGGAAATAATTTCTCATTACCTTGGTGCATGCTTTTAATATTCTTTCCCTCCTTGCAGAATATCTCAAATCCAGCTTTCACCACTTCGACCTCACCCTCAAAAGCTGCTGCTCCACTCAACTCCTCTCCTCAAGGAGACTCCAGCAATCTTGTACAGAATAAAGGTTCCTCCAATATGGAGGTTATGGCTGGGGCTTCTGAGCAGCAAGATGATCAAAGTACCTCTCCTCCTATAAAAGAAACAAATGAAGCAACGCTTCATGAATCAGCAGAGGCTTTACAAAGAACTTCTCTCCAAAAGTCCCCTCTTGAAACCCTTCAAGAGGACCCAAAGGAAACTCATGCTGAAGGAGAGAAAGCTGATTCTGGCCAAAGAAACGAAGAATCTGTAGAAGAAGAGTCTGAGGAGGAGGATGCCAACGATGGTTCGACTGCTGGGACAGAGTCCAATGCAAATAGCAGCGAAAAAGAAGACATCGAAGTGGTGGACTTGGATGACGATGAAGAAGATAATGAGCACGAAACGAATGAAGGGGATGGTGACACAACCATCAAACCCATGGAAGTCGAAATGGACGTGACTCCCCTACGTGTGGAACTCCCTCAACCGTCTTTGTCTCGAATGACTGATGAGGAGCTTGCACTCCTGAGACGAAATGACCCTATTGGGTACATGAAGGCGAAGCTGGCTCTCAGGGACGCTCCACTTGCTAGGGCTAGCACAAGTTCGACAAGCAATCCTCTTCCCACAGATGAAAGAATTGTACTTCTTAACAGGATTAGGAAAACAATTCTTAATGTGGATATATTCAAAGTGCTCAAACAGGATAGCACTGCTTGCTACACTATGAAGGAGTTGCTTACAAAAGTAAACCTTGCTACCTGCTCCTTTCCAGTTAGTACTATCTTGTTCGATCTTCAATCTTTGCTGGACAACGTAACTGGTTACCTTCTCCAAGATGAATCTGCTGCCAGAAAGGTTCAAGAAAAACGCACTGCAATGGATGCTGCTTATGAACAAGCTTCAAAACTCTCTCAAGAAGCTGAGGATCAAGCTATGCATCTAAAGCAAGCAAAAACTGATTATGAGGCTCGAGCTGAGTCCATCCTTCTCTGGGAAAGGCAGATTCAGGAACTTCAACAGAAGGTTAAAGAGGCTAAAGAACAACAAATAGCCTTCGAAACCAATACTGCTGGTAACCAATTCGAAGAGCTTCTCAACCAGGGGCTTGCAGAAATGGAAACTGCAGAATAACTCAAGGGAGAAGTGGCAACCTTGGAGGGAGCCAGGCGTTTTGCTCAATAGAGACTTGAATCTTTTCGAAGTACCTTCAACAGACTGAAGAATAATTCTTATTTCTAAATTTCATTGTTCATTTGATTACAATTTGGTTTTTTATATGTAATATTCGAACAACGCCATTTTGGCATCCCATATTGCCATTTTGGCATTTTTATAATATTTTGGTTACGTTGTTACTATTTGAATCTCCTGCAGGCGTGGCTTATATTTCTTTAAATATTTCCCATTAACCTTTAGGATACGTTTATCATCCGTCAATTCTTCGATTTCATATGCATTGTTTGAGAATACCTTTAGTATTCGAAAAGGTCCTTCCCAATGAGGTGACCATTTACCTAGTGTTTTATTTTTCTTGTCCATGGGCAATATGACTTTCCAGACTAAGTCATTAAAAATGAATGCTTTTCTCTTCACCCTTTTGTTGTATGTCCTGGCCACTCTTTCTTTTTGTCTCATCAAGATTTCCAATGCATGTAATCTAACTTCGTCCAACTCAACTAATTCATTCATCATCATCTCCCAATATAATGCAGCTGGGATTTCGTTTTGTCTTTGAATTCGAACTGATTGTAGATGAATTTCTACTGGCAGCACTGCATCATGACGAAATGTGAGTTGGAAAGGCGTAGTGTTAGTAGCTTCCTTAGGAGATGTTCTACAGGCCCATAGTATTTGGTCCAAAGTTTTGTGCCAGTTTCTTGGCTTTTTACCAATATGTTTCTTGATTAACCCTATTATCACTTTATTGGCTGCTTCGACTTGACCATTTTCTTGAGCATAATATGGCGTTGATGTTAGCAATCTAAACCCCATTTCTTGGGAAAATTCTTGCATCTTTCTACCAGTAAACACAAAGCCTTGGTCTGTGGTTATGCTCTCTGGCAATCCGAACCTATAGATAATGTGCTTCTGTATAAACTCAATAATAGCCTCTTGATCAGCAACTATTAATGGTATCGCTTCGATCCACTTGGTAAAATAATCTATTCCTACCAAGATATATTTCTGTCCTTTAGACGAAGCAGGATTTATTTCTCCTATCAAATCCAATGCCCATCCTCTAAATGGCCATGGTTTGATGATTGAATGCAATTCACTTGCAGGGGCATGTTGAATCCCTGCATGCTTCTGAGATTCCTCACATCCTTTAGCAAAGTCTATACAATCTTTGAGCATGCTAGGCCAATACAAGCCGTATCGAAATAACAGCCATTTCATTTTGTGACCTGCTTGATGTGCCCCACATGCCCCATTGTGAGCTTCTGACAATGCTAATTATGCCTCACTTTCTCCTAGGCATTTCAATAATACGCCCTCTTGGGTCTTTTTAAACAATTCGTTCCCCATGAGGAGATATGATAATGCTCTGTATTTTGTCTTTCTATCCACATTCAAAGTTGGGTTTGCTAAATAACTCACCAGTGGACTTCGCCAATCTGCATCTGATAAAGTGTTTATGGCTAATATTTCGAATCCCTGTTTCTCAGCATATCCCAATTTCATACTTTCTAGATCTGAAGGTGTGAACCTAGTAGCCATAACTCTACCCCTTAATTCAACTAAATCCTCAAAGTTCCTGACAGAAACTTTATAACCCGAAGCCAACTGTGCTAAGTCATTTGCTTCTTGGTTCTCTATTCTTGGTATGTGTTGAATATCCATGTATTCAAATTTCCTAAGTAGCCTGTTGACTATGACGTAGTATATCATCAAGTTTTCCTTTATGCATTTATACTCCTTTGTAATTTGTTTGACCACTAATTCGGAGTCTCCTTTAATTTCGACTCTAGTTGCCCCCAATTCCAACAAAGCTTCAAGTCCAACAATGAGCACTTCATACTCAGCTTCGTTGTTCGAGAAACGAGGACCATCTAATTTATACTTGAATTTTGTTGGAATTCCTTCAGGAGAAATTAGAAGGACTCCAACACCACTTCCATTCCCGTGGGTTGAACCATCAAAGTATAATTTCCATGGTTGCATTTCGACGTAACTCATGACAGTCTGCTCAACCAATGAATGGTCCACAATGAAGTCAGAAATCACTTGGCCTTTCACAGCTTTTAAAGGCATGAAAGTCAAAGAATATTCTGTTAAGGCTAAAGCCCATTTACCAACTCTGCTATGCATTATTGGTTTTGAAAGCATGTGTTTAATGACATCGAAATGAGATGAAACATAAACATCAACAAGCTTTATATAATACTTGAGTTTCATACAAGAGAAATACAAACAGAGACATAGCTTTTCTAAATTGCTATATCTGGTCTCTGCATCATTTAGTACTCTACTTAAATAGTATATGGCTCTTTTGATACCATTGATATCTTCTTGTGCTAACATACTACCTATACTAACTTCAGAGGCAGATATGTACAATCTCATGGGCTTCCCCCATGAAGGTGGAGACAAGATAGGAGGCTGAGAGAGGTATCTTTTTATCCTGTCAAATGCCTCCTGATGGGCTTCGTTCCATTCGAAGGCTTGGCCTTGCTTTAGACGAAGCAACAGAGAGAAAGCTTGTGTTCTCCCACTCAGATTCGAAATGAACCTTCTGAGGAAGTTAATCTTCCCTAGAAGAGATTGCAGGTCCCTTTTTGACGTAGGTGCTTTCGTCTCCATTATGGCTTTGGTTTTGTTCTGGTTGATCTCAATCCCTTTCTTGTGAACCACAAAACCAAGGAAATCTCCAGCCTGCACAAAAAATGCACATTTAAGGGGATTCATCTTTAAGCCATGTTTTCTCATTCGTTCGAATGATTGGCTCAGATGATGCAAATTTGTTTCTGCAGATATAGATTTGATGACTATATCATCAATATACACCTGCATAAAGGTTTCAATGAAATCATGAAAAATCGAATTCATTGCCCTTTGATAAGTTGCCCCAGCGTTCTTTAAACCAAAAGGAATCACCACCCATTCGTAGGTGCCTAAGGCTCCTGGGCAACGAAATGCTGTCTTGGCAACATCTTCTTCAGCAATGAAAATCTGATTATACCCAGAGTACCCATCTAACATACTCAAGTATTCGAACCCTGCAGCAGAGTCTACTAGCATTTCTGCCACAGGCATGGAGTACTCATCCTTAGGGGTTGCAGTGTTTAAATCCCTAAAATCTATGCAAATTCTTAAAGAACCAATTTTCTTAATAACAGGTACTATATTTGCTAACCATTCGATGTACCTTGTGGTTCTGATGAATTTGCAACGCAGCAACCTTTCGATCTCAGCTTTAATCTTTGTGAGAACCGCTGGTGCGAATCTTCTAGGAGTTTGTTTGATGGGCTTCTTGCCATCTTTGATTGGCAGTCTGTGTTCGACTAACTCCCTCTTTAAACCAGGCATTTCGTCATAATCCCATGCGAAGCAATCTTTATTTTTCTTGAGGACCTCGATCACTTCCTGCTTGAGGCCTGGGCTAAGTTTTACACTTATGTAGGTTATTCTTTTCGTGTTTTCATCCCCTAAGTTGACTTCTTCGAGTGGGTCCTGTGCCAACATTTTGGCACCTGAGTCTATGGGGTCCCTTTCGAAGCCTAAGGGTTCTTTATCGTAGATGGCGTCCAACCTTTGTTCCATCTCAAGTCCTTTAAAGGGTGATCATTTCGAGCCATCCCCACTTATTTCTTTCATCTTTACAGCTAATTTATTTATTTCAGCCTCTAAGGCCGCCTTTGATTCGTTCTCAGCCATATAGGCTGAAATCCTTTCAAAAAAGGTGGACTCAGTCATGGATAAGGTTGTCGAAGTCCCAGCCTGCTGGCCGTCTTTGTATAGTACTTTCAACTCCCTCTTCTTCACTGATTATTCTTCTATCCCAGTAAAGGCCATCATGGCGAAGGGTCATGTAGTAGTGGGCGTTTATGGTTTCGTTGATCTCATCATTTGGAACACACGGAGCAATCTTTGCCAGATGTTTGTCATAATTCCTCTTGTCAACTAAATTGACTGTTGACATGAAGTAACTCTGGTCTGCTTCAATGTTTTCCACGATGCCATCTTCTCTCCATAGAACTAATCGTTGATGCATTGACGAAGGAACTTCCCCTACGCCATGGATCCACTCCCTTCCCAGCAATAAGTTGTAGTTGGCCTTGGCTTCGATCACCATAAACATGGTGGGCCTACAGCTTGAGCCTATTGTCAAGTCCAACTGAACCACTCCCAGTGTTTTGCCCACTTTCCCTTCATAATTGGATAGAACCATATTGTGGGGCTTGATGTCTCCTTCGCGGATCTCTAATCTTTTCAGCATGAAGTGGGGTATCAAATTGACTGCAGCACCCCCATCCACTAGAACCTTATTCACGCCATGGGCACCAACTTTTGCCTGAATAAATAGTGGCTTAAGATGGTTCTTCATAGCTGGTTCTGGACGTTCGAAGAACGCATTTTGCTCTTCGACAGCCCCATTGTCCATCACATAGTATCACACAGGCCTATGCTTCATCAAATCTATGGTATCTTCTTCCTCATATTCATCAATTTCAGTTTCCAGTCCAAATTCACAGGGAAGCACAGATACCACGTTGCAGTTTAGGTTGAACGAAGACTCCCCCTCTGACTCGAAGTTACCCGTTATCATATCTTCGTCTTCTTCTGGGCCTGGAGTGTATTCCTTCGGTTCATCTAGTTGTACTTCAAAGAAAAGCCTCCTATTAACTAGGGGTTTGTCTTCAGTTTGATTTTTTGGTGTGGGTTTGTTGGTGCTAGATTCACCTTGGTTCCTTGTTGAGGTTGCCCCTTTATTTGCCACAGCTTCTCTCTCAGCCTTTCGAATCCTCTGCTGCCTTCGCCACTGGGATCTTGACATGGGGTTCCTCCCTTTGTAGTTCTCTAATCTTACCTCTTCCCTTTTTGCTATGTTGAATTGCCTCCTGTATGTCATAGCATGGCGTGCATTTCGTTCGGTGTTTCTCCATATGTCTTTGCCTTTGTCATTTCTGACTTGCATCCATCTGTCGGTTGGCACTTCAGCAGGGAGTTTGAATGTCACTCTTCGAGAAGCCTTGGGATGAGGACTATCAGGCCTTCGTTGTTTGTGTCTGCTATCGAAACGTGGGCCCATCTGAACATTTTCTTGATGGTTCCAGCAAGGGGCGAAGGGAATCGTTTCGAAGGCTCTGGCCATGTTTTGATCATACACAGCAGAACACCTTGGGCATATCAAGCACTTGGTTGCCCCTTTGTAGCAGCGAAACACAAATTCCAGCAAACTTTCTCCAGCCTTAGGATAACACCTGAATAGCTGGTTATCCTGGCGCCAATTGTTGCCAGTTCGAGCCCTCTGTACCCTCTCGAAGTTCGCAGTGATTCTCTGATTGCAGAGGATGCTGCACCTAGGGCACAGTATCATGCCTGTATCTCCCTTGTGGCATGTCATGAGGTAATCCTTGAGACTAGCATCTCCAGCATGATTATCCTCCATTTTATACTTCTCTTTTTCTAAGTATCTTTCTACCTCCTCCATCCAGAGCGAGGCCTCTCCATATCCACCATGTTTACCTCAACATCTTCCCCCTTAGCTTCATCATCTCCCCATCCTGTGGGTTTTATGTCTTCGATGTGGACTTTTGAACTCTCTGGGGCAGAATATTTGACCAAATAGTCAAATTTTCCACTGGGTTCCCCTAAAGTGTCCCATATTTCTTTATGAGGGGAAGTTGGCTTCGTGATTTGGACTTTCTCCAATTCCAGCCTCAGGCCTTCAGTGACCTGTGTCAATTCTTGGTTTTGATTTTCCTGTCCTTCAGTAGCCTGGATTTCTTTTGCAACAGCTAAAGGTGCTGCTTCAATCGAAGTCTCTGGTAGCTTCTGGACGTCTTCAGTGACCTCCTTATCGACTTCGACTATCACCCAACTTTCGTTTTCAGTACCTTTCTCTCCTATTGGGGCATCACTTTGGTCAGCTTCCACCATGTTAATCTCTCCAATGCATGCAGGCTCGCAGTAGTTAGTGTCTGCGACGTCCAAGGGATCTTCGTCCACTTTCATCTTTGCTTTATCAACAAACTTCAGCCTGCCATCTTTGATTGCATTCTGAATTAGGTCCCTGAAAAGAAAACACTGTGAGGTTTTGTGGCCTAGGAAACTATGATATTTGCAAAATCCTCTCTTCTTTCTTTGATCTAAAGGAGGTATTTTGACATTTGATGGCACAATGAGTTGGCCATCTTTGACAAGTAAATAAAAAATCTCATCGCATTTAGTGACATCGAAGGTATAAACCTTCTTTGGGAATTTGTCACTTTTCTCATTTTCAACAATCTCTTTCCCTTTTGTGGGAACCAATAATTTGCAGGAGTAGGGTGGTGCCTGTTTTAATTCAGCGAGGTCGATTTCGACCTCTTCGAATTCGAATTCAGGATAATCTTCCGCTTCCTCAGTTCCAACATAGGAGATCCTTTCCTTCTTGTTATTTTTAAAGACTCTGGCCTTTTCGGCCTTTTTCCTTTCGACCTGTCGAACCCTGTCGGCTAACTGAGCCATGTCCCTCAGATATTGAGTGTCTAGTTTCTTTCGAATAGAGTAATCCAAGCCACCAGCGGCCATTTCGACTAACTCATGTTCAGGCACCACTGTGTAACATCTGGATTTCAAAAGCCTAAATCTATTCAGATAATCATCTATGGGTTCAGTGAGCTTTCTCTTGACACTGGCTAATTCCTTCAAGCTTATTTTTTACTGTCCCATGTAAAACTGTTCATGGAATAATCTCTCCAAAAGCGCCCAAGTGTCAATGGACCCAGGGGGCAAAGTGGTGAACCATGTGAAGGCGTTTTTTGTCAGGGAACTTGGGAAGTATTTGATCCTGAGGTCTTCATTATTGGCTATATCTCTCGCTTCGGTTAGATATCTGGCTATATGTTCGATTGTTGACTCATTGGTATCCCCAGCGAACTTTGTAAATTTAGGGACTTTATACCCCCTTGGTAAATCAGTATGCATTATGCAATCTAATATAGGAGAAGCATAATTTGGCCTTCTAATTCCTGTGTTGAGGCCATTCTGGGCCATAACTCTCTCTATCATGGTGGTTAAATTGTTCTCTGCCAAGATGTTATCGTTTCGAATTCTATGAACGACAGCATCAGCATCTTGATTTCGACCCACCATGACAACCCCCCTAGGTTGTTCTTCTCGAAACTCTGGGACTTCCAGCCTTTCGACCCTTACCCCTGGTTCCGTAATTTCTCTTTGTGGGCCTGGGATCATTGGGGCTTCTAGCCTTTGTGCCCTTGCCCCCAAGTTAACTTCTTCTCTAGGTGGTCTATAGGTTGGGTCGTTAGCAATTTGTTCCATAACAGGCATGTTTGCTCGAACTCCCGCCTGATTCTGCCTGCGCCTCTCTGGGGGAGCAAAGAAATCTGCTATTCGACTCATGTTATCTGCGTTTTCTCTGTTTGTCACAGTCAAATTTTGTACTATTGGGCCAAATATTTCCTGCATAGTTTGTGCTAATACCCCTATCATATTATGGTTACTGTCATCCATCAATTGCCTAAAAGCCAACTGGTTTTCTGTGGTTAAAATAGGCATTATGCTATAACCCACTGACCCTTGGTTATTTGTCATAAACTGATTCGCCCCAGACCCAGACCCTAATTGTGGTGATGAATTCGATGTGGAATTGTGTAAACCTGCCATAAAAGATGTTGGCATTCCATAAGAGGAATTTTTGGTTCTATTACCATCGAAACTGGGTGGTCTAGTTAGTGGAGTGGCGAAATGGGTTTGTGTCCCTGATGGTGGAACAAATCCCCCAGGATAACCAATGGTTCCAGTATTTCCTAAGATCGAACTATTAGTTGATATGCCACTTACTCCATTAGTGGCTATATTACTGGTAGAAGAGGCAACAGACTGTGCATTCGAAGGGATCACATTAGACGTTCCCATCGAAGCGGACACATTAGTGCCTGTTGTATGTGGGGCATTTTGTTCCCCTTGTTGATTGTCAGAACTAGACATCTTGTTCAAACGTTTTCTTCTGGATACGGGTTGGTTGCTGTTGGTTATTTTACCACTTCTTAGGTTCATAAAACAACAAACTTCTTAGGTTCCAACGTTTTTATAATGGTTATGTCTCAACAATCTTTATTTCTAATGTCCAACGATGGGTCCCACCGGGTGTGCCAATTTGTTTACAGTGATTTCTGGTAAACAACCGCTAGTCCTCCAAACTATCGAATAAACTTACTGACTGTTATTCAATTTCTCTGGTAACTCGCAGGATCGACTAGATTGATCCTAGGACGTGTTGGTTATTAGGGTAACTCTCATGATCGAACAGGTATTCATGGTTTATATTTAGAATGTTGTGTAGGTGTTTGACTTATTTCAATTTCTCTCTTAAAGATCTAAAGGTGTAATCAAAATATATGTGCGCGAAACTAAATTGCATGAATAAAAGTTAATTGTAAAGACATGTAAAAACTGCATAAAAGACAAGTAAATGACTTCGAAACGTAAAAAACACAGTTGATGTAAAAGATTCGAAATGTGAAGAAAGCGTTTAATGCAAGAAAACTGTAAAATTGCTTTAAGTAAAAAGGTGTTCGAAGGATAAAAACTTGAAGATAAAGGCATGAAATGTATAACAGTTTCTGAAATGTAAAGTATTTGAAATGGAAGGAAAGCATTTAAATGTAAGGCATCAGTGAAAAGATTTCGAATAAAAAGACTTTAGATGCAAAAACTTGTAAATGGTATTGACATAAAGATAAGGAAAGTACTGGAAATGATAAAGGGTTTTCAAATCATAAACATGTGGTGTTATCATACGTACATTGCTCTTGCATTCGTTTCCCTAGCCATGTGGTAATTTGAATGTTTACAGAGTTTTTTGTACAAATAGATATGACACATGAAATCCTAATGCTAAGACTTCTATTTATACTACTTCGACCATAACGGTCTTGCTATAAGATTCTGCCACGTTCAGAACATGCAGAGCAATGCCTCTCTCTTGTTTCCACGTGTCTTCGAATGCTCCAGCGCATATATTTCAAATTTCGAACATCCCGCTTGCATTTGAATTTCAAATGTTTTGGAACTTCTTCGCTTCGAACGCACTTCTTAGACACAGCCTTGTTGTTATTTCGAGACTTCTTTGGATATATTCTCATAACTGTCACTCGAAGCTCCAAGCTCTGATATGCTAATTCGAAGCATTGCTTCTACTATTTCGAAACATGACGCTTTGTTTTATTTCAATCGAAACGTCCAATTTACTTTGCTTCTAATAATATTATCAAAATCTTCAGTCAACAATAGGTCCGTGCAAGGGACCTGGATGGCTTCCCGGTTGAAGCGGTTGATGAATTCCCTCAAGGTCTCATCGTGCTTTTAGACGATGGCCTCGAGTGCCACTTCGGTCTTCGAATGTCGCCGCAACACAGTGAACAAGCTGATGAATTGGTTCTTCAAGTTTCTCCACGAGGTAATTGACCCCGGGGCGAGACCTTGTACCAGTCCATAACTTCTTTCCTCAGAGTCGTGGGGAACAACCGGCATTTGATTGGTCCTCCGACGTTATGGTAGTGTAGCATGGCCTCGAACCCGTCTATGTGGTCGATCGGGTCGGTGACGCCGTCATATTCTTTTAAGTGGGGAGGCTTCTCCATGCTCGGGGGAATGGGCGCCTCCATGATAGCTTGTGACAAGGGACCACGGGGGTCGTCCTCGTCACTCCGTTCCGGGGAGCGGGACGAGGATCTGATGTATTGTCGGTCACGATGGCCCTGGTCGTGCGGGACGTTCCTCGAGCAATGTGACCGTTGATAGATTCCTCCGTGTCTATCCCCGAGAGGTCTTCGTTCTTGCTGTGAGGGACCATGGTTGAGCCTTTCTGCTTCGATGATTGGTTCCCTCTCTAAGTGGGGTCGCCGCCCGACTGGTCGGGGCGACGAGCTTCGAGAGAAGTCCTGATCCTGTCTCCGCGGGGGAGATCAAATGCGTTCCTCCGTTCTTCGAGGAGGAGGGGATTGAGGCCTCCTGTGTCTTCTAGGGGGCCTTCGGTCGTCTTCAAGTGCTCTCAATATTTCCCCCTGGGCAAACATGAGATAGTTGGTCTGGTTGATTGCCGCGAACAGTGTCCTGGTCGTGGCGTCTGCTCCGGCGGGGACAGTGACCTCGTGGAATTGGACGGTTGGGTCTTCTTCAAGTTGATGGGGGACTGATGAAGATGAAGTTGTGGCTCCGTCCCGGTAGTTAGAGGGTCTGGGGACGATGCTGCCGGGGAGTATGTTATGGCCGGTGATGCCGGCGTTGTCGGGTCTGGCATTTTTGTCGGCGATGTTGTTAGCTTCAATGACGCAGACGTTCTGGTGGTCCTGAGTCTGGTCAGCCATGACAGTCGAGGATGGTTTTAGCTTTGGTCTCTTTAAGTGAATAAGATGGGAAAGCTTAGTTTCCCACAGACGGCGTCACTGATCGTACCTGATCATAATTGGACCGTCACAACTGGCTTCGAATTGAATTTGAAGGAGATGGGGGAGGTACCTACAAGACACTCCGATGACAAAGTGAGAGACGGAATGAGCAGGCAAGCAAGTATATTGGTGTGTATGAAATGAATAACTTACCCTCTTGAAATAGAGGATATTTATAGCCCCCAGCGCTGGGCCAAAGTCCCTTTTTTGGGCCGACCAAACAGGCCCAACAAAGAGACTGCCAGGTTCTACGTGAGTAGTGGGGACCTGCACGTGGTCCCCTACCTGGATGATGCTCTCCGTAAAATAAGGAAGGTAACAACGCGATCTTCCTGGGACCCTGAAGACTCCGAGACATTCGGAGGGGTGAAAGTCTGCCCTACGAGGAAGGTGCTCGAGCAGGACTTGGATTGGGATGTTCCTCGCCTGGGACGTTCCCCGTCGGGGACACTCTTCGCGGGCACCGACGGGTGCAGTCGTGTTCGACCAATCACCCATAATCGGGGTGTTCCCGGAGGATCTGATGCTCAGCATGGTATGTTGTAAAGCTTGGATTGAGTCTCACTAGTGATTGGGCCACGAGCAGGCCCAGTCCAAAACAATTTTAATTTTGATTTATTAATTATTTAGTAAAAACTAATTATTTCCCACTTACACTTATTTTTTTTAATTTTATTTATTTTTAGTTATTTACTAAATATTAACTTTTTCTTCCATTAACTTTATATATATATATATATATATATATATATATATATATATATATATATATATATATATATATATATATATATATATATATATCATTATCATTTTTAATTAATTAAAATATTATTTTGTTTTAATTAACATTTTTCCTCCAAATTTTTTATAACTAACCATTGCGATTAAGAAAAACTCAGGTTCTTGATCTTAAAAATTTCAATATCATATCACTTTTAATTTTTAATAAAATTCAACTTTTGGAAGTCTAGCGGGATGCCTTAACTTTTGCCTAAGCGACTTGTTTTCAAGTTTCGACTTAGCGGGGATTTTTATTTCTTTCTTATCCATACTTTCCCTTTTGAACAATTCGTTGATCTTTATGTCATCTTCAATTTGTTGGAAATGGTGGTGACTGTATGAGTCTTTGGTAGATGAGGGATATCCATTATTGTATCGTCATCTGATCTCGACTTCTTGATGTACGAGAGATACCCATTGAGATATCGTTAATTGATGCACACTCCTAATAAGAGAGGGTTAGCCATTGTGGTTTTGACTATCCTCAACCTTCTGAAGGATAACCAATGTTGTATCCTTAGATGCGCACTCTTGATGAGTTCTGAACGCATGATCAAATTAACTGAACACTATCCGCCCCAGGGTTAAAATGAGGTTTTTTCCTGAACAGAAAAGAAACTTCTACTTCAAAGGCTCAGAGGGGTTAACGAGGGTCTATCTCCATTATATCTCCGGTGTTTAGGAATTGAAACAAGGCCTGTACATCGTTAGAAGGGTCTTACTCAAAGGCATACCAACCATAGTTTTTTTTTGTGTTTTTAGATTATCGTCATCCTCCCTCCAATCTTTGCCTAAACATAAGACTTGAAAACTTGGCAGCAATATGCAAGTAAAACATTTAAAGAGTGATAACGAATGGATGAATAAAAACGAAAGGAAAACTTCAAGACAAGCCTACTTATTGCATTAATATTTTCATTCAAAAATAATCAAGTTTCTACTTGCAAGCAATGTTTAAACAAACAAGCAAGAATGCAAATGAAAATGCAGTAAAGAAACCAATGATTTCCATCGTTGAGGAGACTTGACTCTGTATGGACTTCTTAATTCTGATGACTTTCTGCAATCTTGATGCTTAAACGAGTGAGAGAACTCCCCTTCTAATCTGATGTGAACACAACAGTCTCTGAATTGATCCTGTCTTGGATCTTGTCTCTGGATGACATATCATCTTCAATCGAATGGCCAGGTGTCCCAGAATAATATGCGTAGAAGATTATTTCAGGAGAACGGATGGATGCTTTATCAAGCGAATCATTATAAACTACATCACCAAGCATCTTATGCCACAAAGAAACAATATAATTCACACGAAAACAAAGTGATTTAAATATTTTATGTTGTATTTTAAGAACACCTACTAACATGATTGTAAAATAATTAATGGATCATTAAAAGGTAAAAAGCTCACACGAAAACAAAGTGATTTAAATATTTAATTAATAATATACCAACAGGATAAAAGTAAAAAAAAAAAAAGTTATTTAATTAATAGTCTTTAGGTTAATTAATTGTGAAGAAAGAGAAAGAGTTTTATTGGTCTATTTAAAGAGGTTCAGTAAATTTAGGAATGATAAAAAAATTTGTATGCTTCATTATTTTACAAATAAAATTTGTCAAGGATACGAGTAAAATGTTTTAATGGGATATCTATGAGTAAAATAAATAAATATTTAATTATTTGTTTATTTATGGTTATAAATATAATTTTGAAGGTATTAGTATTTACTGGTATCTGTATTCGTTAATAATTAATAAAATTATTTAAATATTAATTTATTTAATCTAAAATTATTATTATTATTATTATTATTATTATTATTATTATTTATAGATAAAAATATGATTTTGATGGTACCGTATACACGGATATTCGTATCTGTTAATAATTAATAAAAAATTACTTAAATATTAATTTATTTAATCTAAAATTATTATTATTATTATTATTATTATTTTGGTAAATATGAAACTATTATTATTTTATTTAGTATAATATGATTATTTATAAAAATAAGAAATAAAATGAATGTGATTTTTTTTGTTATTATTATTATTTATTAAATTCGAAAATATTTGTTGTCTTTAAAAAAGATAAAAAAATTTAGTTTTTTTATATATGTTTAAAAATAATAAAAAATATTCATGCATACTTGTATATACTAGCAGATATTTCAAAATTCACGGAAATTTGTTCAACGGATACCAACACGAATATGGAACAGATACATATATTATATTTATTAAACGAGAAACTAGTACTCGTGCCCATGATTATCCATTCTCATTTAAGTAAAATTAAAAGGTGTCCATTTACAAAATATACCTCATATTCAATTAATTATTTTTATTTTAATTATTTAGTAAACAAAAAAATTTCTACTAACTTTTTACATTTATTTTTATGTTAGTAATTTTTATTATTTATTTTAATTTTATCTTATTAAATATTTAGTAAAAACTTTTTTTCCACTATTACTTATTTTTGTTTAAATTTACTTTATTTATTTTTAGTTATTACTAACTTTTTAAATTTATATTTATTTTAGTAATTTTTAATATTCATTTTAATTTTGGTTTATTAATTATTTAGTAAAAACTAATTATTTCCCACTTACACTTATTTTGTTTAATTTAATTTATTTTTAGTTATTTACTAAATATTAACTTTTTCTTCCATTAACTATATATATATATATATATATATATATATATATATATATATATATATATATATATATATATATATATATATATATATATATATATATATATATATATATATATATATATATATATATATATATATATATATATATATATATATATATATATATATATATATATATATAAAATAAATTAAAATACTATTTTTTTTTAATTAACATTTTTCCTCCAAATTTTTTATAACTAACTCTTGCGATTAAGAAAAACTCAGGTTCTTGATCATAAAAATTTCAATATCATATCACTTTTAATTTTTAATAAAATTCAACTTTTATTATTTATAGATACATTGAATCCAAAGGAATTAACTCATAACTCATATATTTGCTATTTATGTTTTTTTTAATTGTTTTGATAGTTATGTCAAAGATTCTTATAAATAAGAACAATAGAAAGTCCTCAAACTTTGTAACTTACACTACCATCATGCCCATATGCCCGATAAACAGTGTGATCATTCATTCTCCCTTTCACTATCATTAAGTTTGAATTTCATCTAGTAGGATATCAAATTTATTGTAGCAATTAAATCCTGAATTATTTTTCTCTTCTTAATAGTCTTTTATGAATTTATTTTTTTTACAGAATTTCATTTAATTTTTCTTTATCCTGTGATACTTTTGGTGAAGAGTTATTCTTTTTACAAGGAGTAATTTAACGAATTTTATTAATCAAACAATGCTTAAGATATTATTGTGTTTAAATTAAGAATTGATTATCTTATCTAATATATGAACAATTGAATTTGTTTGGAAATAAATTCAAAATATTCTTAATAAATATAATAATAATAATAAAACTAAATTCAGAATTACCTCATTGCTTAAAATAAATAACTTAACAATAATTTGACAATCATTTTCAAAAATAATATGGGATAATTTACTGAAGAGTTAAATTATGTTAAAATTGCATAAAGTTTAAAAGCAAAACTTGAACTTATGCTCAAGGATCTCTCTTATTTTTTTCATTAAATGAAAAAATCACAATGGGATTAATTGATATACATTGTCAGTGTAAAAATATTTACATCATCAAAGCATCCCAATCACTTATAAATATTATTTTATTAATAATTAAAATAAAAATCAAATATAATGTAAAATCTAACGGTTATTATTCATTGACAGTATAAAACTTTTTTACACTGTCAATTTATTTCAATTAAATTTTTTTATAATTTATTATCACACTGTATTTTAGTTTATTGGTGTCATATTATATTTTGATCTCCCTACTCTCTTAAATTTTATTTGTTTTATAAGAATTTGACATTATATTTTAACTTATGTGTTATTTATATATTTTTTTCTTCTAAAACTGCATCTAACTTTTTTTATGACTACTTTCGATAAAAATAAATCATAGCTTTAACCTTAGTGATTAACAGTTCTGAATTTTTTTAAATATTGTTAAAAATTTAA
The DNA here is from genome assembly GCA_948472305.1 of Vicia faba. Lineage (NCBI taxonomy): Eukaryota > Viridiplantae > Streptophyta > Magnoliopsida > Fabales > Fabaceae > Vicia > Vicia faba. Next base: position 698,060,209 of record OX451736.1, read on the forward strand.
AATTACATATAAATTATCCTTGATCGATAATTTTTATTAAAAATAATGTAAACGAGTACGGATATGAATACTTAGGTACAAATACATGTACAAAAGGTTGTGCCCACATGTGTATGGGTTCGGGTACGGAGATTTTTTTCAAATTGCATGTATGGTGATGGATACTATAGTACTCTACCCAAATACTATTCATTGTTATCCTTTTTTTTTTGTTAGTGCGTGAAGCATTTTTAATGAGGAGAGAAAGAGAGAATAATAAAGAAAATAAAGATTATATTATTTACTTAATGAATTATACAAAATAAGAATACATATTATAACTATTTATTTACAATCCTAATTGGGCTTGCGCTAACACAACTTAGATTATATTTAAATAAATCTAATCACATCTAATCTAATTTATTTTAATATTTCAACACACCCCTATAATCCAAGTTATCGAACATACGTTAGTCATAGTCGATCTGAACTATTCCTAATTTCTTTCTCAAATTCAGGAGTCTGTCGATCTTCAATTCTTTAGTGAAAATATCGGCCAATTGTGCTTCACTTGAGCAATGATTGGCTTCAAGTTCACCTCGATTTACCTTTTTCCTCAAGAAATGAAACCTAGCTTCGATATGTTTACTTCTTCCATGCAGAACTTGATTCTTCGTCAGATTTATGGCTGATTTATTGTCAATTTACAACACTAGAGGTTTCTTCACTTCAACCTTTATTTCTTCAAGTACAGATCTGATCCAAGTTACTTGACATGCAGCATAAGATCCTGATATATATTCAGCTTCACACGATGGCAATGCCACCACAGATTGCTTCTTCAAACACCATGAGATTGGGGGACCAAATACTTGAAAGAAATATTCATTTGTGCTTCTTCAAACTTCCTTATCTACACACCAATCAGCATCTGAAAAGCAATTAACTATTGCTTCTTTGTCTTCAGAATCTCGTCAAAGTAGTATTCCACAGTTTATCGAACTATTCAAATATCTCAGGATTCTTCTTGCAACCTTCATATGTGACACTCTTGGTTCACTCATATATCTGCTTACTAATCCGACAGCGAAACCTATATCAGGTCGACTATTGCACACATATCTAAGATATCCCATGATTTGCTTGAACAAAGTTACATCGACTTTGTCTTCCTCTCCATTCTTCTCCAACTTCACATTTGGTTCGACAAGTGAGGATGAAAGATTCGAATCATTCATTCAGTATCTCTTGAGTATCTCTTTGACATACTTTCTTTGATATAGCATCATACCTTGCTTCGACATTTGAAATTCCGTGTCTATGAAATAAGACAATTTTCTTTGATTGCGCTTTCAGGAAAAGATCAACAAATAAGTGTCATTTAATTATCTGTAAACTTCTCCAAGACAAAATCAAGCTTGGATTTCTTCATGATCTTTTGAGGTAGTAATCGTTCAAGATTCCTTCATTATCTGTTGAGGTAGTAATCGTCCAAGGTTCCTTCATCATCTGCTGAGGAAGTAATCGTCCAAGATTCCTTCATTATCTGTTGAGGTAGTAATCATCCCAGATTCCTTCATCATCCGCTGAGGTAGCAATCATATAAGGTTCCTTCATCATTTGCTAAGGTAGTAATCGTCCAAGGTTCCTTCATTACCTTCTGGAGTAGTAATCGTCCAAGGCTCCTTCATCATCTGCTGAGGTAGTAATCATCTCATATTCCTTCATCATCTGCTAAGATAATAATCGTCCAAGATTCCTTCATTATCTGCTGAGATAGTAATCGTCTCAGATTCCTTCATCATCTGCTGAGGTAGTAATCGTCCAAGATTCCTTCATTATCTGTTGAGGTAGTAATCGTTCAAGGTTCCTTCATCATCTGCTGAGGTAGTAATCATCTCAGATTCCTTCATCATCTGCTGAGGTAGTAATCGTCCAAGATTCCTTCATTATCTGCTGAGGTAGTAATCGTATTAGATTCCTTCATCATCTACTGAGGTAGTAATTATCCAAGATTCCTTCATTATCTGTTGAGGTAGTAATCTTCCAAGGTTCCTTCATCATCTGCTGAGGAAGTAATCGTCCAAGATTCCTTCATTATCTGTTGAGGTAGTAATCGTCCCAGATTCATTCATCATCCGTTGTGGTAGCAATCATCCAAGATTCCTTCATCATTGTTGAGGTAGTAATCGTCCAAGGTTCCTTCATCATCTATCATCATCAAGCTTAATACCTAAAACCAGACAAGATAAATATCTGTGAACAAATTGACCGTAGATCAATTCCTAAAATAAGACAGGATGACTATCTACATGACAAACACTTCCTTCAAAAACCTCTGCTGGTTCAGTTTAAATCTCTCAATGGTTTATCTTGACCCCTTTCTGGTAGACATTTTCTCTCGTTCAGATATATTGCTCCAAGATTTATTCTGATTCGTTCCAGTTAAAGAATACTCAATACCTCTGCTGGTTCAGTTTAAATATCTCAATGGTTTTTCCTGATTCTTTCCCATAGACATTTTCTCAAGTTCAGATAAATCGCTCCAAGATTTATTCTGATTCTTTCCAATTAAAGAATATTCAAAACCTATGCTGGTTTAGTTTAAATCTCTCAATGGTTTATCCTGATTCCTTTTTGGTAGACACTTTCTATGGTTCAGGTAAATTGCTCCATGATTTATTCTTACTCTTTTCCAATTGAAGTCAAATTTAGACTTAGTCTAATTTATGTCAACAATCACCTTTAGATGGCATCTACAAGCCCATCTCCGACAACTCCACATCATCTCTCTAAATGGCATCTGTAAGCCCATTCTTTACACAATCAACCACCACATCATCGAGTGCAAATTTCTGGGCACTCTAGTGTTCAATCATCTTCCACCTTCAAGTCACAAATGGCAGATTCGCCAATCTAACTCTTCAGGTTTAAGAAGATTGAACAGGGGCAACTGTTGTACCCCAAAATTTGCCCTCTCATTTTTCAAGGCATTTCTCACAAGGATTCTCAAGGTTCAAGCTTGCACAAATACATTAGAATTTTCCAGTACCAAGATTAAAAGGAAACTGTCAAAAAGGGGGAAAACAGACAAATTTAATATTTTGACAAAATTGGAGAAAAACAAGTGTTTTTCGTTTCAGTTCCTTCGATTGGCCTTTTGGCCTCTTTCGATTCAATCTTGGCTTGCATCCTTCGATTAGGCATGGGCCTCTAGCATGTTGGCTTGGATTCACAATGCACAAAGCCTATGTAGCCTCCTTAAATTCCAAGGCAAAAGGCTCCTTTTTGGCATCTTTTGATTTTCACTTTTTGCCTCCTATATGCCTCTTTCGAATCTGGACATTTTAGCTTCCTACATGCACCTTTCGTTTGGGCATGTGGTTCCTTTGTTGCAAGCTTCATTTGGGCATTTGACTCCCTTCATGCAAGCTTCGTTTGAACATAGATCTTTTGCATGTTTGCATGAAGTCACAAGGCAGGAACCCCCTGTGCACTCCTTCATTTGGCCATATGGACCTTTAGGAAGGCAAGCCTTTGACTGGACATAACCACCTCCACAAGGTTTCTTTACATCCTATGTCCCCTTCGAATCAGCATATTTCGAATCCAACTTTGGGCATCCCATTCAAAGGACATGCTTGATGGTCCATTTGAAGGATTTACAAACCCACTTTAAGGCATGTTTTTGGTGACCCATCCAAGGGTCACACTTTTGGCTCATTCGAAGGATGCACAAAAGTGACTCATTCGAAAGGCACTTATTGGAGGAAAAACAAATAGTATTGATTGGAGAAGAGTCTGGTTGAAGAAGAGTCAAAAAGAAAGTATGATATTCAAAGATGCTTGCTGCCAAGTTTAGGCCCGGTACACTGGCCAAAACTGCTGCACAACAGTCCTGAAACACTGCCCCATTCTTGCACTAAAATAGCATACAAGGCACTGTCTCTCGAAAGCTACAAGGAACAAGTTACTCAATTTTTTAAACCTTTTGTTTTTCCTCCAAAAGTTTCAGGCATCCTTGCCTATAAATAAGAGGCTCCAGCAGTGGAGACGCTACCCTTGCTCATTCTCTTCGATTCCAGGGACACTCAAGGCAACCACCTAAAGGCCCAACACACGTCCCATCCTCAAGCAAGGTAAGTCATCCTTAACCTTGAATCCTTTATTTCCAACACAACATGTAAATAAAATTTCTTTTCGTTTCAAACATATACATAGCATTTGTTCCCCTTTCGTTTACACTTTGTGATCAGTGGGAATGAGAACTGACTGTTTTGGAATGTTGGTTCGCGTTTGCGTTTGTTTTCGCAAAATGTCGTGGTAAGCAAGAGTCGCCACCGTCTTTTATTTTATATAACAAGGAAAGGACAAAAGCACAGAAAAATTCCTTTTTGAGATATTTCTCGGGTTCGGGAGGTAGATTATAGAAAGGGAAGGTGTTAGCACCCTTTCTATCCGTGGTTATCCATGGGCTCTTAGGTACCTGGTCATTGTGTTTTCAAAAGTTTGCTTTTCTTTGTGTCTGTGGGTTTGAAAAGAGTTTTTGTTTTGAAGAGAGTGTAAGTGCGAAAAGTTTTGTTTTGTTTTAAAAGGAGCAAGTACTTAAGAACCATCTACCTACTCGAAAAGGGAATTAAACTGTGCAAATGTCCTTTAGACAATGCTATCCCACTATTGATGAGTAGGTAGCATCGTCGTTGGAGTTTTCGGGTCAATTCGATTAAGGGACGTGTGGTCACTAAAGCAATGTTAGGACGCCTTAGTGGTAACCCTAATGTCTTAGATCATTTTTTCCGAGGCAACTTATGATCTTTGGACAAGAGGGCGACCTCTAAAACTTCCTATACTCAATGACCACGTTCGAGGCAACCAAGTGAGGTGTACCCTAAGAGTGGCATGTGCAAGTGTGTTATTTCGGTTAATTTTATTTGTACATGTTATGGGTGAGCTATGTTGATTTTAATTTCATACATTGGATCTTGTCATGCATTCCCTATTTATCAAACATCTAACAGTTAATATTGTGCGGAAATTAAATTTGCGGGAAATTAAATCTAAACTATTACAAGGCGTCGGGTATTTACATCGCCAAAAACAAACCCTTTAATTTAAATTGCGGAAAGTAAATAAAAGCGGTAAATAAATAAAGTCCTAATTAATTATTACATACCGGGAAACAATTACAAAATTGGAATCAAATGAATCGCATGCAAGAAAATTAGATCGACGCATTTTTAGGGTTTTGACCCCTTTTTATTTAAAGAAAAGATTTTGTTATTTTTTTGAATTTAAAGGAATTAAACCTAAGTTAATTAATTAATTAAATAATAAAATATATTTTTTGGATTTTTTATATTTAAGGAAATAAAAATAAAATGGTCAAAATTGTTAAAACCTAATATTCTAATTAATTTTAATTTATTGCAAAAATGTTAAAATTATACCTAATTAAAAACTAAGTCAATTAAATTATTTATTTACAAAAATAAAAAGTGATGAATTTAATAAAAATATTTTTTGAGGTTTTGATTTTATTGAGGAAAATAAATTATTGGGTTAGTAATTAAAAATAACAAAAACAAATAATTATAAATAAAATAAGAAAATAATGAAAGAAATAAAAAAAGAAGCAAACTCAGGGGGGTTTGGGCCCCAAATGGAGGGTTTGAATGGAAATTGTCTGGCCCAAAACGCTGGCCTGCTTGGACTTTTTCAGTTCCCTACGCGCTTGTTGACTTGGACATATGGTAGTCCTTCATTCCTGACCACTGGATTAGATCTGAAGCCACTTGGACAATATCTGGATGACGGCGTATGATAGGCCACGCTCCTGATGCTGCATGAGAGTATCTGAATAAAAATTGCACAAAGGTATTGGGGGACCTGGGATTCAAACCCAGGTCCCAAGGGACTTTGCAACAATACGCTTGCCATCTGAGCCAATGTGCTTGTTTGTTAATATAATAGACAAATAATATTATAAAATAAACACAAGCAATATACTGAAAAATAAAAAAATGCGCGCAATTGATTTGAACGGGCCAATAAGAGGAAGACACCTAATCGTCTTCTTCACTAAAAACCTGGTTTTCTTACCTGCGGATTTTTATCCGCAGGAAGATTCATAGCTCGCTCCCAAAACTCGTTCTAGGCCATAAAAATACCATCCAAGAACATGGATGTAATCGTCTCTGCCTCCTGAGTATCCCTATAACCATTATTTGACCCAATTTTTTCTATAACTCAAATGCCTAAAAACAACACAAGAAAACCCTAGGTTCGGGCATTACAATACAAGCTATGAAAATCAAATTGAATAATGCAGAAATGTTGGAATTTAAACGTTAAGCATTATGGTACAAGAAAATTGGAAAAAAGATGCAAGAAAAACGATTCAAGATTCCATGTACAGGGCCATGTTTGTGGTGACTTACAGCGCTTTGCAGGGAAGGAGAAGGCTTGGTTTTGATTCCAATCGCTTCAGGGAATGGCAGTCAAGAACACCACATTCAGTTTTGGTCTTGAAAACGTCCCTAATGTGGACTTCGATCTTCACTTTTTCAAGCTTTTTCTCAAAGTTTGTTTGGCCATTTCTTGCAGTTTCAGCTCGTGTTCTTTGTTGCTTTATGTTGTATATGTATCAAGCAAGCAATTAGGTTAAATCTTGGGCCTCCAATCCTTGTGCATTGATGATTTCAAGATATGATTTTGCCACCATTAAAAAAGCTTCCATATTTGTATCAAATCTGATTTTTTGTGCATAATAAGGCTTGATTCGGATTTGATTTGGTACATGATGATAATTTAAGTCTATACCAATCAAAAGATATCATTCCATCAATTTTTAGATTTTATTTGAATAAATATTGATTTAAAATGAATTAAATCAATAAAAATTAAATAAAATAGAAAAATAAATGATTGGTCATGAAATTGAAGATGAGACACGTGTGTGGTATGACAAGACCAAATCAAGTGGAAAAAAGTGGGCCCTTTTGTCAAAAATTGGATTTTTGAGGATAGTTGACTTTTGGCACTTTTGGAAAAATGACCAACTTTAACAATGCATAACTTCTTCAATTTTGAACTTTTGGAAGTGTTCTTGGACTTTTTAGAAACCTTGAGATGTCCTCCAATCAACCTTTTTGGTATCATCTCAATTTGATATTCCATGCTCAAGTTATAAGCTTTGGCCAAAAAGGTGTTTTTGTTGACTTTCAAAAATGACCTATAATGTCCAAATTTGTAACTTCTTGTGAGAGCATTTCTTGATCTTTGGGTATGAAGATGGATTGTAGGAAATTGTATCCTCTTAAAAATGAGCTTTGTATGGGTCATTTATCATAAAGTATGAGAAAGTTATGATTGGTCAAAGTTGAGTTGACTTTTCCTACAAAACCCTAATTTAGCAACTTTTGAATCTTGATGAATCTTGAGCAATCCTTGATGAATCATGATCAACCCTTGATCAAATGATGAATTATCCTTCAAAATGAGAATGTTGGCAAAAAATATTGAGGTTTGACTGTATTTAGGTCACAGTTGACTTTTGCCCTAACACGGTCGATTTTTGGACTTCTTGAGCAATTGACTGACCAAACTTTCTCTGCAAGGCTTGAAATTTGAAATGGATGAACTTGAGAACATATTAGTACATTTGGGAGCATTTGAGACCATTTTAATATGAGGACCTTGATGCAACACAAAACCCTAATTTTGAATTGACTGCCTTAGGAGGTGATTTGACTGTCCAACTCTTAAGCCATCTTGAACAACTTGGAGATGATTCTTGACATGTCTTGAGGAATATGGGAGGGAAAATTTTGGGGTACAACAATTTCCCATGTTCAATCTTCTTAAACCTGAGGATATAGATTGGCGTTCGGGCCCTTCGTGATCCGAAGGTGGAAGATGATTGAACATTAGAGTGCCCAGAAATTTGCACTCGCATGAAGTAATGTTTGTCTGGTGATGTCGAGAATGGGCTTACAGATACCATTTGGAGATTGATGATGGGATATGGGCTTAAAGATGCCATCCAAAGGAGTTTCGATCGCGTAAGAGATTCCTTAGTGAGAGCTCGTATACCTGTTGTTGGGGGAGATTCTGCTGGAGAATGATGTTCTTTGTCTTAGGAGAAATAGAACCTTAGGAGATTCGGTTGTCTGTTATTCTACTGATGAATCATCTCTGTTGAATTTTAGGAGCTTCGGTCGTCCGTTATTCTACTGATGAATCATCTCTGTTGAAGAGGTGAGAGTGAACTACTATCTGGTCGCAACCCAAGCTTCATAGTTATAAGACCGACTGCTATCTGGTCGTAATCCAGGCTTTACAGTGACTTACTGGGGAGATGAGGTTAAACTTGCTATCCGGTCGTAATCCAGGCTTTGCAATACCTCACTTCTTATCTGGTCGAAATCCAGGCTTCAGAACAAATCAAGTGGTTATTCGGTCGCCTCCGGGCTTCAACTTGAATTTAGGGCACACTAATATCCGGCCGACTCTGGGATTCTTAGTAACTGTCCATGTAAACTGCTATTTGGTCAGATTCCAAGCTTCACAATACCTCACTTCTTATTTGGTCGAAATTCGGGCTTCAGAACAAATCAAGTGGTTATCCGGTCGCATCCGGGCTTCCCTTTGACGATTTGGTTTACTAATATCCGGTCGAATCCAGGATTCATAGTAACTGGCTGGGTAAACTGCTATTTGGTTGTAATCCAAGCTTCACAGTGTCCCTTAATGCTATCTGGTCGTAATCCAGGCTTCACGATGTATCATACCACTATCTTGTCGACATCCAGGCTTCGTAGTACTCTTGGTTGCTATCTGGTCGTAATCCAGTCTTCACAACATCTTATACCATTATCTGGTCGTAATTCAGGCTTCATGGTCTTGTACTGCTTTCTGGTCGTAATCCAGGCTTCACAATAACTTGCTGAGTTGTTATCCGGTCGTGATCTGGGCTTCACGGCTTGTGTTTATGATATACCACTATCCGGTCGAATCCATGCTTCATGGTGCTTACTGAGCTGCTATCCGGTCATAATCTGGGCTTCATGGCTCACTGGGGAATAAACTATTATCCGGTCATTCCCCGGGCTTCATAGCTTACTTTTGAGAGATATCACTATCTGGTCGTAATCCAGGCTTCGTGGTAGTCTCATATTGTTATCCGGTCATAATCCGGGCTTTATAATATGCTGTAGAAATCAAGATACATACTATCCGATCATACCCGGGCTTCATAACTTGAATTTTGATTGTACCTTTCCTGAAAGGTAAAGGTCAGTCTTATGCAATGCATGATATGGATCAAACAATGATGTTCTCAACATAAATGAGATTGTATGGTATGATGCGTATATGCATGTATCATGATGTATGGACATGTAATGTTTTAGCCGGGGAAAATAAATCCCGGAGCTGCTGGAGAATAAAGTTGAATGCTTCGCTTCCGCCAGGGACGGTGGACGAAGATGATTGTGAGAATAAACCTGCAGGAGAAAAGAACTCCGTTGGGGAATAAACTGATGAAGAGATTACTCTGAGGGGGAATACTCTGTGGGGAAGGGATATTCTGCTGAAGATTTTAACGATAAACTTCGCTGGAGATTCTATTGATAAGCTCTACTGGGGATTTCAATGATAAACTCCACTGGGGATGATTTTATGCTTGCTGGGGAATATCTTTATACTCCACTGAGGAATATTAAGACCTTCTGGATATAGAAAACCTTTTTAGCGCCGATGGTGGATGAACTCTGCTTGGGGAGAGTATTGCTGATTCGTCCGTAGTTGCATGTCTGAGCTGCGAGAGTTATCATTACTGTCTTACCCTGTGGGGAATGAAGGCATCTTAGCCATATTCTTCAGCTGGATGTACCTTGATACCTGGTGGACAGAGCAACTTGTACAGTTCGGGCAATTCTTATTTGCCCATGTTTCTATTATTACCCGTAACACATCTTTCGTCTTGCATGTAAATATTTATGATCAACAATTAATGTCAAATGCATATATCAAAAATGAACATTGGACGTTCTTTGCAAAACAAAACAGATAAAGGAAAAACAGCTTGAAATTTATGAAAATGAATTTGTATTTGTTGTACCCCAAAATTTGCCCTCCCATATTTCTCAAGACATGTCAAGAATCATCTCCAAGTGTTCAAGATTGCTCAAGAGTTGGACAGTCAAATCACCTCCTAAGGCAGTCAATCCAAAATTAGGGTTTTGTGTTGCGTCAAGGTCCTAATATCCAAATGGTCTCAAATGCTCCCAAATGTCCTAACATGTTCTCAAGTTCATCCATGTCAAATTTCAAGCCTTGCAGAGAAAGTTTGGTCAGTAAATTGCTCAAGAGGTCAAAAAATTGATTGTGCTAGGGCAAAAGTCAACTGTGACCCAAATACAGTCAAACCTCAAGATTTTTTGTCAACATTCTCATTTTGGAGGATAATTCATCATTTGATCAAGGATTGATCATGATTCATCAAGGATTGCTCAAGATTCATCAAGATTCAAAAGTTGCTAAATTAGGATTTTGTAGGAAAAGTCAACTCAACTTTGACCAAGTATAACTTTCTCATACTTTATGATAAATGACCCATCCAAAGCTCATTTTTAAGAGGATGAAATTTTCTACAATCCATATTCACACCCCAAGATTAATAAATATTCTCACAAAAAGTTACAAATTTGGACATTATAGGTCATTTTTGAAAGTCAACAAAAACACCTTTTTTTCCAAAGCTTATAACTTGAACATGGAATACCAAAATGAGATGAGACAAAAAGGGTTGATTAGAGGACATCTCAAGGTTTCTAGAAAGTCAAATAACACTTCTAAAAGTTCAAAATTGAAGAAGTTATGCATTGGTGAAGTTGGGCATTTTTCCAAAATTGCCAAAAGTCAACTATCCTCAAAACTCCAATTTTTGACAAAAGGGCCCACTTTTTTCCACTTGATTTGGTCTTATCACACCACACACGTGTCTCATCTTTAATTTCATGACCAAACATTTATTTGTCTATTTTTATTTAATTTTTATTGATTTAATTCATTTTAAATTAATATTAATTCAAATAAAATCAAAAAAATTAATGGAATGAGATTCTTGTGATCATTACAGCTTGCAAATATCATGAGACACTCAATCAAACTCGTGCCAAGTCAAAACATGCATAAAATCTTGGATTTGAGGCAAATATGGAAACTTGATAATGGTGATCAAATCAAATCTCCATTCATCAATTCTTATGGATTCAAGCCCAAATTTTAACCTAAACTCATTCCAATATACATACACAAGTGAGACCTATCAAGAACACGACCTAAGCATTGCAGAAACGGAAAAACCAATACTGAAAAAAAGTGTGAAAAAGTGAGAGATCGAATTCTTGTTTGGAGGCGTTTTCAAGGCAAAATCTTCACATAGCTCCCTTGCTGGCAATCTCCTGAAGCGAAAGCAATCAGAACCAAGCCTTCTCACCTCCTGAATCGCCCTGTAAGTCATCACGAACATGGCTCTGAACATGGCATCGTAAATCCATTCTCTTGCATCTTTTTGCCAATTTTCTTGTATATTCCTACTTGCCATTCAATTTCCAATGATTCTGTATTATTTAATTTCGTTTTCATGGCCTGTAACATAGCGCTCGAATCTAAGGTTCTTGTTCTTGTTTTTTAGGAATTTTGGATACAAGCAAAATAAAAGCAGATAAATGGTACAGGGATGCTTAGGGAGGAGAGACGAACACGTTGGTGTTCTTGGATTGCATTTGTATGGCCTAGGGTGAATTTTAGAACGATCCCACGGATCTTCCTGCAGATAAAAATCCGCAGGTAAATAACCAGGGATATTTGGAGAAGATGATAACATGGCTGGGCTTCATTGGCCAGTTCAAATATTGTTTAGCGCGTTTTTTAATCCCAGGCATAATTAATTATTTACAATATTTTATTTGTTTTGCATTACATTAACAAATATGCAGCGTGGTTGAGTTGGCAAGGGAGGCGTGTCAATGAGCATTGGGACCTGTGTTCGAATCCCAGGTCACCCCAAAACTTTATTGAATTTTGTTTTCAGGCAATCTCATGCAACGTTCAAAGATGCAGTCCACCATATGCCTCAAGGATCAATGTGCCAGATGGCCTTCAGGCCAAATCTGGTGGCCATGAATGAAAGACTACCATCGTCTCAAGTCAACAAGCGCGTGGACAATCTGAAAGGTCAACCAGGATGAACGTTAATGGGCCAGCAATTTGCAAATCACACCCTCAAGTTGGGCCCAGTACCCCCTTGGTCATTTCTTTCCTTTTATATTTTATTTATTTTACTTGTTTTATTTTATTATCTTTAATTAATTACTAACCCAATAATTTTTCTCATAAAATCAGAAAACCTAAAAAATAATATTTTTATTAATTTCACTATTTCATTATTTTTGTAAATAAATAATTTAATCAACTTAGTTTTTTTTAATTAGGTATAATCTTAACATTTTTGCAATAAATTAAAATCAATGTAGAATTAGGTTTTTAACAATTTTAACCATTTTTATTTTATTTTCTCAAGTATTAAAAAATCCAAAAATATATTTTATATTTAATTAATTAATTAATTTAGATTTAATTTCATTTAATTCAAAATAACAAAAAATATGTTTTCTTTAATAAAAAGGGTCAAAACCCTAAAAATGCTCTGATTTAATTTTCTCGCACGCGTAGTATTTTTATCCAATAATGTAATTGCTTCGGGAATGTAATAGCTTAAATTAGGACTTTATTTATTTATCGCTTTCTTTTATTTTTCCGCAATTTAAATTAAAGGGTTTGTCATTGGCGATGTAAATACCCGACGCCTTGTAATAGCTTAGATTTAATTTCCCGCAATTTAATGTCTGCACAATATTAACTGTTAGATGTTTGATAAATAGGCAATGCATGACAAGATCAATCTTTAACTTAAAATCAACAATAGCTCACCCGTGACATGCACAGATAAAATTAACCGAACTAACACACTCGCACATGCCACTCTTAGGGTACACCTCACTTGGTTGCCTCGAACGTGGTCATTAAGTATAGGAAGTTTTAGAGGTCGCCCTCTTGTCCAAAGATCATAGTTGCCTCGAAACAGTTGCCTCGGAAAAATGATCTAGGATATTAGGGTTACCGCTAAGGCGTCCTAACATTGCTTTAGTGATCACACGTCCCTTAATCGAATTGACTCCAAAACTCCAACAACGGTGCTACTTACTCCTCAATAGTGGGATAGCACTGTCTAAAGGACATTTGTACAGCTTAATTCCTTTTTGAGTAGGTAGATGGTTCTTAAGTACTTGCTCCTTTTAAAACAAAACAAAACTTTTCGCACTTACACTCTCTTCAAAACAAAAACTCTTTCCAAACCCACAAACACAAAGAAAAGCAAACTTTTTGAAAATACAATGAGCAAGTACCTAAGAGCCCGTGGATAACCACGGATAGAAAGGGTGCTAACACCTTCCCTTTCTATAATCTACCTCCCGAACTTGAGAAATATCTCGAAAAGGAATTTTTCTGTGCTTTTGTCCTTTCCTTGTTGGATAAAATAAAAGACGGTGGCGACTCTTGCTTACCGCGACATTTTGCAAAAACAAACGCAAACGCGAACCATCATTCCAAAACAGTCAGTTCTCATTCCCACCGATCACAGAACTGGCGACTCTGCTGGGGATATTATAAGTGGGGTGTACCTTAGGATTAGATCATTGTGTTTTCAATTGTATGCTTTGTATGATTTATATTTGTGGGCTTGTATCGGAGTTCTATAGATCCGAACCTGGATTTGGGGATACCCTTTAAGTAAGTAGCAATAAACTGTGAGGGAACAGTCCGGTGTAGACCGACACGGTTGAAGCAGTAGCTACGTTGGTGTGGAACTTTAGTCTGTACCGATATCCCTTGTGTTGGAACGAGGAGAATATGGGTCTTCTAAGGGGTCATTAAGCACCAACTGACCTTAGAACCTTTAAATTGACCAACTTGGCCATAGAACAGTAGCAGTATGCTACACTCATTGAGACTAAACTCTCGTGATGATTCCGGTGGGTAGTCAGTGATATTGAGATCCTCTAGAACCCGGTTACTATTTTTAGGACAGGTTTAAACCAACTAAACTGAAAGAGGGTAATACCTAAACTCCATGTCAGCCTAAACTTAAGGCTATTTGTGTGACTTATGTGCCTTCAAACTTGAACTACTTGCACATTCTTGTTATCTGACAACATGAGTTCCTTGCAGGTTTTGTTTACAGTCCTTATCCAATAATTTGGATTTATTGCAAGATTTACTTACACCACTTCACACTTTTGCTTAAACGCATAGCATACACATCATAACATCATACCTTAACATTTCCTTAACCATTTCAAGGATCTCAAGGGTCTGTGATGCAGGTTATGGTAAATCAAATGTCTAGAAAGGGGCAAAGGGGATTTATTTTCCTCTAGCCAAGGTTGTCTAGAAATCAAAACATGATAATTTGAGTCAGGGGCTATGACCCACTCGATATGGTGAGCTTGACTCTTGAAGAAGGACTTTTGACGACATGAAGTTTCTTCAATCAAAGCTGTAAAATTCAAATTCTAACAGTTTCCTGTTTACCCCGCGAGATCCTTGAAAACATTGCATACATATATCATACATATCATTGCATAACAGGTCTCCCAGTACAGGTCTCTCACGTTCTCGCTATTTATTTCAGCAATGGATTTCCAACAAGACAACCAAGATCTTCAAAATCAAGAAGCTTAGTTCAGGGAAATCTTCCTAAACCTATCCAAGGGGCAGGAAGATTTGAAAACACTACTCATTGGAAAATTGGTCAAGAAAAGTCCTGAAGACAATAAGGACGAATGGCTGGAACAATTGCAAGTTGAGGTAGATGCAATGAGAACCCAGATGTTGGGGAAGATGGCTTTTATCCAAAGCTTAGCCCGGGAACAAGAAGAGCTGAGAACCATTATCAACCAGCTTCATCAAGACAGATACAACAGCGTGAAGCAAACAGTCAAGGCCAGGGACCAAGTCATTGATCAACCTCCAAGAAGACAAGGGTTTGGTTTGGTAAAGAATGGACCTCTCCAAGTTGATACTACCTCACTGGTCTAACAACAACCCTGCCATAAACAACGGGTTAATCAGAGGCAGTTTACCAAGCTCAACATGCCGCTGTCTCAAGCTTTACAACATCTGTTGAGATTGAATCTGGTGACATTGGTAGGACCTCATCCGAATCCTAAGACTTCTTCACCCAACTACAATCCTTATGCAAGGTGTGCATACCATTCTAATAGCCCAGGACATGATACTGACGACTGTTGGAAGTTGAAGTACAAAATTCAAAACCTGATTGATGAAGGAGCATTGGAATTCACACAAGATGGTCAGGCTGAGTTCTTCTACCATCCCTCCAAGGTTCACCATTTGAAGTGATAAGTACTGAGACAAGAAGACTTTTGTTCATTAGAATTTTCAATTTGTAATTTTCTTTTGATTGTTCGAACATTTATTCATGTCAAACTTTATTACTTTATCAATGCATCGCATATGTCTGTTTTGAATCAATCCATTCGTATTCACTATATTCAAAGTGCTTTCATTTTTTGTGATGATCAACTCTCGATTAAAAAATTCTAAGCCTTTAGAGGGAGGATGACGAAAATGATATCAAAATCTCTATAGTATGCTTTTGAACAGACCCCGCTGACGAGGTACAAGCATTGTTTCAAATCCTAAACAGTGGAGTTATAAGGAAGATAATCCCTCATCAACCCCTTTGAGCCAAAGAAGTTGGAGGTTTTCTTTTCACAAATTAAAACCCGTAATCACAACCTGGGGCAGGGTAGTTTGCTCAGTTGATCCAGGTGCACAATGAATGGCATCAAAGAAGTCCTTACGAAACAAAAGACGGTGATGGTTCCGTATAATTGTAAGGATAGGCAGTCATTATCTCTCGAAATAAAAGACCATCAAGTCAAAACCTATGAAGGAGACTTACAAAACTGGGGCATCCCGCTGACTGTAATTACAAAAGAAACAGTTCAGGCAAAAGACAGGGATAATAAAATCAAAAAGAAAGAGATCCTACAAACTCTCAACAAAAATGACTGCCTGTTCAAAATAAATTGTCAGTATCCGAACCATCACTGGAATATCAGAGCAAAGACTCAAACAGTATCTAAATGCACGGTTAGCTGAGTTTAGGATCGAAGAACATCACGAAGAGCGGGTGGGTACAAATAAATTTTGAGCGTTTATCCTTTGTTTCTTAAACCGTGAACCAGGCCACATTATAACCCTTAAAAGTCCTAGCTGAAGCATTGGTTAGTTCGAAAGCATACTGTTATAAAGGTATCATGACTCCTGTAGGGCTTGCTGTAAAATCCTGAGTTGACATCACATTTTACAAAAAAAAAATTCGCTTGTTTTATTGAAAACTGCATTTTCAAAAACTTCAAAACAGACATAAGCTTTGCATTCTTAAAATAACATTTTTTTGCATATGACCATTTGTTCAAACAGCAGAGAAGTTCACACGAAAAATATCTAGTGAACAAAAATACTTCCAATCAAGGGGCACGGTATGATCATTATCCATCATATGGGGCAGTCAAGTCAAGATTCAAGGAATCTCTCAAAATGCCAAATAGCCAGGGGAAAATCTCCATCTGAATCAATTGGGGCATTGGACATGAATTCCAGCAATGAATCTTGCATGATCAAACGAAGATCTTCTGGTAGTATGGCAACACAACACTACTGACAGTGACACCTCCCTACATTCTGAGAGCGTGGACATAGTCAAAAAAAAGTACTACGCATAATCAAAGACCCGCTAGGTCGACTGGCCTAGGCAAAAATAAGGGCTTCCCGACGAACCAAAAGGGTTCGGGCAAAAATAAGGGATGAAAATGAAAAATTTGTACACCCGGCAAGTCGAAAACCTGAAAAGGCGGCTTGGGAAAAAATGGTATCCCGGTGGACTGAAAACCCGAAAGGGTGGTCCAGGAAAAAATTAGGTATCAAAGCGTACGACTATGTCTCGTCATCTCGTCACTGGCCTACCAGAAGAAGACTTGTCATTTTGGTCGAAAGATACCAAGCACCTCATAGGTTGGGATAATACTCGATCCACAAGGCCTCCGCAAGCACCTTCTCTCGCAGAAACAAGGGCAATAAAATTGTCTAAACTGTACAGCTGCTCTGCTCACCAGGTACAAAGGTAGATTCAGCTGAAGAATATGGCTAAGATACCTTCACTCCCTGTAGAGTAAGACAATAATGATAGCTCTCCCCCAGCTGAGACTTACAACCATGATTGAATCAGCAATACTCTCCCCAAGAAGAGTTGGTCTACCATCAACACTAAAAGGGTCTTAATATTCCCCAGCGGAGTATAAGAATATTCCCCAACAAGTATAAGAGCATCCCCGGCAGTTTTAATATTCCTCAACGGAGTATAAGAATGTTCCTCGGCGGAATACAAGATACCCCAGTGGAGTCAATATTTCCCCAGCACGGTCTGAAAAAGCTTCCTCAACGGAGTTGAATCAACATCCCCAGTAGACTCTGGAAGTTTATCCCCAGCGAAGTACAAAATCAATCTCCCCAGCCAAGTTCAAAGGATCATTCTCAGCATAACTCAGAGATTTATCCCCACAAGAGTCTAACAGGGTTATCCCTAGCAAGTCGCAACTGAAAGATCATCCCCATCGAAGTTCTTTCTTTCCCCAAGCAGGAATTCAACCCTCAACAGATTTAATATCACCAGAAACAGTAATCCATCCCCAGTGGAGTTTATCGTTGAAATCCCCAGCGGAGCTTATCAGCGGAATCCCCAGTTGAGTTTATCAGTGACATTCTCAGCAGAACATCTCTTCCCCAAAGAGTAATTCCCGTCGGAGAAATCTTCTCATCAGTTTATTCCCCAACGGAGTTCTTTTCTCCTGTAGATTTATTCTCACAATCATCTTCGTCCACCATCCCTGGCGGAAGCGAAGCATTCAACTTTATTCTCCAGCAGCTCCGGGATTTATTTTCCCCAGCTAGGACATTACATGTCCATACATCATGATACATGCATATACGCATCATACCATACAATCTCATTTATTTTGAGAACATCATTGCCTGATACATATCATGCATTACATACAGCTAACCTTTACCTTTCAGGAAAGATACAATCAAAATTCAAGTTATGAAGCCCCGGTACGACCAGGATAGTATCTTGATTTCTACAGCATATTGTGAAGCCCAAATTACGACCGGATAACAATATCAGACTACCGCGAAGCCTGGATTACGACCAGATAGTGATATCTCTCAAAAGTAAGCTATGAAGCCCGGAGAACGACCGGATAATAGTTTATTCCCCAGTGAGCCGTGAAGCCCGGATTACAACCGGATAGCAGCTCAGTAAGCACCATGAAGCATGGATTCGACCAGATAGTGGTATATCATAAACACAAGCCGTGAAGCCTGGATCACGACCGAATAACAGCTCAGCAAGTTATTGTGAAGCCTGGATTACAACCAGAAAGAAATACAAGACCATGAAGCCCGGTTCACGATCGAATAACAGCTCAGCAAGTTATTGTGAAGCCTGGATTATGACCAGAAAGTAATACAAGACCATGAAGCCCGGATCACGACCGGATAACAGCTCAGCAAGTTATTGTGAAGCCTGGATTACGACCAGAAAGCAATACAAGACCATGAAGCCTGGATTATGACCAGATAATGGTAGAAGATGTTGTGAAGACTGGATTACGACCAGATAGCAACCAAGAGTACTACGAAGCCTAGATTTCGACCAGATAGTGGTATGATACATCGTGAAGCCTGGATTACGACCAGATAGCATTAAGGGACATTGTGAAGCTTGGATTTGTGACCAAATAGCAGTTTACCCAGCCAGTTACTATGAAGTCCGGATTCGACCGAATATTAGTAAACCAAACCGTCAAAGGGAAGCCCGGATGCGACCGGATAACCACTTGATTTGTTCTAAAGCCTGGATTTCCACCAGATAAGAAGTGAGGTATTGTAAATCCTGGATTACGACCGGATAGCAAGTTTAATCTCATCTCCCTAGTAAGTCACATTAAAGCCTGGATTACGACCAGATAGTAGTCGGTCTTATCACTATGAAGCCTGGTTTGCGACCAGATAGTAGTTCACTCTCACCTTTTCAACAGAGATTATTCGTCAATAGAATAACGAACGACCGAAGCTCCTAAAATTCAACAGAGATGATTCCCCAGTAGAATAACGGACGACCGAAGCTCCTAAAGTTCTATTTCTCCTAAGACAAAGAACAACATTCCCCAGCGTAATCTCCCTCAACAACAGGTATACAAGCTCTCGCTAAGGAATCTCCTACGCGATCGACACCCCTTCAGATGGCATCTTTAAGCCCATCTCCCATCATCAATCTCCAAATGGCATTTTTAAGCCCATCTCCCATCATCAATATCCAAATGGCATCTGTAAGCCCATTCCCGACATCACAAGACAAGTACTACTTCATGCGAGTGCAAATTTCTGGGCACTCTAGTGTTCAATCATCTTCCACCTTCGGATCACGAAAGGCCCGAACGCCAATCTATATCCTCAGGTTTAAGAAGATTGAACAGGGGAAACTATTGTACCCCAAAATTTTCCCTCCCATATTTCTCAAGACATGTCAAGAATCATCTCCAAGTGTTCAAGATTGCTCAAGAGTTGGACAGTCAAATCACCTCCTAAGGCAGTCAATCCAAAATTATGGTTTTGTGTTGCATCAAGGTCCTCATATCCAAATGGTCTCAAATGCTCCCCAATGTCCTAACATGTTCTCAAGTTCATCCATGTCAAATTTCAAGCCTTGCAGAGAAAGTTTGGTCAGTCAATTGCTCAAGAGGTCCAAAAATCGAATGTGCTAGGGCAAAAGTCAACTGTGACCCAAATACAGTCAAACCTCAAGATTTTTTGTCAACATTCTCATTTTGGAGGATAATTCATCATTTGATCAAGGGCTGATCATGATTCATCAAGGATTGCTCAAGATTCATCAGGATTTAAAAGTTGCTAAATTAGGGTTTTGCAGGAAAAGTCAACTCAACTTTGACCAAGCATAACTTTCTCATACTTTATGAGAAATGACCCATCCAAATCTCATTTTTAAGAGGATGCAATTTCCTACAATCCATCTTCACACTCCAAGAGCAAGAAATGCTCTCACAAAAGTTATAAATTTAGACATTATAGGTAATTTTTGAAAGTCAACAAAAACACCTTTTTTTCCAAAGCTTATAACTTGAAAATGGAATATCAAAATGATATTATACCCAAAGGGTTGATTAGAGGACATCTCAAGGTTTCTAGAAAGTCCAATAACACTTCCAAAAGTTCAAAATTGAAGAAGTTATGCATTGGTGAAGTTGGGCATTTTTCCAAAATTGCCAAAAGTCAACTATCCTCAAAACTCCAATTTTTGACAAAAGGGCCCACTTGTTTCCACTTGATTTGGTCTTATCACACCACACACGTGTCCCATATTTAATTTCATGACCAAACATTTATTTTTCTATTTTTATTTAATTTTTATTGATTTAATTCATTTTAAATCAATATTAATTCAAATAAAATCAAAAAAATTAATGGAATGAGATTCTTGTGATCATTACAACTTGCAAATATCATGAGACACTCAATCAAACTCGTGCCAAGTCAAAACATGCATAAAATCTTGGATTTGAGGCAAATATGGAAACTTGATAATGGTGATCAAATCAAATCTCCATTCATCAATTCTTATGGATTCAAGCCCAAATTTTAACCTAAACTCATTCCAATATACATACACAAGTGAGACCTATCAAGAACACGACCTAAGCATTGCAGAAACGGCAAAACCAAAACTGAAAAAAACTGTGAAAAAGTGAGAGATCGAATTCTTGTTTGGAGGCGTTTTCAAGGCAAAATCTTCACATAACTCCCTTGCTGGAAATCTCCTGAAGCGAAAGAAATCAGAACCAAGCCTTCTCACCTCCTGAATCGCCCTGTAATTATCCACGAACATGGCTCTGAACATGGCATCGTAAATCCATTCTCTTGCATCTTTTTGCCAATTTTCTTGTACATTCATACTTGCCATTCAATTTCCAATGATTATGTATTATTTAATTTCATTTTTGTTGTACCCCAAAATTTTCCCTCCCATATTCCTCAAGACATGTCAAGAATAATCTTCAAGTTGCCCAAAGTTGGCTCAAGGGTTGGACAGTCAAATCACCTCCTAAGGCAGTCAAGTCAAAATTAGGGTTTTGTGTTGCATCAAGGTCCTTACATCCAAATGGTATCAAGTGCTTCCCAATGTCCTAATATGTTCTCAAGTTCATCCATGTCACATTTCAAGCCTTGCAGAGAAAGTTTGGTCAGTCAATTGCTCAAGAGGTCCAAAAATCGATTGTGCTAGGGCAAAAGTCAACTGTCCCAAATACAGTCAAACCTCAAGATTTTTTGTCAACATTCTCATTTTGAAGGATAATTCATAATTTGATCAAGGGTTGATCATGATTCATTAAGGATTGCTCAAGATTCATCAAGATTCAAAAGTTGCTAAATTAGGGTTTTGTAGGAAAAGTCAACGCAACTTTGATCAAGCATAACTTTCTCATACTTTATGAGAAATGACCCATCCAAATCTCATTTTGAAGAGGATTCAATTTCCTCCAATCCATCTTCACACCCAAAGATCAAGAAATGCTCTCACAAAAAGTTACAAATTTGGACATTATAGGTCATTTTTGAAAGTCAACAAAAACACCTTTTTTCCAAAGCTTATAACTTGAGAATGGAACATCAAAAATAGATTAGAACGAAAATGTTGATTAGAGGACATCTCAAGGTTTCTAAAAAGTCAAGGAACACATCCAAAAGTTCAAAATTGAAGAAGTTATGCATTGTTGAAGTTGGGCATTTTTCCAAAATTGCCAAAAGTCAACTATCCTCAAAACTCCAATGTTTGACAAAAGGGCCCACTTTTTTCCACTTGATTTGGTCTTGTCATGCCACACACGTGTCCCATCTTTAATTTCATGACCAAACATTTATTTTTCTATTTTATTTAATTTTTATTGATTTAATTCATTTTAAATCTATATTAATTCAAATAAAATCCAAAAATTAATGAAATGGTATCTTTGTGATTTTTACAGCTCGCATATATCATATAACACCTAATCAAACTCGTATCTTGGCTTTTTGTGCACAAAAAATCAGATCTTGCCTATATTTGGAAACATGGTTATGGTGATCAAGATCAAATCCTAATTCTTCAATGCACGTGGATATTGGCCCATATTTTGACCTAGAATCATTCCATTATATGCAAGCAAGCCTCACAAACCTAAAACAAGCCCAAACCATTGCAGAAACGGCCAGAGGAATTGGAGAAAAAAGCTTGAAAATCTTGGATCTGAAATCGTACTTAGAGGCCTTTTTAGGATCAAACAAAGGTTCCAATCACTTCCTTGGACCTCACTGAAGCAGTACCAATCCTTATCGCGTGCTCTTCTGCCTCCAAAAGCCCTGTAAGTATCGCTCTGAACCACCATACTCATGGAATCGTAAAGCTTCAATCTTGCATCCTTTCATTGAAATAATTGCATATTCATACTCTGTGCTATCTTCTGAAACTTTTGGCATCATTGAATTTTATTTTCATAGCCTGTAACGCCATGCCCAGTTCTAGGGTTCGGGTATCTCATTTTTAGGGTTTTTAATTGCAGGCAAAATCAATGCAAATAATTGGTACAAGGATGACCATGAGGAGGAGGCGAGTATGTTGGTACTCTTAGATTGCATTTACATGGCCTAAGGAGGATTTTGGAGAGGTGCTACGAATCTTACTGTGGAATAAAATCCGCAGGTAAATGAACCAGGACACGTTGAGGAGGATGATAACGTGTCTCATCTCCATTGGTCCATTTGAAATATTAGCACGTTTTTATTTTTTTGCAGGGAATAATTGTTGGTTTGTTTTATAATATTTGATTGACATTCCACTAACAGGTTAACATCATTGCTCAGTTGGTAGCGCGCTAGTTGAATTATCCCTTGGGAGCTGGGTTCGAACCCCAGGTCCCCCAAACATTTATTTGATTTTGTTCCTCAGGTATTCACGTGCAATGCTCCAGGCGTGGACTACCATATACCCCCAGATCTCAAATGCTACATGGCTTGCCAATCAGATCCAATGGCCAGGCTAGAGTCTTCATCATGTTCTCAAAGTCAAGGGCGCACACAAGAGTTACCAAAGTCAAACAAGGCTGATTGAACCTGGGCCAAGAATTGCTGATCTTACTTCCAAATTGGGCCCAACACCCCCCCTGAGTTTGCTTATATTTTTATTTCTTTTCATTATTTTTCTATTGCTTTTTATTATTATTATTAAAAACTAACTAATTAATTAATTAACCTTTTTTATAAAAAAATCAGAAACAACAAAAAAAATATTTTTATTAATTCCATTAACTTTATTATTTTTGTAAATAAATAATTAATTAATTTAGTTTAAATAGGTTAACATTAATATATTTTGCAATAAATTAACATTGATTTAGAATTAGGGTTTTGATATATTTTTACCTTTCTAATTTTATTTCCTTAATTAAAATAAAAACCCAAAAATATTTTCTTTTCATTAATTAATTCAATTATTAATTTAGACTAATTTTTAATTCAAAAATAACAAAAAATATGCTTTATTTAATAAAAAGGGTCAAAACCCTAAAAGACACTCCGATTTAATTTTCTCTCGCGCGAATTATTTTTGATCCATATTTCAAATTTTGTAACTGCTTCGAGGATGTAATAGTTTTAACTTAAGATTTTATTTATCGCTTTTATTTACTTTCGCAATTTAATTTTTAAGGGCTTGTTTTTGGCGATGTAAATACCCAACGCCTTGTAATAGCTTAGATTTATTTTTCGCAATTTATATTCCGCAACCATTAACTGTTAGATGTTTGAATAATAGGTTATGCATAACAAGATCAATTTTTAACTTAAAATCAACAGTAGCTCACCATGACATGTACAGAGATAATATAACTGAAAAACAATACACTCGCACATGTCACTCCTAGGGTACGCCTCACTTGGTTGCCTCGAAGGTGGTCATTAAGTATAGGAAGTTTTAGAGGTCGCCCTCTTCTCCAAAGATCATAAGTTGCCTCGAAAAAATGATCTAAGACATTAGGGTTACCGCTAAGGCGTCCTAACGTTGCTTTAGTGACCACACGTCCCTTAATCGAATTGACCCTTAGACTCCAACGACAGTGCTACCTACTCCTCAATAGTGGGATAGCATTATCTAAAGGACATTTGCACAGATTAATTCATTTTTCGAGTAGGTAGATGGTTCTTAAGTACTTGCTCCTTTTAAAACAAAACAAAACTTTTCGCACTTACACACCTTTAAAAAAAACTCTTTTCAAACCCACAAACACAAAGAAAAGTTAACTTTTGAAAACATAGTGAGCAAGTACCTAAGAGCACATGGATAACCATGAATAGAAAGGGTGCTAACACCTTCCCTTTCTATAATCTACCTCCCGAACCCGAGAAATATCTCAAAAAGGAATTTTTCTGTGCTTTTGTCCTTTCCTTGTTGGATAAAATAAAAGGCGGTGGCGACTCTTGCTTACCGCGACATTTTGCAGAAACAAACGCAAACGCGAACCAGCATTCCAAAAACAGTCAGTTCTATTCCCACCGATCATAGAACTGGCGACTCTGCTGGGGATATCTATAAGTGAGGTTTACCTTAGGATTAGATGACTTGTGTTTTCAATTGTATGCTTTGTATGCTTTAATTTTGTGGGCTTGTATCGGGGTTTTATAGATCCTAACCCGGATCTAGGGATACCCTTTATGTAAGTAGCAATAAGCTGTGAGGGATCTGTACGGCGTAGACCGATACGGATGAAGCAGTACCTACATTGGTGTGGCACCTTGGTCTGTACCGATATCCCTTGTGTTGGAACGAGGAGAATATGGGTCTTCTAAGGAGTCATTAAGCACCAACTGACCTTAGAACCTTAAATTGACCAACTTGGCCATAGAACAGTAGCAGTATGCTACACTCATTGAGACTAAGCTCTCGCGATGATTCCGGCCGCAAGAAAAGGTTGCTAAACTGGAATTATGACCGATTGAGGGTAGTCAGTGATATTGAGATCCTCTAGAACCCGATTACTATTTTTTAGGACAGGTCTTAACCAACTCAACTGAAAGAGGGTAGTACCTAAGCTCCATGCCAACCTGAAATTTAAGGGCTATTGTGTGACTTGTGTGCCTTCAAAACTTGAACTACTTACACATTCTTGTTATCTGACAACATGAGTTCCTTGCAGGTTTTGTTTACAGTCCTTATCCAATAGTTCGGATTTATTGTAGGGTTTACTGACATCGCTTCACACTTTTGCTTAAACGCATAGCATACACATCATAACATCATGCCTTAACATTTCTTTAACCATTTCAAGGATCTCAAGGGTCTGTGATGCAGGTTATGGTAAATCAAATGTCTAGCAAGGGGCAAAGGGGATTTATTTTCCTCTAGCCAAGGTTGTCTAGAGATCAAAACACGATAACTTGAGTCAGGGGCTATGACCCACTCGATATGGTGAGCTTGACTCTTGAAGAAGGACTCTCAACAACATGAAGTTCCTTCAATCAAAGCTACAAGATTCAAATTCTAACAGTTTCTTGTTTACCCCACGAGATTCTTGAAAACATTGCATACATATATCATACATATCATTGTGTTGTACCCCAAAATTTGCCCTCTCTTTCTTCAAGAAATCATCTTGGGTTCCCTCTGAAACAAATCCAAGTCCTGAATTATCATTTATGCCCAAGCAAACAATTTACAAGAGCAAAACAATCACACAAGCTCTAAAGGCAACGCTTTTATCTTGAGAAAAATTAAATTCTAAACATTTGGAATTTTTCTCTAAAAAATGGGTGTTCAAGAAGAAAATAGCGCTTCAGAACTTCTGGACCAAACTCCAGATAGAAACGGTCAGAAGATGCTAGCTTGGCTCAACGCAGTCAGAAGTTGGCTCTTCAGCAGCTACGTCAACTCAGTCAGAAGTTGCAAACGTGGTTTAACACGTAAGCCTCAAACAGAACATAGCTCTTTCAGAAATTACGCAAGTTCAGCCAGAGTTTTCTAAAGGAATGCAAAGGAAGCAAGGAAGTCTGAAGGCTCCTTCATAACATGCTGAAATCAGAAGATAAAAGGGTCAGAAGAGTGGGTGTTACACTGATACAGAATCTCTAAGTCCAGGATTTCCAAAAGAAAATCCAAGGAATGTGTCAGAAAGTCAGAAGAATCTCCAGAATTTGCTAAAACAACAAGAAGCCAAGACCAGAGCATGGTTTACGTTGTTTTTGGTAAAGCAGAACTGCTGGTTCAAGTTTGTTTCCTATTACCAGAATATTGGTGTTGATAAGTCTCATCACCATTTAATGCTCATTAATGCTCCCAACCACTCCTGAACATTCACCCAAGGGATCTCTTCACGTGTGGCTTGGTAAACGCCTTTATGCAGGTTTAGGCATGGGTCTACGCGCCACCGTCCACCTAAGAGGTCACTTCTCCCAAATCCATGCCTGCTGTTCCAGCCTAGGCTGAAAGGCTATCTATTATCACAACTTCCCAGGAATTTCTTTCAAAGAACAATTCAACCTTTGTTGGCGCCTTTAATGTTCAAGAAGCCACAAGAGCTTTTCCTATAAATAGAGCACCATTGTCCACTGAAAAAGGGCGTCCAAAAACCAGAAAAATTGCTAGAAGAGAAACAAAAATTTTTAGCAAGAAAGTACTGTGATACTCTGCCAAAATCTCCAGTGTTTCATAACTTTGAACTTCTTACCTTCAAACTTCATCAATACCCAGTTTTCTTTGTGACTAAAGAACACCCTTTCAGCCTCTGACCAGACATACACCTTCATCTACCCTTTTCAAAAAAAAAAGAACCTGTCCAAAACACCATCAGAGCCAAAAGCTAGCTCTCATTCACAAACTTTTCCAACAGCCAGGTAAGCACCTGCTGACCTTCATCACGCTACTAAGCATCATCAGCTTTGCATGCTCAAATAAACATAATGTAAACATCACGTTGCTGCTGTTTGTGTTCTGAGGTTTTTCATACCTCAGAACGTTTAGATAGGAAGTGAGTCAGCATAGAACATGCCTGTGACCTTGTTGGTTCTGTCCCCTGAAACACTTTGACATTTGCTGAAGCTGTTCCAAACATGTTTTCTGTTTTATGGAAAAATAACAAAATTGCAGATGTTCTGACTAGCACAGGGAGAAGCCAAGTGCTGACTTTGACGTTAGCACATCTGAAGCCTGTTTTGCTGTCAATAATATCAGAACTTCTGAGAATTATTGTATTTCCAGCAGGATCAGAACTTCTGATATCCCCACTAACAAACTTTTGTCTTGCAGCGCATGGGGGTCAGAACTTCTGATCTTCCCACTAACAGGTTTCTGTTTTGCAGGTGCAAGAGTCAGAAGTTCTGACTCATACAGTTTAACCAAAAGGTTGATCAATTGGAAGCGGGCCCGAGTCAGAACTTCTGATGACCTCTCAGCAGCGCGCTGGCTCCCTCTCTCTTTCTCTCTATCTTGTTTTTGTTATTTTCTTTTCTTATCTATTTTTCTCGTTGAACCACCCCATGTACAAATATGTATCCCCACCCCCTAATTGTTGTAATATCGTAGGATTTTATATTTCTGCTTTTTATTGCTTTCAAATATAAATGCTAGTAATTAGGATGTGTATGGAAAGATAAAATCAATGAAATAGAAAATCCTAATTCAAAGATAAACTCTTGTATGCAATAAAACACACTTGCACACAAACACCCCTAGGGTTACATCCACTTGTTGCCTTTAAAAATGGGCCATGTTACGCATGCAAAGTATCTTGGTAAAACAAACAAAATCAAAAGATCATAGTCCCTCGATGACGCTATCCAAAGTTGCCTTACAAAAATGATCTTAGTCCCTCAAAAAATGCTAAGATACTTTGCAAAATTGCTTTCATGGTCTAAACGATGACCCGCGCCCGTCCCGTTTACATCCTAACACAAGATTGTCTACCAAATACAATGGTGGAATAATACTGTTAAAAGGGTTAAAACATAGGAAAAATCTTTGAGTAAATTTAGGGGTAGACAACTCTTAGTTACTTGATCAACTTGCAAAACACACTTGCCTACTTTTCAAAACCCACTCCACAACACAACTTTTAAAAACAAACTTTCAAAAACATTTGAAACATCTTTTCAAAAAGACAAACACCTTTTGTAAAACATTCGAGTAAAGAATTGTTACAAGGGTTGCCTAGACAAGGAATCTTTTTCAAAACATTTTCAAACCCACACACAAAGAACCATTTCAAACAATTGAAAATTCAAGGCAAGTGATCTAAGCAAGTAACTAAGAGCCCATGGATAACCATGGATAGAAAGGGTGCTAATACCTTCCCTTTCTATAATCTACTCCCCGAACCCAAGAAAACATCTCGAAGGTTTTTCCTGTGCTTTTTAACCTTTCCTTAGGATAAAATAAAAATTCGGTGGCGACTCTTGCTAAACCGAAACATTTGCGAAAACAAACGCAAAATCCCAAGTCAGTTCTCCCACCGTATCACAGAACTGGCGACTCTGTTGGGGAGTAATTTAAAAGTGGAGTAACCTTAGGGCTTAGATCACCCTTTTGCATGACTAATTGTTTGCTTTGATTGCTTTACATCTTGGTTCTCTTGTTTGGGCTTGAAATCCTACACCCGTATTTGGGGAAACATTCATAGATAGCAATACATTGTGGAAACTGTGCGGGGTATACCGACACGGTTGAAGCAATAGCTATATTAGTGCGACATATTTGTGAGTACCGGTAACCCTTGAGTTCAATCAAGGAGAGTACGGGGCCGCTGAGCGATGTCACTAAGCACTAATGACCTAGAACCTTACTTGACCATCTTGGCCTTTTATTAGGGGTAGTGAGATGACCGACTTTGGTGCAGTCCGAAGTTGGTAGATACTCGATACTACACTCATTGAGGGTTGTTTTCTTGGAATATTTTAGTCGCTAGTTAAGTGGCTAAACCAAAACAATGAACATGGAAAACAATCCAATGATATTGAGCTTCTTAGAACCCGGTTACTATTTATAGGACAGGTTTTTAAGCCAACTACACTCAAGAGGGTACTTACCTATGAAACCCCATGCAAGCCTGAAACTAGGGTTTTTGTGTGACTTGCTTGTACATATGTTTGTGCATACATCATGAACATCATAAAGCATCATATGCATCCACTAACCATTTCAAGGGTTTAGATCTTCATCTTTGTTCTTGTTTTGTAGGTCATGGAAATTCTTCGCAAGAAAACTATCCAAGTTAACCTTGTGAGAATCCCTCCTCAACTCAATGAGCTCACATCCAGAATTCCAGAAAGCTCTCTCTTCAGTGAAAGACATGGTAGATTGCTCAGCCTAGTCAACACCAGCATTGAAGAAGACATGGTGAAAGTGTTGTTCCAATTCTTTGACCCCCTTCATCACTGTTTCACATTCCCCGACTACCAATTGGTGCCCACTTTGGAGGAATTTTCTCAACTCCTGAGAATTCCTATTCTTAATCAACTACCCTACAACGGTACGGAAAAAGAACCAAAGCCTGAAGATGTTGCTCAAGCACTACACTTGCAACCATCTGACATCAAGGGGCATTGGGAAACTAGAAGTGGTGTCAAAGGCTTCTTGGTAAAATTCTTGTTTGAGAAGGCACAAGAGTATTGGAATTCATTGGATCTACAAGCCTTTGAAGAAATTGTGGCACTCCTCATTTATGGGTTGGTCTTGTTCCCAAATCCTGACCAACTTATAGATGTCAATGATGTCAAGATTTTCCTATCCAGGAATCCCATACCTACATTACTTGGGGACATCCTTCACTCATTTTACACACGAACAATGAGAAAGAGAGGTGTTCTCATGTGCTGTACTCCTCTCCTTGCAAGGTGGTTTATTTCGCACCTTCCACAATCTATTTTGAAGAATGACCAAGGCTTAAGGTGGTCACAACGGTTGATGACCCTCACGCACTCTGATGTACATTGGTGTTCTCGGTCCAGAGAAAATGTCATCATCGTCGATCATTGTGGAGAGTTCCCTAATGTTCCATTACTTGGCATTAGGGGAGGCATTACCTACAACCCTTGTCTAGCTTTGAGACAATTTGGATATGCACGGAGGGAGGGCCCTCATGACATGTTGATTCCTGACCTAGTTTTTGACTTCGACAACGATGCGCAAGGACTTCGCCAAAGATTCATCAGAGCTTGTAGGATGCCTAACAAGGTAGATAACAAGACACTGGGGCACAAGAACTCCATCCCTCTTGAGCCTTATCTCAAGTGGGTGCGAGCCCGCGCTCAGAGTCTTATGATGCCTTACCCTCACATTCTCCCTTTGATTAAAGAGCCTGTTGAGGAAGGAGAGGCTTCATACACCATCCTCCATCCTGACATGCCAACATCATGGGAGGAGATGCAAAAGAGTTGGATCCAACTCAAGGAGGAACGGAATACTTTTGAAGCCAACTTCTACGCCAGTGAGAAGAAGGTTTTGGAGCTTACCCGCCGACTTCACAAGGAGGAGACCCTCAACACCTACATCGCGCCAAAGAGGATGCGCAACGTCTTTTTACCTTAAGAAGTTTTTGTAATATTTGGCCCATGGGGCATTTATGTACTGACAAAATTTCTTCTTATTAATATGACGTGTGTTCTTTTTGTTTGCAACAATTATGAATTTCTAAATCCTTGAATGCATTGCATAAATAAACATATCATTCATCATGTGCATAAGCAGGTCTCCACACCAGGTTTCCTTATCTTTATGTTGTTTATTTCAGTAAGATGGATCTCGAACAGACGGTCAAAGATCTGCAGTCACAAAACTCACAGTTTCAACATCTCCTAATGACCTTGGCAAAGGGTCAAGAGGATCTAAAAGCACTGCTCGGGAACAAAGAGCAAGAAAAAGTGAAAAAGAAGAAGAAAAGAGTGGGGGTAGCTACCCTGGGAAGAAGGTTTGAGAATTAAGCCAGAAGAGTTCTTGAATTTCCTTCCGCATCTGAAGAGGAAACCAGTAAAGGAAAAGGGGCTGCACTACCTTATGAATCCGAAGCTGAAGAGGAAGAGGCTGAAGAAGATGAAGACTACTCAGAGCAACAATACCCGCCAGCGGACAACAAATACAAAAACTTGGAGGATAGGCTGGCAGCTATGGAGCTGCAAAGGGTTCCCGGGTTAGATTTCGAAGATTTGGGATTAATTGTTGGAATTGTGATCCCTCCAAAGTTTAAAGTGCCAATTTTTGCAAAGTATGACGGGCTGTCTTGCCCGAAGATGCACCTAAGGTCGTATGTCAGAAGAATTCAACCTCATACTTCCGACAGAAATCTTTGGGTACACTTCTTTCAGGATAGCCTGTCTGGTACACAGCTAGACTGGTTTTACAAGCTTGAGAGATCAGAGGTACATGGCTGGGAAGACTTGGCAGCTGCCTTTTATCGCCAGTATCAATATAACTCTGACTTGGCGCCAACCCGTACTCAGCTACAGAGTATGGGAATGGCCTCAAATGAAGGATTCAAAGAATACGCCCAGAAATGGCGCGATTTGGCCGGGAGAGTGCAGCCACCTCTTTCTGATAGAGAACTGGTTGATATGTTCTTGGGGACCCTATCTGGCCCGTTCTTCAACCATTTGATCGGGAGCTCTTCCGCAGGGTTTACTGAATTGATTCTGACTGGAGAACGGGTGGAAGTCGGTATTAAGAATGGGAAGATTCAAAAGGATGCCTCTGCATCTACAACTGTTAAGAAATCATTTCCGGCTAAGAAAGAAGCAGCTGTTATATACTCTCAGAAAAGATCGGGAAGAACTGAGCGCCGACCGACTGTGGGGGCCGTAATGATCCAAAATCCATCAAATGATCAGCCTCGTTATAATCAGTCCAGGCCAAATCAGCAACGGGTGGAACGGCCACAACGGCAGTTCACCCGCATCAATATGACGCCCGCGCAAGTTCTTCCCCATCTGTTGAAGTTCAATCTCGCCACTATCAAAGAGGCACCAAAAAATATGAACACATCTTCCCCGCATTATCATCCCAATGCTAAATGCGCCTATCATTCTGACAGTGTCGGGCACGACACCAACGATTGCTGGGCACTTAAGCATAAAATTAAAGATTTAATAGAGGCGAAAAAGGTTGAGTTCGATGCTCCAGAGAAGCCAAACGTAATATCCGCTCCAATGCCGAAGCATGGTCGCAATGTCCATGCTATCGAAGAAGATCTGTATGTTTCTGATGTTGATGACCTGATGACTCCACTGTTGATGATCAAGTTAAATCTGTTAAAGGCTGGGACTTTCCCAGGATGTAAAGAAGATTGCTACTATTGTTCCTTTCTACCAATCGACTGTCCATTGCTGAAGAAAGGCATCCAAGGCCTGATGGACAGTCAACAAATTCTTTTTGAAAAGATTCCTGCTATTCCAACCCCTATCAAAGATGTTTCAATAATCACCATTTCCACCAATCTTTCCAAGGTCGTCAAAAAGCCTGTTAAGATTACATCCTCTACAAAGATTGTTCCCTTGAAAATAACCATGCCAGGGCCTGTCCCCTACATTTCTGAAAAATCAATACCATGGAATTACGGTGGAGAAATCTACTACCATGGTGTTAAACAAGTTGAGATAACCGAGGAAAGCTCTAATGAAGAAGATGCCAGCATTGGAAACATTGTCGACACAAGAAAGATCACCCGAAGTGGGAGAATATTTTCTCCAGAGATTGCCCCCCCAAAGGCAATCTTTGGACCCTCAGCTACTGCCAAAGTTACTCCTGCACCAATAAAACTTTCCGCTAGAACCCCGTTGATTGAAGAAGCTGTTATTCTTGTTGTTATCCCTCCTACTTCTGCTGATAAGGGGAAAGGGATCCAAGATGAGCTCGTCAGGACGAGGACTCAACCATTGGTCATCCCCGAAACCTCTAAGAAAGAGATGGAGGAGATTCTGAAAATAATTAAAAAGAGTGATTATGATGTGGTAGAGCAACTGGGGAAAACCCCCTCGAAGATCTCCATGTTAGCATTATTGCTTT
This sequence comes from Vicia faba, assembly GCA_948472305.1. Classification (NCBI taxonomy): domain Eukaryota; kingdom Viridiplantae; phylum Streptophyta; class Magnoliopsida; order Fabales; family Fabaceae; genus Vicia; species Vicia faba. Next base: position 698,093,498 of record OX451736.1, read on the forward strand.
ATTCAGAGGCGCACGCCAAAGCATTGATAAAATTTCTGAAGACAACCCATGTGCCCCAGGAAACCTCAGCCGATCAATTCCAAGATTGTGTCGCCAGCCTTACCGCAGACAACGGCCTAGGTTTCTCTGATGCTGACCTAACTCCAAAAGGAAGAAAGCACAATGACGCCCTACATGTGTCAGTAGAATGCCAAGGAACCACTCTGGCCCATGTTTTGGTCGACACTGGTTCTTCTCTGAACGTGCTGCCTAAGAAGGCTCTCGACCGATTGGATTATGAAGGCTTGGAGCTAAAGCCAAGTGATATCATTGTCAGGGCCTTTGACGGGTCTAAGAGAATGGTACATGGGGAGGTCGATATCCCTATCAAGGTAGGAACTGAAGTATTCCACTCAACTTTCTATGTGATGGACATCCGTCCGTCATACTCTTGCTTGCTAGGGAGACTATGGATACATAATGCTGGTGCAATCACCTCCTCTCTACATCAAATGCTGAAATACCCTGTCAAAGGAAAAATCATAACCGTGCACGGTGAGGAGGAATATATGATCAGTCATCTGAACTCCTTTCAGTATGTGGAGGTGGAAGGTGAATTCATTGAGACACCATTCCAGCACTTTGAGGAAGTCTCTCCTGAGGTGGCAGTAACAAAAGCGGTAGCTGAGGTACCCAAGCAGGTGGCCAGGATGACATCTTTAAAAGACACAAAGGCTGCGATGAAGGAAGGGAAGAGCTCAACATGGGGTCAGTTGCCGGATATTCCTCACAAAACAGACAAGTGTGGTTTAGGATTCACTGCTGCGGGGCAGAAAGCTATGCGCCGCTCAAAAGTTGAAAGAACACCCATCAAGATTTCTCCTTATGGGATTAATGCTCTGGAAGGTGAAGACGAAGAGGCCAAAATTGAAGATTGGATATTCCCAACCATCGAAGGGGGACTACGCAACTGGGAGGCGAAAGACTTTGTCCCCATCACTTTTATTAATCAGTAATTATCTGTCAAATATTTCCTGTTGGTTTGTAATAATTACTTTTGAACAATCTGCACGCTACTTTTTCACCTCATGCCTTGCCCGGGGCATGTAGGTCCACTTGTAAGGGTTTTGATTATCTTCATATTCATATGCCATGTTTAATGATTCATTGGACGTTTTTCATTGATAAACTGCTGTGTTCATTTTCTTTCCTTTTGCATTTTTGTTTGTTTAAGGATGGCTATCCCTTACACACACCCATACTCACAAATGCAGGTACCCATCCACTCTGGATTCTATGGGTGACTATTCTGCTATGTCCTTCAATAACTCTGAAGATCTGGTCAATCAGGCTGAGTATGAAGATGACGAAGATTGTGAAGTACCAGGAGAGCTAGCCAGACTTCTACAACAAGAAGAGAGGGCCATCTTGCCTCACGAAGAGTTGTTGGAAACTATCAACTTAGGAACAGAGGAAGACCGGAAGGAAGTACAAGTGGGTGCCAATCTGGAGCCAAGTGTCAAGGAACGCTTGATACAACTGTTGAATGAATACGTTGAAATCTTCGCCTGGTCTTATGAAGACATGCCGAGTTTAGACACAGATATAGTGGTTCACCGTCTCCCTACAAGAGAGGATTGTCCACCGATCAAGCAAAAAGTCCGCCGAATGAGGCCTGACATGTCTGAGAAGATTAAAGCAGAAGTAATGAAGCAATTCAACGCTGGCTTTCTGGATGTTACATCCTATCCACAATGGGTTGCTAACATTGTGCCAGTACCCAAAAAAGACGGCAAGGTCAGGATGTGTGTGGACTACCGGGATTTGAATAGGGCTAGTCCTAAAGATGATTTTTCGCTACCGCACATCGACATTTTGATTGACAACACGGCTCAGCACAAGGTGTTTTCCTTCATGGATGGATTCTCGGGCTACAACCAAATCAAAATGGCCCCTGAGGATATGGAGAAAACTACCTTTGTTACACAATGGGGTACTTTCTGCTACAAGGTGATGCCGTTCGGACTGAAGAACGCAGGGGCAACTTATCAATGCGTCATGGTAGCTTTGTTTCATGATATGATACATCATGAGATCGAAGTTTACATAGACGACATGATAGCTCGATCACAAACAGAGGAGGAACACCTTGAGCATTTGCAGAAGCTGTTTGCCAGGTTGAAAGAGTACAAGCTCAGGCTGAATCCAAGTAAGTGCACGTTTGGAGTTAGGTCTGGTAAGCTTCTAGGATTTATCGTCAGCAACAAAGGCATTGAGGCCGATTCAGCAAAAGTGAAAGAAATACAAGAAATGCCTGCTCCCCGTACTGAAAAGGAGGTTAGAGGGTTCTTGGGGCGCTTGAACTATATTGCCAGATTCATCTCTCATCTGACTTCTACCTGTGAGCCAATTTTCAAACTATTAAAGAAAGATCAGGTAGTCGAATGGAACGATGATTGCCAAGCTTCTTTTGATAAGATCAAGGAGTATTTGCTAGAACCTCCTATTCTGATGCCACCCGTCGAAGGAATACTGTTGATCATGTATCTGACCGTCTTGGATAACTCAATGGGGTGTGTTTTGGGCCAGCATGACGAGTCTGGTCGAAAAGAGCATGCTATTTATTACCTTAGCAAAAAGTTTACCGACTGTGAGACTCGCTACTCACTGCTCGAGAAAACTTGTTGCGCTTTGGTATGGGTTGCTCGCCGACTTAGGCAGTATATGCTGACTCATACCACCTTGCTGATTTCCAAAATGGATCCTATCAAGTATATCTTCGAGAAGCCTGCTTTATCTGGAAGAATCGCTAGATGGCAAATGATCCTAACTGAGTATGACATCCAGTATACTACCCAAAAAGCTATAAAAGGGAGTGTACTAGCTGACCATCTAGTTCATCAAGCTATCGAAGATTATCAATCCATGAGATTCGACTTCCCAGACGAGGATATCATGAACTTGGACAACATTGAAGGTAACGGACCGTATGACAGACCTGAAAAAGGATCCCGATGGACCATGTACTTTGATGGTGCTTCAAATGCACTTGGAAACGGTATCGGTGCGGTACTCATTTCCTCGGAAGGTTGCCACACACCTTTCACGGTCTGACTTTGCTTCAGCTGCACCAACAACATGGCTGAATATGAAGCTTGCATCTTTGGTCTCAAGGCTGCTATAGACTTGGGGATCAAATCCTTGATTGTATTTGGGGACTCGGCTTTGGTTATTAGTCAAATCAAAGGAGAGTGGGATACCAAACATCCTAATATTATCCCATACAAAGAACATGTCCTGACATTGTTGCCTCATTTCGAGCAAATCATCTTCGAGCATTTCCCGCGAGAAGAGAATCAACTAGCAGATGCTCTGGCCACAATGTCTTCCATGTTTAAACTCAACTGGGATAACGAGGCTCCCCAAATCACCATCGAGCGAATGGATGAACCTGCGCATTGTCATGAGATTAATACCGAAGAAGTAGTGGAACAACCCTGGTTTCACGAAATCAAAAGGTATCTCGATACTAGAGAATATCCCGAAGGAGCTTCCGTAAATGACAAAAAGTTCCTAAGGAAATTTGCTGCCAAGTTCTTCCTGAGTAATGACATCCTCTATAAGCGCAGCCATGATTGTGTTTTACTCCGATGGGTAGACAAAGCTGAGGCAGAGTTAATCATGACCGAGATACACAGCGGTACATTTGGCACTCACTTGAGCGGGCATACAATGGCTAAGAAGATCCTAAGGGAAGGCTATTACTGGTCTACCATAGAGCTGACAGCCATCAACATTCCCGTACTTGCCACAAATGTCAAGTCTATGCTGACAAGATTCATATTCCTCCGGTTCCTCTCAACGTTCTGACAACTCCTTGGCGATTTGCAATGTGGGGCATTGACATGATTGGAGAGATCAAGCCCACGGCATTCAATGGACATCGCTTCATCCTGGTTGCTATTGACTATTTCACCAAATGGGTCGAAGCAGCTTCCTTCGCCTCTGTTACTAAAAATGTGGTTGCCCGCTTCATCAAGCAGAACCTCATATGCCGGTATGGTGTCCCCGACAAGATCATCACAAACAACGGTACAAATCTGAACAATACTATGATCACCGCATTGTGCGAACAGTTCAAGATTTATCATCATAATTCATCTCCCTATCGGCCGAAGATGAACGGTGCTGTTGAAGCTGCGAACAAAAACATCAAGAAGATCATTTAGAAAATGACAGTCACTTACAAGGACTGGCATGAGATGTTACCGTTTGCTCTGCACGGATACCGTACCATGGCACGTACTTCAACCGGGGCAACCCCATTTTCTTTGGTATATGGCATGGAAGCTGTCCTGCCCATGGAAGTTCAGATTCCTTCTTTAAGGATTATGAAGGACGCTGGTTTGAATGAAGACGATTGGATTCAGACCCGACTTGATCAACTCAATTTGATCGACGAGAAGCGACTCGCTGCTGTTTGCCATGGTCAAACGTATAAAAAACGGATGATCAAGGCTTTCAACAAGAAAGTCAGACGTCAAGTATATCAAGTCGGAGATCTCGTAATCAAGCGGATTATCTTACCGCAAAGTGATCCCAGGGGCAAATGGACTCCTACTTACGAAGGACCATTTGTGATCAAAAGCATATTTTCTGGTGGTGCAATGATTCTGACCACCATGGACGGCGACGATTTGCCGCACCCTGCGAACGCAAACATAGTCAAAAGATACTACGCATAAATAACCCGACAAGTCGAAAACCCGAAAGGGCGGCTTGGGCAAAAATGGGCATCCCGGTGAACCGAAAACCCGAAAGGGCGGTTCAGGCAAAAATTAGGGATAAAACAAAAAATATGTACACCCGGCAAGTCGAAAACCCGAAAGGGAGGCTTGGGCAAAAAGGGGTTTCCCGATGGATCGAAAACCTGAAATGGCGATTCAGGCAAAAGTTAGGGAATTAAAGCGTATGACTATGTCTCGTCGGATCACTTTAAGGACAATCTCTTCATCAACCAGCTCCAAGCTTCTGATCAATCCAGTCACCGGCAGACGAAGCATTGAATGGACAGATATTCAGAGTTATGAAGGCTATAGCAGAATGGGGATCCCATGGAATTGTTTCACATAGCCATCTTTCTTTTGTATAAATTTTTCAATTTTTACGACGACGTCCTCTTACTAGGATGCCTGTTTCCTTTGTACAAAGATACTCATAGAAACTTAATACAAATACTTTTCCAAATACAGAAATTTGCTTTGACTTCCTTTTTTCTCTTTTGCACTTATGTTTATTTGAGAAACGTCCAATGTTTTGTTAAATAGGCATATGCATTTGAACATAATCATTTTCTTACAAATCAGGAAAAGATGGTTACTGATAGGTTTAAAGTACATATAGGTATCTTGATGCCCTTTCAGAAGGAATCCCCGCCAGATTTAAACTCCAAATTCCTCAATCCAGAACATAATTCCCCAAACAGAGTTAAAATCCTCAGCACAACAGAAGCTTTCTCAAAACTGATTTCCCCAGCCAGAGAGCCTTCCAAAATTCAATTCCCCTCAGAGTTAAGTTTTAGTATCCCCAGTGGAGCCTTAAAAATCTGAAAATCCAATCCCCAGTGGAGCCAAAATTCCAACTATCAATCCCCAGTGGAACTAGACTAGTGAGCTTTCTCCCCACATAGATACTTCCCACTAGACTGAGGATTCTCAATCTTACTTCTCCAGCATAAGTCTACCAGATTCTGGACTCCCCAGTAGAAATCATCATAATTCTCTCGCCCTACAAGTCACCAAGGAGTTCCAATCCCCAGCAGTGGTTGATCGCGACTTTATCGTCTAAATTAATCGGGAGACTGCAAGTATACAGCCCTATCGCGTAGTTTTAAAAGATATCGAACCTAAGGGACTATAAATCGAACTAACGTAACCTAAACTACTGTGTAAAGCTATAGCCATCGAATAATTAATTAGGGGAATTTTTGGGTAATAAAACTTAATTCTAATTGAAATAATAATAATGCGAATATCGGTATGTACTTCGTTAACACTAAAGAATCCGGCTTTCCACTGGCTTATTTTCTAAAAATGATAATAATATCTTTTTCAGCAAAAAGTATTTATTCAAAAATCTATTCTCAAACTTTCGCTCTATTGAAGTAAATTATAATTTTAAACTCTGATGTATGCTTTCGCTATCCCATTGATTTTAAAATTACTTTTTGAAAATAAATAAAGTTTAATTGGTTTTAAAACGCTGTCGCAGTCTTTAAAAACAATACCTAGTATCTACTATCTGATTTTAAACCTCAAACTGTCGCTCTATTGGTTTCTAATCTTAGTCAGTTTATTAGCCTCAAACTTTCGCTCTGTTGGTTTCTAAACCTTTTTTTAACAAAATAAATTAGATAACTAAATCAGAAAAAGTGTTTATTTTATAAAATATAATCAAGCCTGTTTGTTCCGGATCCATTCAAATTAACTCGTTACATACCGATATTTAAATAATTTAGTCAGACATACTCATAAAAGCAGACATGAATACATTAAAGGAATTAACATTCGTAAATAAATTCATGGCTAAATAAATATCTCTCATGCAAATAATTAATTAAATAAATTAAAGCGATGTAAATAAGAAACCTGAATTAAATAAATGCTGGAAATAATTCTTGAAGCTTGAATCAATTCGTACAAAATCCCGGTTCTTCAACAGAAATAAAATTTAAGTATTTGAAAAGGAACTGGCTGGAAAATAACTGCTGGAAACTGAATTACAATGGAAAATAATAATGCGGGAAGGTAAATTCTGAAACTGGAAAATAATGCTAAAAACGGCCCCCCTGATTTTGATTTCCTGATGTCCTTTTATAGTGGTAGAATGTAACCACGTTTTGAGATATTTTCGTACCACTTTTCCCCAAATTTCTCGTTCTAACTGCTTTGAGTGGAGGTGGTCGTCCCGAGATTTACTCATCCACTTGACCACGTTGAGACGGGCGCCTCATGTATCATCCTAGGGCCTACGTGGCAGTTGAGGCGGGCGCCTCAATTGTAGGAGAGGAGTTGAGACGTGCGTCTCACTCTTGCACGTGCCTTTAGGGCTTGCTTGCTTGCGTGGGCCTGATTTCGTTTGGGCCCAGTTTGGAGATAATAAACCTTTTGATCCATCATTTTTGCTTTGCACACCCCTTTTCTTCATTTCTTGCATATTTAGTCCAATAACTCTCTTAATTTCTTCACTTTGCTCAATTTGTCTAATTAAAATAAAATACCTGAAACAATAAAAATACCGGCGTAATATGGAAATAAAATGAAATAATTAAATAAAAATACTAACATTATTTATGAAAATTAAATCAAATATACTATATAAAATTGTGTTATCAGACTCCCCTATACTTGAACCGTTGCTTGTCCTCAAGCAAAAGTAAAAAAAAAATGAAAATCACTGACGCACAGTTAAACACATATATAAAACATACATCACTTCGTACCAGGTTGCAAGTTGAATTTTTCGTTAGAGAATTTAAGTCGAACTTAAACACCAAAGTTACCGTAGGAACACTGGACAACCCCATTTAAGCAGACCAATTTAAGTCATGTCATTATAGCTTAACCTAATACAACGTTTTATTTCACCCGTTTTCATTCTAGTGCAATCACATTAAGCCCTTTACCTTACACGCACATAGTGGAGTAACTGGTTAGTGAATTTGATCTTAGTAAGCCAGCTAGCAGTTCTGGTAATTTAATCATATGGTACTCCCTTTTTCCAATTAAAAATTGCGGGGTATCGAACCGTAATTCGCCCTACCAAGTTCAGCACCAGGGACCACTGAACCAATTTATAATGGATTATTTTGCATTTAAATTTATAGTTTCTGCAACTGTTGGATTAAATGATCTGGTAAGGACCATCTAACTTAATAAGTGCATCTTCAGATAAAAGCAATTTCTTAAGAATATTTGATCAATCACTTATATTCATCAGCTCTCCACGTAGTTTGTGTTTATGGCGGTGCCGACTGCTTAATAAACTACTCGGGGCTAATCTAAAACTAAGTTTTAAAGGTTTTGGTATAATAAGTACTTAAATCGATCCAACACATCGGGGGGTTTTGAAGTGTTAAGACGATAGCAATTTTGCTAAGTTGCTCGAATTCTTATTTATAATAGGCAACCTTAATACTAGTTGAATAATGTTTATAAATGCGTGTTAAAATTGTTTTATTTTATTCGTTATGGCTCAAGAAATAGGGGGAATTCGAGTAAGCACAAATTTTTGCATAAGACATTAAAATTTGCATAAATAAGTATTTTATTGAATTGAAATTTTGCAATACAAGAAAAGAAATAAAAGGAAAAATACTACAAAGAGAGCAAAGGAAATAGAAATGAACAAGGAAATGATCTGTCTCCCCTATACTAAAAAGGAGCAATGTCCTCAATGCGATAAAAACAAAGGAGAATCAGATGAAAAGAGAAAGGCGATCACTCGTTGCTTTAAGAATCATGATCTCTTGTTCTTCGTCCTCTAGTACGAGGTCTTCGTCGTACGTCAGAATCAGAATCATTAAGATGAAGTGCGTCTGCTATGCGAGCTTGCAAAGATTCGAGGTTACGATCATGCCGAAAGGCGTATTCTTGTTGTTCGCGTCGCATCTCTTGTTGGTGGCGTTGCAACTATAGTTGGTCACGTTGTACTTCTTGTACGAGACGTAAAGTCTCAGCTTGGTTTTGTTGCATGGCATGGAACAACTGATCTTGACGAAGCATATGAGCCTGCATAGCTGCAAAATTTGCAGCGGGATTATTTGGTTGTTGGGCGGCAGGTGCATCAAGAGCATAACGACAATTGGCGCGGACTCGGACGTCGATACGATTCGGACAAGGTAACACAAAATCAGGAATTTGACGATGATTTATCACTAATGTAAACCGGCCATCATGTCTTAGAGAGATTATTTGGGAATCTCGGCAATAGATGACATCAAGAAGAGTGGCTGGCATCATATATTGTAACAAAGAAAATAGCTCGGTGGAAAGGCCTAAAGCATATGCTAAAGATGTGATGATGCCTCCAAAAACAAAGGGATTAGTACCTGCTGCGTTCACGCATGTGTGGATGTGACTGAGCATGAAAGGAGCGACGTTGACAGCCTGACCATTAAGGGCACAGAAAATGATGAACAACTCATTTTGGTTGACCTTGTGATTATTGGTCCGACCAAAGATGGTGTTAGCAAGAACGCGGTGAAAGTACCTTAATGCAGGGTTATGTATTTGAGAAGCATAGAGGTCGCGCCAACTTTCCGTGGTTTGACCGGTTAGATCATTCCATAAGGAGAAGCCGACTTGATCCCAAGAAAGATAGTGGTCATCGTCGAAAGGCTTGTAATGAACATGCTCGCCGCGAGTGAAAGATAAGAGTTCAGCGACTCTTTATTGATCAAGAGAGTACTCTTGGTTGAACATGCGGAAGTTGGCGGTTCCGGTTGTGTAGGGATCGTCGACAGGTGTTGTGTAAGAGAAGGAACTAAGAAATTCAAGCACGAGTGGTTCATATATTGGACATGAGTTTGTGCAGAGACTGGTTAAACCGGTGTTATTGAGTATGAATACGATGCTATCGGTCATTCCTAAGGTTTCCAAACACTCCGAACTTACGTATTTTGTAGGAACGACGGAACGGGTATAGAATTTTTTATACTTTTGTTGTTGTTGGCTGTCGTCGTTATCGCGGAAAATGATATTGGATAGGTCGGATGGTGGTCGGCCGGGCTTAACTTGTCTTTGGTTGTTTCGTGGAGCCATAGATGGATATGGGTTGAAGAAGGGAAAAGGTAGAAAATATGGGTGTAGGAATGTTGTGAAATGAGAAAGAAGGATGAAGGGTATTTATAGTGGAGTGAGAGTTAAGAGTGATAAATTATAATAAGTGGGTGTTGGAAAATGGGAGGGAAAATTTGAATGGGGATTAATGGTGTGAAGTGGAAAGAATATAATTTGAATGAAAATAAAGAGTGTTGAATTTGAATTAATTGGGGCTGAATGGGAAAACGAAACGGACAAGACAAGTAAATTCAAGGGAAGACCAACTTTTACTCTGCACGAAACACATGCTGAGGCGACTGTCTGACACAGGAGACCACGCGTGAGGCGTGCGTCTCAAAGCTGCATGGTGTGGGAACAGTTGGAGACGTGCGTCTCCAGTCAGCGTGTTGGGCCGAGGCGTGCGTCTCACTTTATTGGGAACAAGCCATCGTGTGAATGACAAGGGACAGTATGCAAAGAATAAAAAGGAATCTCACTTGCAAGGTAGAATGATACGGATAACGCAGGAGCCAGAAAAAGGAATATATTTAAAAATTGTAGCAACAAATAAGAATGCAATAATACTAATATTCTTATAAGATAATATTTTTATATGATATAATATATTAAGCTGCAACATTATAATTATAAGAAAATAACATGAATTGCTTTTAGAATGAGGATCAAAGTTGCTTACAATTTAAGAATCAAGTATTTGGAAAGTAAAACATAATAATAAAAAGAACATAACGAAAATATTGCAATTTCTAATAAAATCAAACTAAGCTAAACTAAATAAAATGAACTACTTAAAAGCTCTAGCCACTAGATGGTCCTGCCTTAGGAGCGGAGGAAGAATGAAAGTAAGCGAAAACTTCTTGAAATTTCGCAGAAATAGTATCCATAAAACAAAAGAAATCGGTTCGCAAACTAGTCAAATCGTCCCTCAAAGCCTGATGTTCCACCTGGAGAGCGTGGATGGCAGTCGCATAATCAATGGTAGGAGCCTCATGCATAACGGTGTCAGGAGCAACAGATTAAGCGGTAGAATCGTGCTAAGGAGGGCCCATATCATAATAACTTGGAGGAGCAGTGGGATCTTCCTCAGAATCTTCCAAAACCTCATAATCTTGCGGAGTCTCAGGAGTGCTGGGCGGAGAAGGCTGCTGATCAAGACCAAAAAGCCAGTTGGCTTTGTTATGCACACTCGTAGCAGGGTTAGGCAAGGTAAACAGCTGCATAACTTGACCATTAATCAACAAGGTAAACTGAGTCGGGCCAAGATCACCAATTATACCAGTGTTGAAACAGAACTCGATGGTCATGCAAGTAACACCAGTAAAAGCATTCAGATGCTTAAAGGGTTGTCGAAGTCCAACAACATTTGCAATCATAGTGACGAGACCTCCCATCCGAATGGGTGCATGATCAGTATCAATGAGATCCACAAAGGTACGGATCAGATAAGTGATCGCATTAACCGGACGGTTTTGCGAAGCACAAAACATGATAAAAAGCTCATCCTTAGAAACAGTGGTGACATTCTGGGGTTTTCCAAAAATGGTGTGGGCCAGAATCTTATGGAAATACCTGAAGGCCGGATTATGGATATTCTCTGATACAAAGTCCTCGGGCTCAGGGTTAAGGATTCCAGAAATAGATCCCCAAAAATAGTCAAGCTCTCTAAATCCAAGATACTCCTCCTGAGTTTCATGATAAACTCCTATGCCATTAGGAAAACCAAGAAGCTCACCCAATTCCTTATGGTCAAACTTGAAAGTGATGCCAAAAAGTCTGAAGATAATAAGTCCACGGTGTAAAGCTAACCCATGAGTAGGAAAGTATGTCAAAGAGCTGAGGAACTCCAAAGTGAGGTTCCGATAAGTGGCATAGCAAGTCATCAGGCGTGAACTATCCCACCCAATCTGATTCAGCAGAAAAAGCACACTATCACGAATACCAAGAGCAGTCATAGCACCGTGATGAAGGTAGATAGTAGGTAACATCTCACGCTCGGATAAAACTCCATATTTGGTGCGCTGATTTCTTCCTCTGAAACTAACTGGCATATCGTCAACTCGAGACATAGTGGGAAGAGAAATAAGTAGCAAAAAGTATCATGAAGAGAAGAAAATAAAGAAGATCAGCGTTGGCCAAATGTCGATAAGAAGAAAAAAAACATAGAATAGAAAGAAATAAGACAAAGAGGATAAATATAATGAATAGATAAAGAAAAGAAATAGATATATTTTTGTTTTTGTTTTTGTTAAAAATAGACTAAAGAAGAAATGAAAAATAAGAAGAAGGAAATATAAAAAACGGTGGGTTGTCTCCCACAAAGTGCTTTGTTTTATGTCGTAACCTCGACAAATAAAACTAAAGACTAGGCTTCTAATCGAGCGTGTGGCTCGTCTAGATTTATCGTTTGAGAATTTCCCTCGAGTTCAGTTAGATGGTAATGTTTTAAACGCTGCCCGTGTACTATAAACGGTTCAATCGAAGGTCCCTTAATCTCTATTGCACCACTTGGATAAACTCGAGTAATTTCAAAAGGTCCGGACCACCTAGATCATAATTTTCCAGGAAATAATTTTAATCGTGAGTTAAATAGTAATACCAAGTCACCTATGTTAAAATTCTTCCTAGATATATGCTTATCGTGCCATTTCTTTGTGCGCTCTTTGTAAATCCTAGCATTTTCGTACGCATCCTGTCTAAGTTCTTCCAATTCATTAATATCCAGGATACGCTTCTCTCCAGCGGCAGTGTAACTTAAGTTCAGATTCTTAATGGCCCAATAGGCCTTGTGTTCTAACTCAACTGGGAGATGGAATGACTTACCATAAATAAGCTTGAAAGGAGTAGTACCGATGGGAGTTTTATAGGCAGTTCTATAAGCCCATAAAGCTTCGTGAAGTTTAAAGGACCAGTCTTTTCTGGACGTAGCGACAGTTTTTTCAAGGATTTGTTTTATCTCGCGATTTGAAACTTCAACTTGTCCGCTAGTTTGAGGATGGTAAGGTGTAGCTATGCGATGTCGAACTCCATATTTTCCTAATAATTTTTCAAAGATTTTGGAAATGAAATGAGATCCACCATCACTTATAACGAGTCTGGGTACACCGAACCTAGGAAAGATTATGTTCTTGAATAGCTTAAGTACCACTCGGGTGTCATTTGTTGGAGAAGCTATAGCTTCGATCCATTTTGAGACATAATCCACAGCCACGAGTATATACTTGTTACCGGATGAAGATGGAAAGGGTCCCATCAAGTCTATCCCCCACACATCAAAGATTTCGACTTCTAAAATGCCTTTTTGTGGCATTTCGTCACGTCTAGATATATTACCGGTGCGTTGACACCTGTCGCATTTTAAGATGGTGGCATGTACGTCTTTCCATAAATTAGGCCAATAGAGACCGGATTGTAAGATCTTTGCACAAGTTTTGGATGTACTCGCATGTCCTCCGTAAGGTGCAGAATGACAGTGTTTTATAATGTTTTCAATCTCTTCTTCTGGCACACATCGGCGGAAAATTCCATCGGGACCTCTCTTGAAAAGTAAAGGTTCATCCCAATAATACTGTTTAAGATCATGGAAGAATTTATTCTTCTGTTGGTAGGTAAGTTCAGGTGGTAAAACGCATGCAGCGAGGTAATTTAAGAAATCGGCATACCAAGGCACCGAGGAGACGACTAAGGTGGTTTCCATGAGTTTATCTGGTTCTGTGTCTTCCAAGTGGGCAATCAGTTTATCATACTGGAATTCATCATCGATCGGCACTTGTTCATGTTTAAGATTTTCTAGTCTAGAGAGATGATCTGCTACCACGTTTTCGGTTCCTTTCTTATCTTTGATTTCTAAATCGAACTCTTGCAGTAGCAATATCCATCTCAAGAGTCTAGGTTTAGCGTCCTTTTTGGTTAGGAGATATCTAATAGCAGCATGATCAGTGTATATGATTATTTTGGATCCTACTAAGTAGGAACGAAACTTGTCTAATGCAAAGATCACTGCTAAGAATTCTTTCTCGGTTGTAGCATAATTCATCTGCGCTTCGTCCAGGGTTCTGCTTGCATAATATATGACGTGGAGTCTTTTATCCTTTCGCTGTCCTAAAACAGCTCCTACGGCATAGTCACTTGCGTCACACATTATTTCAAAAGGTTCATTCCAATCTGGAGTTTGCATGATAGGCGCAGAAATTAATGCTTTCTTAAGTGTTTGAAATGCTTCTAAACATTTATCGTCGAAGATAAATTCAGCGTCTTTCATTAATAGCTCAGTTAGGGGTTTAGTTATCTTAGAGAAATCTTTAATGAATCGTCGATAAAAACTGGCGTGTCCCAAAAAGCTTCGGATTTCTCTAACAGTTTTTGGAGGTTGAAGGTTCTCAATAACTTCGATTTTAGCAGAATCGACTTCAATTCCTCTTTTGGATATAATGTGTCCTAAAACAATTCCTTCTTGTACCATAAAATGGCATTTCTCCCAATTAAGCACTAGATTAACCTTCACACAACGTTCTAATACCCTTTCTAAATTTTCTAAACATTCTTCAAAGCTTTGTCCACAGACGGAAAAATCGTCCATGAAGACTTCCATAATATTGTCCAGAAAATCAGCAAATATTGCCATCATACATCTTTGAAAAGTTGCAGGAGCGTTGCATAAACCAAATGGCATTCTTCTATAAGCAAAGGTTCCAAAAGGGCATGTGAAAGTTGTTTTCTCTTGGTCATTAGGATGAATAGGTATCTGAAAGAAACCTGAATAACCGTCCAAGAAACAGAAATGAGAGTGTCTAGCTAAACGTTCCAACATTTGATCAATAAATGGTAAAGGGAAATGATCTTTTCTGGTGGCTTTGTTAAGTTTTCGATAATCGATGCACATTCTCCATCCAGATTCGACTCTTTTAGTTATGATTTCTCCTTTCTCATTTTCGACTACTGTGACACCTCCTTTCTTAGGTACAACATGCACAGGGCTAACCCATTTGCTATCAGATATAGGATATATGATTCCTGCTTCTAACAACTTCATAACTTCCTTTTTCACAACCTCGCTCATAATCGGGTTTAGTCTCCTCTGGTGTTCTCTTGAAGTTTTACAATCTTCTTCTAGCATAATGCGATGCATACAGATAGAGGGACTTATTCCTTTAAGATCAGTGATATTATATCCTAAGGCTGTTGGATATTTTCTCAGAATTTGTAAAAGTTTTTCAGTTTCGGTTTCGCCAAGTTCTGCGTTGACTATCACTGGTCGTTCGAGTTCGGAATCTAGGAATTCATACCTTAGATTTTTAGGAAGTGTTTTGAGTTCTTGGGGTGGTTTCCTTAAACATTGTGTAGGATCTGGTGCTATAGCTAAGCATTCACTTAGATTACTACTCAGATTTTCATCGAGATTGTCTTCATTTTCAAGCTCAGCTTCTTTTCTACATTCATCGATGATATCCATGAAGTAACAAGTATCTTAAATTGCAGGTGCTTTCAGGAATTGAGAGAGGATAAATTCGATTTTCTCTTCACCTACTTCAAAAGTAAGTTTTCCTCTTTTTACATCTATAATTGCACCGGCTGTAGCTAAGAAAGGCCTTCCAATAATGATTGGGGTAACTTCGTCCTCCCTTATGTCCATAATAATGAAATCGGTTGGTATATAGAATTGGCCAATGCGTACAGGAACATTCTCGAGAACTCCTGCAGGATATTTAATTGACCTATCTGCTAATTGAACAGACATTTTGGTTGGTCTGAGTTCTCCCATTTCAAGTTTCTTGCATATAGATAACGGCATCACACTTATACTGGCTCCAAGATCACATAAAGCTTTATCTATGACAAATTTGCCAATTACACATGGAATAGAGAAACTTCCAGGGTCTTTGAGTTTAGGAGGCATTGTGTCTTGAATAATTGCACTACATTCAGCAGTAAGCATGACAGTTTCATTATCCTCTAGCTTTTTCTTATTGGATAGAATCTCTTTAAGGAATTT
Source organism: Vicia faba (assembly GCA_948472305.1). Taxonomy (NCBI): domain Eukaryota; kingdom Viridiplantae; phylum Streptophyta; class Magnoliopsida; order Fabales; family Fabaceae; genus Vicia; species Vicia faba. The sequence continues at coordinate 698,109,308 of OX451736.1, forward strand.
AGCGTAGGAGGGCATTTGAGTTATAGCTTCAGTAAAAGGAATTGTAACATTAAGTTGTTTCAGAAGATCCACGAATTTCTTGAATTGACCCACATTCTTAGTTTTAGCTAACCTTTGAGGGTATGGGATATGAGGCTTATAAGGTGGTGGGGGTACATAAGTTTCATCTTTTTGCGTGGTATCTTCATTATTATCTCTCTGATTTTCCTTTTCTTCTTTATCTTTAGTTTCAGATTGTTTAACAGAATTTTGTTGCATAGCTGGGCTATTGTTTCTGGGATCTACAGGTCCATCATACTCTATTCCGCTTCTTAAGATAATAGCATTTGCATGTCCTTTGGGATTTGGTTAAGGCTGTCCAGGAAATGAGCCAGCAGGAGCAGCAGAAGCCGCTTGTTGTTGAGCTACCTGAGAGATTTGTGTTTCTAACATTTTATTATGTGTAGCTAAAGCATCAAGCTTGTTAGATAATTGCTTAATCTGCTCATTAATGTGTATATTCTGATTTTGAACATCCTTATTAGTCTGGGATTGAGTATTATTGGTTTGGGATTGAGTAGCGATGAAATGCTCTATCATGACTTCCAAATTAGACTTCCTAGGAGCATTAGACGTGTTAGGACCATTATTAGGATGATTTGGAATAGCCTTAGGATAACCAGGTGGTGTAGCAGGAGCTTGTCCAGGTGCGTATAACGCGTTGTTACTCTTGTATGAAAAGTTAGGATGATTCTTCCAGCCAGGGTTATATGTGTTGCTGTAAGGATTACCCTGTACGTAATTCGCTTGTTCAACTGGAACTCCTGTTAAAAGTGGGCATTCTGGAGCAAGATGTGATTGAATACCACATAAGTCGCAAGTTTGAGCAATTGCAGCCACAGTAGCTGCGGGAGCGGTGGTAAGATTCTCGAGCTTTTGAGTGAGAGCTTCCACTTTAGCGTTGACTTGATCCAGACTATTCACTTCAACCATGGCACCTTTCGTTTGAGATTTCTCTACGCTAACTCTCTCCGTACCCCATTGGTAATGGTTTTGAGCCATGCTTTCGATAACTTGTCTTACTTCAGTATATGGTTTATTCATCAGTGCGCCACCAGCTGCGGCGTCTATAGTCAATCTCGTATTATACAAGAGACCATTGTAGAACGTGTGAATGATCAGCCATTCTTCTAAACCATGATGAGGAAAAAGTCTAAGCATGTCTTTATAACGTTCCCAAGCTTCAAAGAGTGATTCATTGTCTTTTTGTCTGAAACCATTGATATTGGCTCTGAGCATAGCAGTTTTGCTTGAAGGAAAATATCTAGCCAAGAAGACTTTCTTCAACTCATCCCATGTGGTGATTGAGTTGGAAGGAAGAGATTGGAGCCATGCGCGAGCTCTGTCTCTGAGAGAAAAAGGAAATAGGCGCAATCGTATCGCCTCGGGGTTAACACCATTCGCTTTCACAGTGTCTGCGTACTGCACAAACACTGACAGGTGAAGATTCGGGTCGTCAGTAGGAGCTCCAGAAAACTGGTTCTGCTGAACGGCGGAGAGAAGCGAAGGTTTTAGCTCGAAATCGTTTCGAGCGATAGCAGGAGCAGCAATACTATTATGAGGCTCTGCTTGAGAAGGAACAACATAGTCCTTAAGAGGACGAGGAGCAGGAGCAGGTAGATCAGCCATCTTCTTGAGTTCTTCAACGTCAGGAAGTTTGGTCGAAGGAAGGTTGTTGCGTTCTAAATACTCTTGAATTCGTCTTCTTAATCTAAGGTAACGCTCGATATCGTATATAGGTATATGCAAAGGCGCGCCTTGAGAGCGAGTATTTGGCATACACAGAGGGAAAATAAATAGTTGCTATAGTCTATACTTCGTAATAAAATTACGATATCAACTTAAATAGTTCCCCAGCAACGGCGCCAAAAACTTGATCGCGACTTTATCGTCTAAATTAATCGGGAGACTGCAAGTATACAACCCTATCGCGTAGTTTTAAAAGATATCGAACCTAAGGGACTATAAATCGAACTAACGTAACCTAAACTACTGTGTAAAGCTATAGCCATCGAATAATTAATTAGGGGAATTTTTGGGTAATAAAACTTAATTCTAATTGAAATAATAATAATGCGAATATCGGTATGTACTTCGTTAACACTAAAGAATCCGGCTTTCCACTGGCTTATTTTCTAAAAATGATAATAATATCTTTTTCAGCAAAAAGTATTTATTCAAAAATCTATTCTCAAACTTTCGCTCTATTGAAGTAAATTATAATTTTAAACTCTGTTGTATGCTTTCGCTATCCCATTGATTTTAAAATTACTTTTTGAAAATAAATAAAGTTTAATTGGTTTTAAAATGTTGTCGCAGTCTTTAAAAACAATACCTAGTATCTACTATCTGATTTTAAACCTCAAACTGTCGCTCTATTGGTTTCTAATCTTAGTCAGTTTATTAGCCTCAAACTTTCGCTCTGTTGGTTTCTAAACCTTTTTTTAACAAAATAAATTAGATAACTAAATCAGAAAAAGTGTTTATTTTATAAAATATAATCAAGCCTGTTTGTTCCGGATCCATTCAAATTAACTCGTTACATACCGATATTTAAATAATTTAGCCAGACATACTCATAAAAGCAGACATGAATACATTAAAGGAATTAACATTCGTAAATAAATTCATGGCTAAATAAATATCTCTCATGAAAATAATTAATTAAATAAATTAAAGCGATGTAAATAAGAAACCTGAATTAAATAAATGCTGGAAATAATTCTTGAAGCTTGAATCAATTCGTACAAAATCCCGGTTCTTCAACATAAATAAAATTTAAGTATTTGAAAAGGAACTGGCTGGAAAATAACTGCTGGAAACTGAATTACAATGGAAAATAATAATGCGGGAAGGTAAATTCTGAAACTGGAAAATAATGCTAAAAACGGCCCCCCTGATTTTGATTTCCTGATGTCCTTTTATAGTGGTAGAATGTAACCACGTTTTGAGATATTTTCGTACCACTTTTCCCCAAATTTCTCGTTCTAACTGCTTTGAGTGGAGGTGGTCGTCCCGAGATTTACTCATCCACTTGACCACGTTGAGACGGGCGCCTCATGTATCATCCTAGGGCCTACGTGGCAGTTGAGGCGGGCGCCTCAATTGTAGGAGAGGAGTTGAGACGTGCGTCTCACTCTTGCACGTGCCTTTAGGGCTCGCTTGCTTGCGTGGGCCTGATTTCGTTTGGGCCCAGTTTAGAGATAATAAACCTTTTGATCCATCATTTTTGCTTTGCACACCCCTTTTCTTCATTTCTTGCATATTTAGTCCAATAACTCTCTTAATTTCTTCACTTTGCTCAATTTGTCTAATTAAAATAAAATACCTGAAACAATAAAAATACCGGCGTAATATGGAAATAAAATGAAATAATTAAATAAAAATACTAACATTATTTATGAAAATTAAATCAAATATACTATATAAAATTGTGTTATCAGTGGTCCTAAGATCCCTCAACAATTGAAGATCTTGCATTTCCCAAGCAGAATGAAGACTCTCATTCTCGGTTCCTCACAGGATAATCAGATGTTCCCCAGTGAAGATCTCCTCAGGACAGGAATCCCCAGTAGATTGGTATACAACCCAAGCTCCTGATTCTCCAGCAGTAGTCAACAAGGATGTCTCATCTTCAGCAATCAAAGATTCTTGCAATCCCCTGCAGCAGTCAAAGACTCACTTTCCCTGGCAGCAGTCAAGTTTCTTTTATCTCCAGCCATCCAGGATTCATCTATCCACAGCAAGACAACTCCTCAGCTTACATACGCATTCATTACATTCATCTCATGAACATTGATATAACATATATTGCATCATACATTCCATGCAGCATGACTTTGTGTTCAACTAACATTTTGTCCTTTTCAAGATAAGAATAAAAGGCTATCATTAACAATCTAGATGCGGTTTTTATATGGACTCATCATCAGGAAACCCTACACCGGTTCCTTCTCAATTCCAAGACTTCTGAAAACAGTTCCCGGGTTCTCCAGTAACGGATGTTAACCTATCGCTTGTTCAGATTCTTCAGACTTCTAAAAACAGTTCACAGGTTCTCCAGTAACGGATGTTAACCTATCGCTTGTTCAGATTCTTCTCAACTTTTGAAAACAGTTTACGGACGCTTCCCAACAACGGATGTTGCTCTATTGCTTATTCAACTTCAAGACTTCTGAAAACAGTTTACGGATTCTCCAGTAACGGATGTTAATCTATCGCTTGTTCAGGCTCAACTTTTGAAAATAGTTTACAGATGCTTCCCAACAACGAATGCTGCTCTATTGCTTATTCAACTTCAAGGCTTCTGAAAATAGTTCCCGGGTTCTCCAGTAACGGATGTTAACCTATCGCTTGTTCAGATTCTTCAGACTTCTGAAAACAGTTTATGGATTCTCCAGTAACGGATGTTAATCTATCGCTTGTTCAGACTCAACTTTTGAAAACAGTTTACGGATGCTTCCCAACAACGGATGCTGCTCTATTGCTTATTCAACTTCAAGACTTCTGAAAATAGTTCCCGGGTTCTCCAGTAACGGATGTTAACCTATCGCTTATTCAGATTCTTCAGACTTCTGAAAACAGTTCACGGGTTCTCCAGTAACGGATGTTAACCTATCGCTTGTTCAGATTCTTCTCAACTTTTGAAAACAATTTACGGACGCTTCCCAACAACGGATGCTGCTCTATTGCTTATTCAACTTCAAGACTTCTGAAAACAGTTTATGGATTCTCCAGTAACGGATGTTAATCTATCGCTTGTTCAGGCTCAACTTTTGAAAACAGTTTACGGACGCTTCCCAACAACGGATGCTGCTCTATTGCTTATTCAACTTCAAGACTTCTGAAAACAGTTCTCGGGTTCTCCAGTAACGGATGTTAACCTATCGCTTGTTCAGATTCTTCAGACTTCTGAAAACGGTTTATGGATTCTCCAGTAACGGATGTTAATCTATCGCTTGTTCAGACTCAACTTTTGAAAACAGTTTACGGACGCTTCCCAACAACGGATGCTGCTCTATTGCTTATTCAACTTCAAGACTTCTGAAAACAGTTCCCGGGTTCTCCAGTAACAGATGTTAACCTATCGCTTGTTCAGATTCTTCAGACTTCTGAAAACAGTTCACGGGTTCTCCAGTAACGGATGTTAACATATCGCTTATTCAGATTCTTCTCAACTTTCTGAAAACAGTTTACGGATGCTTCCAGATATAGATGTAAATCTATTGCTTATTCAGACCCCCAGTTCAGAGGTGTTCCAAAGCAGGGATACCTTTCTGATACTCACTCACTCATCAACAGCCTACAGTTCAACGAACATTCCAGATGGCATCTTTAAGCCCATCCCCGATAAGATTTTGTCACCTCTCCAGATGGAATCTCTAAGCCCATCTCCAAATGGCATCTTTAAGCCCATTCCCGCATCCACGTCTTGACGAGTGCAAATTTAAGGGCACTCTAGTGTCCAATCTCCTTTTACCTTCGAGCCACGAAAGGCAAATCTGCCAATCTAACTCTTCAGGTCCAAGCAGATTGAACAGGGGCAACTGTTGTACCCCAAAATTTGCCCTCTCTTTCTTCAGGAAATCATCTTGGGTTCCCTCTGAAACAAATCCAAGTCCTTAATTATCATTTCTGCCCAAGCAAACCATTTACAAGAGCAAAACGATCACACAAGCTCTAAAGGCAACGCTTTTATCTTGAGAAAAATTAAATTCTAAACATTTGGATTTTTTCTCTAAAAAATGGGTGTTCAAGAAGAAAATAGCGCTTCAGAACTTCTGGACCAAACTCCAGATAGAAACGGTCAGAAGTTGCTAGCTTGGCTCAACGCAGTCAGAAGTTGGCTCTTCAGCAGCTACGTTAACACAGTCAGAAGTTGCAAACGTGGTTCAACACGTAAGCCTCAAACAGAACATAGCTCTTTCAGCAATTATGCAAGTTCAGCCAGAGTTTTCTAAAGGAATGCAAAGGAAGCAAGGAAGTTTGAAGGCTCCTTCAGAACATGCTGAAATTAGAAGATAAAAGGGTCAGAAGAGTGGGTGTTACACTGATACAAAATCTCTAAGTCCAGGATTTCCAGAAGTAAATCCAAGGAATGTGTCAGAAAGTCAGGAGAATCTCCAGAATTTGCTAAAACAACAAGAAGCCAAGACCAGAGCATGGTTTACTTTGTTTTTGGTAAAGCAAAACTGCTGGTTCAAGTTTGTTTCCTATTACCAGAATATTGGTGTTGATAAGTCTCATCACCATTTAATGCTCATTAATGCTACCAACCACTCCTGAACATTCACCCAATGGATCTCTTCACGTGTGGCTTGGTAAACGCCTTTATGCAGGTTTAGGCATGGGTCTACGCGCCACCGTCCACCTAAGAGGTCACTTCTCCCCAATCCATGCCTGCTGTTCCAGCCTAGGCTGAAAGGCTATCTATTATCACAACTTCCCAGGAATTTCTTTCAAAGAACAATTCAACCTATGTTGGCGCCTTTAATGTTCAAGAAGCCACAAGAGCTTTGCCTATAAATAGAGCACCATTGTCCACTGAAAAAGGGCATCCAAAAACCAGAAAAATTGCTAGAAGAGAAACAGAAATTTTTAGCAAGAAAGTACTGTGAAACTCTGCCAAAATCTCCAGTGTTTCATAACTTTGAACTTCTTACCTTCAAACTTCATCAATACCCAGTTTTCTTTGTGACTAAAGAACACCCTTTCAGCCTCTGATCAGACATACACCTTCATCTACCCCTTTCAAAAAAAAAAAAGAACCTGTCCAGAACACCATCAGAGCTAAAAGCTAGCTCTCATTCACAAACTTTTCCAACAGTCAGGTAAGCACCTGCTGACCTTCATCACGCTGCTAAGCATCATCAGCTTTGCATGCTCAAATAAACATAATGTAAACATCACGTTGCTGCTGTTTGTGTTATGAGGTTTTTCATACCTCAGAACGTTTAGATAGGAAGTGAGTCAGCATAGAACCTGCCTGTGACCTTGTTGGTTTTGTCCCCTGAAACACTTTGACATTTGCTGAAGCTGTTCCAAACATGTTTTCTGTTTTGTGGAAAAAAAACAAAATTGCAGATGTTCTGACTAGCACAGGGAGAAGCCAAGTGCTGACTTTGACGTTAGCACATCTGAAGTCTGTTTTGCTGTCAATAATATCATAACTTCTGAGAATTATTGTATTTCCAGCAGGATCAGAACTTTTGATATCCCCACTAACAAACTTTTGTCTTGCAGCGCATGGGGGTCAGAACTTCTGATCTTCCCACTAACAGGTTTCTGTTTTGCAGGTGCAAGAGTCAGAAGTTCTGACTCATACAGTTTAACCAAAAGGTTGATCATTTGGCAGCGGGCCCGAGTCAGAACTTCTGATGACCTCTCAGCAGCGCGCTGGCTCCCTCTCTCTTTCTCTCTATCTTGTTTTTGTTATTTTCTTTTCTTATCTATTTTTCTCGTTGAACCACCCCATGTACAAATATGTATCCCCATCCCCTAATTGTTGTAATAGCGTAGGATTTTATATTTCTGCTTTTTATTGCTTTCAAATATAAATGCTAGTAATTAGGATGTGTATGGCAAGATAAAATCAATGAAATAGAAAATCCTAATTCAAAGATAAACTCTTGTATGCAATAAAACACACTTGCACACAAACACCCCTAGGGTTACATCCACTTGTTGCCTTCAAAAATGGGCCATGTTACGCATTCAAAGTATCTTGGTAAAACAAACAAAATCAAAAGATCATAGTCCCTCGATGATGCTATCCAAAGTTGCCTTACAAAAATGATCTTAGTCCCTCAAAAAATGCTAAGATACTTTGCAAAATTGCTATCATGGTCTAAAAGATGACCCGCGCCCGTCCCGCTTACATCCTAACACAAGATTGTCCACCAAATACAATGTTGGAATAATACTGTTAAAAGGGTTAAAACATAGGAAAAATCTTTGAGTAAATTTAGGGGTAGACAACTCTTAGTTACTTGATCAACTTGCAAAACACACTTGCCTACTTTTCAAAACCCACTCCACAACACAACTTTTAAAAACAAACTTTCAAAAACATTTGAAACATCTTTTCAAAAAGACAAACACCTTTTGTAAAACATTCGAGTAAAGAATTGTTACAAGGGTTGCCTAGACAAGGCATCTTTTTCAAAACATTTTCAAACCCACACACAAAGCACCATTTCAAACAATTGAAAATGCAAGGCAAGTGATCTAAGCAAGTAACTAAGAGCCCATGGATAACCATGGATAGAAAGGGTGTTAATACCTTCCCTTTATATAATCTACTCCCCGAACCCAAGAAAACATCTCGAAGGTTTTTCCTGTGCTTTTTAACCTTTCCTTAGGATAAAATAAAAAGTCGGTGGCGACTCTTGCTAAACCGAAACATTTGCGAAAACAAACGCAAAATCCCAAGTCAGTTCTCCCACCGTATCACACATTGCATAGCAGGTCTTCCAGTACAGGTCTCTCATGTTCTCGCTGTTTATTTTAGCAATGGCTCTCCAACAAGACAACCAAGATTTCCAGGCTCAAAATGCTCAACTTCAAGAAATGTTCCTGAACCTATCCCAGGGGCAGGAAGAAATAAAAGCTCTCCTCACAAGGGGCTTAGTCCTAGGGAATCCAGGCGGCGTCAGGAATGATCAGTTGAAAGTGCTACAAATTGAGTTGGCAACAATGAAGATCCAGATGATGGGACAGCTGGTGGGCCAGATGGCTCTCATTCAAGACCTGGCTCAAAGACAAGAAGAGCTCAGGGTCCTCGTCAACAAACTACTTCAAAATGACCAAGTGGGGCAAGCAACTAGGGTTGAAGATCAAGTCATCATTCAACCACCTTTGGGGCAAGAAGACAAGGGAAAAGCTCTTCAGCTTGCTTCAGAGTCACAAGCCCAACAACAACCTCGCCAGCGTCAACGGGGTAGTCGACGTAAGCAAAATACGTCTGGAAGACATTTCTCTGAGACTGATATACCATCATCTCTAATACTGAAACGCTTGTTGGAGGTCAATATGATTCCTTTAAGGGATCCTCCCTGGAATCCCAATACCTCTGCTCCTAGCTATCATCCCGGCGCAGTTTGTGCATACCACTCTGTGATCGGTGGATCTGGAACTGACTGTTTAACGCTGGTTCGCGAAATGTCGCGGAAGCAAGAGTCGCCACCGTCTTTTATTTTCTCCAAATGGAAAGGACAAAAGCACAGAAAAATTCCTTATAGAGATTGCTCTCGGTTCGGGAGGTAGATTATAGAAAGGGAAGGTGTTAGCACCCTTTCTATCCATGGTTATCCATGGGCTCTTATATACTTGCTCATTGTGTTTTCAAAAATGGTTTGTTTGCTTTTCAATTGTGGGTTTTAAAAAAGTTTCTTTGAAAATTTCAGTTCGACTCTTGTATCGGTCCTCAAGAGTGTTTGAAAAAATGCTTTCGAAAGCTTTTTGAAAAGTGTGTTGGTGTGAAAAGTATTTTTGAATTTGTTTTGAAATTTAGAGCAAGTATCTAGAGTCGTCTACCTACCCTAAGGAATTCGTCTGTGTAGATGTCCTTTAAAGTAGTGCCATCCCACCATTGAGAGGTAGGTAGCACCACCGTTGGAGGTATTCGGGTCAATTCGAAGGTTCGGGACATGGTGATCACCAGAGCAATGGGAAGACACCTTAGAAGCTACCCTCATGCCAGGTTCCCGGATCATGAGGACTTACTAAGACATCCTCTACTCGACGATCCCCTTTCGAGGCAAGGCAACAGTGAGGCGTACCCTAGGGGTGGTGTGTGATTTGTGTGTCAGATTCGTTTATTTTTGTCTTGTCATGGTATAGGTGATCTACGCGTTTGTTTTTATTTTTATCATTCATTCTTGCATGCATTTATTTAACAGTTAAAAAAGTGCGAGAAAGGTAAAGTTCTAAACTATTACAAAGGCGCGGGTCCACATCGCCAAAATTTCTCGAACCCGATTTGACAGAAAAATAAAGAAAGTAAAGAAAATAAAGAATTAAAAGTGCGACAGATTAATTACATGGCTTTGGGAGAGATACATCAACTATTAAACGAAATAAAATAAATATGCGAATAAGGGTTAAAAACGAGGGCGTTGGACCCTTTTTGCAAAATTAAATTAAACGATGAATTATTTAAGATTAAAAAGAAAAGAAATTGTTTTTGGTATTTTTTGGTATTTTATGTTTTTAATGAAAAAAGGATAAAATGCAATTAAACCTAATTCTAGTTGTTTTTAATTTATTAAGAAAAGAAGATTAAAACCTAATATTAACCCTAATTAATTTATATGCAAATTTAATTATAAAAATAAATATCTAATATTTAATTATTATGAAAGAAAAAATAAAAAAAAAGATAAAAATTAATTAAACCCTAATTCTATATTTTTTAGATTTTTATTATGAAAAGATTATAATTAACCCTAATTAATTTACTAAATGAACTAATATAATTTATTTATGAAAATACTAAAAATAAAAATGTTTATTATTTTAGCTTTTTCTGATTTTTTGATGTTTTTTATATATTATTTATATTTTATGAAAATAATTAATAAACAATAATTAAAAAGAAAGTATAAATAATAAAAAAAGAAAACAATAAAGAAAATATAAATTTTGCAAACCTAGGGGGTCTGCCCCTTAATATGGAGGTTTTTTGTAGTGATCCAGGCCCATTAACCTTGGCCTTGTGGACTTTCCCAGGACACGTACCCACGCGTTGACTAGAGCACATCGTGTTCCCCAGGCCTGTGCCTTTGGATTAAGGTAATTGACGCGTGGCCGGCTTGATCTTGAAGGTGTATGGTGCGCTTCAGCATGGAATCTGCATGTGAATATTAATTGGAATATAATATGGAGATAGTGAAGACCTGGGGCTCGAACCCAGGTCATGAACGTTATCAACAACTGTACCTACCACTGAACCAATTCACACGCTTTGTATGTAATATAATAAACAAATAATATCAAATAAAACAAAAGCGTTAGTGGGTTTGAGCGCGAAACTTTGAACCAGCCAACCATCTAATGCCACGATATCATCTTCTTCTTCGTTCCTGAAACATAAAACATAGGCCACGGTTTTCATGGTGTTCCCTTAGGTCCCTTTCCAGAAAATAACGAATAGCTCTAGGACGCTCATAAATTGAGCGCGAGGGTGGGTTCCTGATCGTCCAACCATGCTGGATTCAATGGTCTAAGTCTTGTGCTCCAATTGTTCCTTATTTAAAAACCCCCAATTTGAAATCCTGTAAACCCTAAAACACGACCATGGCGTCTTTGCATACAGGGCATAATAATCCAATCAAAGCATATGGTTAGCTTGCAAACATTATTCTAAACACAAAAATAACAATGAAACATGTTAACAATGCATGAATGATAGAAAACGATTCTGAAATTTTCTTTACCAACTTCAATGGTGATTTCACGTTTTCTTGAGTATGGGGCTTAGGGAATGATTGGAATCGTTTACTGGCAACCCTGGTGTTGTACCCCAAAATTTGCCCTCCCATATTCTTCAAGAAATTCCCAAGTCAAAGCTTCAAAATTCCCCAAGGGTTGCACAGTGCAAAGGCCTCCTAAGCAGTCAAAATTAGGGTTTGTGTTCTGATCAAGAAAATGAAGCTTCCAAAGGTCCAATCAAGTCTCACATGCCTACAAATATGGTCAAGCATCCTCATACAAAGTTTCAAGACTTCCAGCACAAAACTGCACAGTCAAAAACCCTAATTGCTCAGCAGTCAACTGTAGGGGCAAAATGGTCATTTGACAGTCAAAAGTTCAAATTTTTGGTCAACATATCATTTTGAAGCCACAAACATCATTTGATCAATGCTTGATCATGATTCTTAAAGCTTGGCTCAAAAATCATCAAGATGCAAAAGTTTCCTTATTTGGACAGTTGAAAAAGTCAACTGTAAATTGACCAGGGCATAACTTTCACATGGATTATCAGAAAAATTCCATTCAAAGCTCATTTGGAAGAGAAAGACATTTCCTACAACTCATCTTCATACTTCAAGTCCAAGAAATGCTCTCACAAAAAGTTATCAATTTCAACATTATAGGTCATTTTCAAAAGTCAACAAAAGGGGACTTTAAGTCAAAGGCCATAACTTGAGATTCGTAAATCCAAATGACATGGGACCAAAGGCATTGGTTAGAGGACTCAAAGACCTTTCCAAAATGTCCAAGAACATGAGAAAAGATTAAATATTGAGCAAGTTATGCCTTGTGGAAGTTGGGAAATTTTTGGATATTTTGAAAAGTCAACATTGGTTCAAATGACCTAAAATTGCTAATGGGCCTATGTTTCTTCCACAATTCATCATCCAAAGCATGCACACGACCATTTGGCCCAAAGGGAAGTTTTTCTCCATTTTTATTTATTTATTTGAATTTTTTATTATTAATAATTCATTTAATCAAATAAAATACATGAAAAATATAAAACCAATGAAATAAAATCTTTTTGTGCATATAATATCTTCCAAAAAACGTGCATGATCAGATATGGAAAGGACCAATACAAATGGATGTGATTTGGTATCAAGTTGCATGGAAAAGATTTGAAAGTTATGGCATAAAAAATCAAATATTCCTTCATCAATTCATGGATCTTTTGGATCAAATTCCTTGACCTAATTGTTCCACACATATATACAAAGCAAACCCTCATGCTTATGACCACGCAGCTGCTCAGAAAACCCTTGCACAAACTCACACTTTTTCTCAAAAATCTCAATTCTGAAAATACACTTGCAGATCGATTCAAGCCCCCAAACTTGTTCCATTAGCTTCTTTGAAGGTTATAGGACGTATTCCAATCATTCCCTAAGCCCCATACTCAAGAAAACGCAAGATCACCATTGAAGTTGGTAAAGAAAATTTCAGAATCGGTTTCTGTCATTCATGCATTGTTAACATGTTTTATTGTTATGTTTGTGTTTATAATGAAGTTTGCAAGCTAATCATATGTTTTAATTGAAGTTTTACGCATTATATGCCAAGATGCCATTATTGTTTTTTAGGGTTTACAGGATTTCGAATTGGGGGTTTCTTGGTCCTATAAAATTAGCAAACCACAGTACCATGGTCATGATCAGCGCACTTGGACGAAGAAGAAGCTACCCTCGCGCTCAATTTATGAGCATCATAGGGCCATTCGCTATTTTTTCATAGATGACCTAAGGGAACGCTCAGAAAACCGTTGCTTGTTTCTTTTGTATTTTCAGGAAAACAAAATCCATGAAGAAGATGATATCGTGGCATAAGTTGGTTGGCTAGTTTAAATTTCGCGCGCTGATTTCCACTAACCATTATTTTCTCATTATATTATTCTTCAGTTATTTAATATACAAAAGCGTGTTGGTGGTTCAGTGGCAAATGCATGCGTTGGTAATCCTCATGACCTGGGTTCGAGACCCAGGTCCTCACCCTCTTTCATATTTTTCTTCATATAATACTTCTATGCAGCTTCAACGTTGAAGACCATTGTACGCCCTCAAGATCAAGCCATCCACGTGCCTATCAGGGTCAATCCAAAGGCGTAGATTGGAGGAACACCATAAGCTTGAGTCAGCGCACATACACGTGTCCTGCAAAAGTCCAAACAGGCCAAGGTTAATGGGCCAGAGTTCTCAAGATTAACCTCCACATTGGGGACTGATACCCCCCTAGGTTTGCCATTTTAAATATTTTCTTTTGCATTATTTCTATGTTATTTTAATTATTGAGTTTAATTAATTTATTATTTTCACAAAAATATAAAAAACCCATAAAAATCAGAAAAGACCAAATATTAAATATATTTAATTGGTTAATATTTTGTAAATAAGTTCATAAATTAATTAGTTAAATTAGGTCTAATTTTAATTCTTTTAATAAAAATCTAAAAAACATAGAATTAGGGTTTAATTAATTTTTATTTTTTTTTAATAATTAAACATTAGATATTTATTTTTTGTAATTAAATTTGCATGTAAATTAATTAGGGTTAATATTAGATTTTAATCTTCTTTTCTTAATAAATTAAAAGCAATTAGAATTAGGTTTCGTTTTAATTAATTCTTTTTTCCCATTAAACTAAAAAACATCAAAAACATCTCCTTTTCTTTTTTTAATTAATTAATTCCATGTAATTTTAACTTTGCAAAAAGGGTCCAACGCCCTCGTTTCGATTTAATTCTTATGCGCATATTTATTTTATTTCCTTATAATATTTGTGTATCTCTCCCAAGGCCATGTAACCTTTTAATTTTCTCGCACTTTTCTTTACTTCCTTTATTTTCCTGTCAAATCGGGTCCTGGTTTAATTTTGGCGATGTGGACCCGCGCCTTTTGTAATAGCTTAGAATTTTTACTTTCCCGCAATATTTTTAACTGTTAACAAATGGCATGAAAGAATGTATGGACAAAAATAAAAACAAGCATAGAACACCAATAACATGACAAGATAAATGCAAATGAAAACGACACACAAATCGCACACACCACCCCTAGGGTACGCCTCACTGTTGCCTTGCCTCGAAAGGTGATCGTCGAGTAGAGGATGTCTTAGTAAGTCCTCATGATTCGGGAACCTGGCATGAGGGTAGCTTCTAAGGTGTCTTCCTATTGCTCTGGTGATCACCATGTCCCGAACCTCGAGTTGACCCGAACACCTCCAACGGTGGTGCAACCTACCTCTCAAAGGTGGGACGGCACTACTTTAAAGGACATTTACACAGACAAATTCCTTAGGGTAGGTAGGTTCTCGTAGATACTTGCTCTAAATTCAAAACAAAATCAAAAATACTTTTCACACCAACACATTTTCAAAAGCTTTCGAAAGCAAATTTTCAAACACTCTTGAGGACTGATACAAGAGTCGAACTGGAATTTTCAAAGAAACTTTTTAAAACCCACAGCTGAAAAGCAAACAAACCATTTTTGAAAACACAATGAGCAAGTATCTAAGAGCCCATGGATAACCATGGATAGAAAGGGTGCTAACACCTTCCCTTTCTATAATCTACCTCCCGAACCGAGAGCAATCTCTTTAAGGAATTTTTCTGTGCTTTTGTCCTTTCCATTTGGAGAAAATAAAAGACGGTGGCGACTCTTGCTTCCGCGACATTTCGCGAACCAGCGTTAAACAGTCAGTTCCAGATCCACCGATCACAGAACTGGCGACTCTGCTGGGGACCAAACTTAAAGTGAGGTGTACCTTAGGGCTAGTTCATAACTGTGTTTTCAATTGTATTGATTTGCTTGCTTTACTATTGTGGGTTGCATGGGAGTTACATAGATCCTAACCCGGATCTGGGGATACCCTGTTTAGGTAGCATAAGCTGTGAGGGACCTGTCTGGCGTAGACCGACACAGGTGAAGCAGTGGCTACGTTAGTGTGGCACCTTGGTCTGTACCGATATCCCTTGTGTCGCAACGAGGAGAATATGGGTCTTCTAAGGAGTCATTAAGCACCAACAACCTTAGAACCTTAATTGACACAACTTGGCCTTTAGAATTGTAGTAGTATGCTACGCCCATTGAGGCTAAACTCTCGTGATGGTTCTGGCCGCAAGAAAAGATTGCGATGCTGGAGTTATGACCGATTGAGGGTAGTCAATGATATTGGGATCCTCTAAGAACCCGGTTACTTTTGATTAGGACAGGTATGAACCAACAAACTGAAAGAGGGTAGTACCTAGACCTCATGCTGGCCTAAACTTTAAGGGCTTGCCTTGTGTGACTTGTGTGCCTTACCATGTTTGCCTTTGTATCTATATGTGGTGTGCTTTATCATAACATCATAGCATCATGAGCATTGCATGCATCCTGCATAAGGACTGACCATTTCAAAGACAAGAGGGTTTCACCTTTGCTCCGTTTTGTAGGACATCATGATGCATGTGCGAAGGAATACTATCCGGTTCAACTTTGTTCGTTCACCTGAGTTGCTTGATGAGCTGGTTAGCAGAATTCCAAATACCATTTCCTTCATCCAGAGGCATGGTTCTCTTCTCAGTTTAGTCACTGCAAAGCGGGATCAACAGTTGATGAGTGTTCTGACCCAGTTCTATGATCCTCTGTACCAGTGCTTCACCTTTCAAGACTTCCAGCTGGTCCCTACCCTGGAAGAGTTCTCTGATTTGCTTGGTATCCCTATCTTGGATCAGACTCCCTTTACTGGTTGGGAAAAGACCCTCAGGCTTGAGGATGTTGCTGCAGCTCTTCCTTTGACCCATCAAGAGGTAACAGACAACTGGGTGACTAGAAGCGGAGTTAAGGGTTTCTTGGCCAAGTTTCTGATTGGTAAAGCTAACAGTTTCTGGAGTGACCTGGACTTTAGGGCATATGAAGACATCTTGGCTCTCCTAATCTATGGGTTAGTCCTGTTTCCTAATCCTGACAACTTCATCAATGTCACTGCCATAAGGATCTTTATGTCTCAGAATCCTGTGCCCACTCTCTTGGGTGACATCTTGCAACAACTTCATGCCCGTACTACCCGAAGACGAGGAACCCTATGGTGTTGTATCCCTTTGTTGGTGAGGTGGTTTATTTCGCACCTCCCTAAGTTCGTACTGAAGAATCAAGAAGGAAGAGGTTGGGCTCATAGGTTAATGTCTCTCACCGATAAAGACATCATTTGGACTTGCAGAGGTTTGGATGAGATAGCTATTATTGATCGATGCGGGGAATACCCTAATGTTCCTCTGATTGGTACCCAAGGAGGGATCTCTTACAATCCATGTCTAGCACTCCGTCAGTTTGGAAGAGCAAGAAGAGCAGGTCCCCATGAGATGTTGGTGCCTCACATCAGTTTTGAATTTCAGGTGGATAGTGACGAGCTGCGTCGTAGGTTCATCAAGGCTTGGGACAAAGTTCATAAAGCTGACCCACAAGAGTTAGGGCCAAAGACCTCTTTACCTATGGAAGCCTACTACAAATGGGTTCGCATCCGTGCTCAGAAGTTAGGTATGCCGTATGAAGCTGTCAGACCCGTCATTCTTGAGTGTCCTGACAAAGATGGTGTTCCTCCAACTGTCCTTCCTCCTCAGATACCTACTGATTATGAGACATTGAAGAGATCTTGGTCGCAACTACGAGAAGAGCGGGATTCTTACCGGGAAAAGTTCAACGAGCAGGAATCAAAGATCCAGAAGTTGACAAAACAGTTGGAGAATGAGAGAGCTCTGAATGCCTACATCCGTACTGAGAAGAGGAGACCATGGGATCAATAAGGAGCTCCAGATGTGCTTTTACAGTTTTATTTCCTTTTCAGTATTTCCTTTCATGTAACGCCTAAGGGCAACCTGTTGAATAATTTCAGTTTCAAAGTTGAATCTAATGAAGTGTGTTCCTTTTTGTTTACAAAGTTGATTCCCGATTGTCTTTGAAAACATAATTCATACGCATTTCATACATCATGTGCATAGCAGGTTTTTCCTCTTTTCAGGTTGCTTACAGTTCTTCGCTGTTTATTTCAGCATCATGAATCCCGACTCGTCATCAACTGAGACATCCATCAAGGCTCTTCAGGCGCAGAATGCGCAATTTCAGGAATTAATCAAGGGTTTGGCTCAAGGCCAAGAAGAGCTAAAGGCTATGCTCCTGAAGAAGGAGAAGAAGAAAAAGAGAAGAACTGTTCTGTTCAACTCGGGCCGAAGGTTTGGCAATGCTCTGCAGCAGGAAGAGGCTGGTTCTTCTGTTGGCAAGAGTACTCCTCAGGCAGAAGCAAGGGTTCCTAGTCCGGTAGTCTCCGACAACGAGACTGATTTTGATGAAGAGCAGTACCCTCCTGCAGAAGACAGATACAAGCAACTGGAGGATAGGTTGAATGCTATGGAGATTCAACAGGTACCTGGGCTGGATTTTGGAGATCTGGGTTTGTCTACTGGTGTGATTATTCCTCGGAAGTTCAAAGCACCGTCTTTCTCTAAATATGATGGGGCGTCTTGTCCCAAGCTACATCTCAGGTCCTATGTTCGGAAAATTCAACCATACTCAGCGGATAAGAATTTGTGGATCCACTTCTTCCAGGAGAGTCTTTCAGGGACTCATCTCGAATGGTTCTATCAGCTGGATGGGACCAAGCTTCGTAACTGGGAGGAGTTGGCTACTGCTTTCTATAAGCAGTATCAATATAATGCCGACCTTGCCCTTACACGTACCCAACTCCAGGGTATGTCGTTAGGTTCAAGTGAAGGTTTTAAGGAGTACGCTCAGAAGTGGAGAGACCTGGCTGGCAGGGTGCAGCCTCCGTTGACTGATCGGGAGTTGGTAGACATGTTCTTGGGGACCCTATCTGGGCCGTTTTTCAACCATCTCATCGGGAATTCGTCTGCAGGGTTCACTGATCTGATTCTGACTGGAGAGAGAATTGAGGCTGGGTTAAAGTCTTGAAAGATTCCGAAGGGTGCATCGTCTAGTTCGGAGAAGAAACCCTTCAAGAAGGAGGCTAGTGCCGTGTATGGTTCCAAGAGATCAAAGAGACCTGAGCGCCGCCAATCTGTCAGTGCGGTAATGATTGCTAAGCCTGCTGCCGCTCCTCGGCCAACCAATCCTCAAAGGGCTGAAAGACCCCGGAGAGAGTTCACCCGGTTAAGCATGACCCTATCCCAAATCTTGCCACAGTTGCTCTCAACCAACCTAGTGACTGTCAGAGAGGCGCCAAAGTTCCCAAATACCGCATCTCCTAAGTACAACCCAAATGCTCGTTGTGCTTACCATTCAGATAGCCCGGGGCATTCCACTGATGACTGTTGGGCATTAAGGAGTAAGGTGCAAGACCTTATCGACACGAAGGAGATACAGTTTGAAGCGCCTGAGAGGCCAAATGTAGTTACTGCTCCTATGCCTCAGCATGGGGTAAATGCTGTTGACGAAGATGTTTATGCTGTTTCTGTGGATGATCTAGCCACTCCTCTGAAGACCGTCAAGAAGAACCTGCTGCTGGCCGGTTTATTTCCGGGTTGCAGTGAGGGTTGCCTGTTCTGTGCTGTGTCCCTATCTGGTTGTCCCTTGCTGAAGATAGGCATCCAAAGCCTAATGGATAGCAAGGAGATTCTGTTTAAGAAGTCTTCAGTTCAGTTGGTTCCGGTGGAAGAAGTTTCTGTGGTTACCATATTCAATAATCCAATCAAGGCTCTCCCGAAGAAGCCCGTCCAAATCATGACCGTCGCACCTATTGTTATCACTGTTCCGGGGCCTCTTCCCTATGTATCAGATAAAGCTGTCCCTTGGCATTATGGGGCCGACGTATATGTGAATGGGATCAAACAAGAATTTAACACTGGCGCCAGCATCTGTGATATCACTGGCCCAGCCAAAGTCACCCGCAGTGGCAGGCTCTTCTTGCCTGACATTGCACCGCCTGCTGCTCGAAGACCACTCCTTATAAGTCCTACAAGTGTACCTGTTCCTATTGTTGATCAAGTTGTTTCCCCTGCTGCCGAGTCATCCAATGCTCGGGGCAAAGGAATTGAAGTTGAGCCTGCCCAGATGGAGGCGCCTATACCTGTAACTGCTGAGGCCTCCCAACAAGAGATGGAGGAAATTTTGAAAATTATAAAGAAAAGTGACTTCAATGTTGTGGAACAGCTGGGGCACACGCCCTCCAAAATCTTCATGCTCTCTTTATTGCTGTGCTCCGAGGCCCATGCTAAGGCCTTAATCTCATTCCTCAAGACGGCCCATGTGCCACATGAGACATCTGCAGTCCAGTTCACTGATTGCGTAGCAAATCTGACAGCAGACAATGGCTTGGGTTTCTCGGATGCTGACCTGACCACGAAGGGAAGAGACCACAATGATGCCCTGCATGTCTCTATCGAATGCAGGGGCACTACTCTGGCACATGTATTGGTAGATACTGGTTCGTCCTTGAATGTGCTACCGAAGAAGGCTTTAGACCGTTTGGATTGTGAAGGCCTAGAACTGAAACCCAGCAATATCATCGTCAGGGCCTTTGATGGTTCAAAGAGGATGGTTCATGGAGAGGTCGACCTTCCGATTCGTGTGGGATCTCAGGTGTTTGACTCTACATTTTATGTGATGGATATCCGTCCATCTTACTCTTGTCTATTGGGTCGACCTTGGATACATAAGGTTGGGGCAGTGACCTCTACCTTGCACCAGAAGATGAAGTACCCCGTCAAAGGGAAGATCGTCACTGTGCAAGGAGAGGAGGAATATATGGTGAGCCACTTGAACTCCTTCAGATACATTGAGATGGATGGGGAGTTTATTGAAACCCCCTTTCAGCATTTCGAGGAGGTGCTTCCAATTACAGCAGCAGCAGAAACAGCAGCGGAAGAAAGTGTTCCTTTGAAGATGGCCTCCCTGAGGGATGCCCGGGATGTGGTTCAGAAAGGTGAGTGTGCTAACTGGGGCAGGCTTCCAGACTTTACACAGAAGACTGATAAGTTTGGGCTGGGCTTTACTGCAGAAGGTCAGAAAGCTATGCAGAAAGCGAAGATCGGAAGACCTCCTGTGTTCATTACAAATCCAGGAGTGAATGCTGTTGGGGAAGACAACGAAGTGGATGAAACAGAATTCAATAGCTGGATCTACCCGACAACCGAAGGCGGATTGAACAATTGGATTGCTAAGGACCATACTCCTGTTACCTTTGTGACGCAGTAATAAATTTCTTTGTTTTGCTATTTTGTAATAAACAATAAATAAACTCTATGGCCCGGTGTCTTACCCGAGGCACCGTGGTTTCATTTGTGAGGGCATATAAATTGTCATTTCATATATCATGAATGAAAATCTTGGACGTTTTCTCGCATTGCAAATCTTATGCTCCTTTTCTGTCTTTCTTTCCTTTACATATATTTCAAAACAGCTGTATTTACACACACACTCACTCATACAGGTTTCAATCCACTCTGGATCTCACTGATAACAACTCTGCTACTGCCAATTATGACTTCGAAAATCCGATCAACTTAGCCGAAGACGAAGGTGAAGATGATTGCGAAGTGCCTGGCGAGCTTGCAAGACTGTTACTTCAGGAGGAGAGGGCAATTCAACCCCATGAAGAGCCAGTGGAAACAATAAACCTGGGTACTGAAGAAGACAGGAAAGAGGTAAAGATTGGTGCCAACCTAGAGCTCAGCGTGAAACAACGGTTAACCAAGATGTTACATGATTATATGGAGATCTTTGCCTGGTCCTACAAAGACATGCCCGGGTTGGATACCGATATTGTGGTCCATCACTTGCCAACTAAGGAAGACTGCCCTCCAGTTAAGCAAAAGGTCCGTCGGATGCGTCCAGAGATGTCTGAGAAGATTAAAGCCGAGGTTATGAAACAGTTTGATGCTGGGTTCCTTGCAGTGACTTCTTACCCTCAGTGGGTTGCTAATGTGGTGCCGGTACCTAAGAAGGACGGTAAGGTCAGAATGTGTGTTGACTACAGGGATCTGAACAGGGCCAGCCCCAAGGATGACTTCCCTTTACCTCACATTGATGTCCTTGTTGATAATACAGCTCAGCACAAGGTATTCTCTTTCATGGATGGCTTTTCAGGTTACAATCAGATCAAGATGGCACCTGAAGACATGGAAAAGACTACATTCGTTACTCAGTGGGGCACCTTCTGTTACAAGGTCATGCCATTCGGGTTGAAGAATGCTGGGGCAACCTACCAACGTGCCATGGTTGCTTTATTTCATGATATGATCCATCATGAGATAGAAGTGTATGTTGACGACATGATCGCAAGGTCCCAGACTGAGGAAGAACACCTAGATCATCTGCAGAAGTTGTTTGACCGGTTGAAACTTTACAGGCTGAGATTGAACCCGAACAAGTGCACCTTCGGGGTAAGATCTGGGAAGTTGCTAGGCTTCGTTGTAAGTGATAAGGGAATTCAAGTGGACCCTGCTAAGGTCAAAGCTATTCAAGAGATGCCAGTTCCTAGGACATAGAAGGAAGTCAGAGGCTTTTTAGGACGCCTGAATTACATTGCTCGATTCATCTCACACCTGACTGCTACCTGTGAGCCAATCTTCAAGCTGCTGAAGAAAGATCAGGTAGTACGTTGGAACGATGAATGTCAGGCTGCTTTCGACAGAATCAAAGAGTATCTCCAAGAACCACCTATCCTTATGCCACCGGTTGAAGGGAGACCTCTGATACTATATCTAACAGTGCTTGACAACTCAATGGGGTGCGTGCTGGGGCAGCATGACGAGTCTGGCCGAAAAGAGCATGCCATTTATTACCTTAGCAAAAAGTTTACCGACTGTGAGACCCGATACTCACTGCTCGAGAAAACTTGCTGCGCTTTGGTATGGGCTGCTCGCCGGCTGAGACAGTATATGCTGACTCATACCACCTTGTTGATCTCAAAGATGGATCTTATAAAGTACATATTCGAAAAGCCTGCTCTGTCTGGGAGAATTGCAAGATGGCAGATGATCTTGACGGAATACGACATACAGTACACGACCCAGAAAGCCATCATGGGAAGTGTATTGGCAGACCACTTGGCACATCAGGCCGTAGATGACTATCAGTCAATGAACTTTGAGTTTCCGGATGAAAGCATCATGATTGTAACTGACTGTGAAGTACCTGGACCGGATGAAGGACCTGAACCAGGATCCCGATGGTCTATGCACTTTGACGGAGCCTCCAATGCTTTGGGAAACGGTATCGGCGCTATAATCATATCACCTCAAGGCACTCATACTCCGCTCACTGCCCGGCTATGTTTCAACTGTACCAACAACATGGCGGAGTATGAGGCGTGCATCATGGGTCTTCAAGCTGCGATCGACCTAAGGATCAAGTTTCTAAGTGTCTTCGGAGATTCCGCTCTCGTGATCAATCAGATCAAAGGAGAGTGGGATACGAAACATCCAAACCTGATTCCTTACAGAGAATGTGTGTTGACCTTGATCCCCCACTTTACAGAGATAACCTTTGAACACTTTCCAAGAGAAGAGAATCAGTTGGCGGACGCGTTAGCTACAATGTCTTCTATGTTCAAGATCAAATGGTATAATGAGGCTCCCCGGATCATCATCTGGAAACTGGACGAACCAGCATACTGTTGTGATCTCGAGACTGAATTGGTGACTGAGAAGCCTTGGTACCATGAGGTGAAGAGATACCTGGAAACTCAGGAATACCCTGAAGGTGCCTCCATCAATGATAAGAAGTTCCTGAGAAGGTTCGCAGCCAAGTTCTTCCTTAGCAACGGCATCTTGTACAAGCGAAACCATGATTCAACCTTACTGCGTTGTGTGGATAAGACTGAAGCAGAAAGGATCATGGAAGAGCTACATGAAGGGACCTTTGGTACACATTCCAGTGGGCACACTATGGCTAAGAAGATCCTCCGGGCAGGGTATTACTGGTCCACAATGGAAGCCGACTGCTACCAACATTCTAGGATATGCCATAAGTGCCAGATTTATGCAGACAAGGTACATGTTCCTCCGGTTCCCCTGAATGTTCTGACTGCGCCTTGGCCGTTTGCAATGTGGGGCATAGACATGATTGGCGAGATTAAACCGACGGCATCTAATGGGCATCGCTTCATCCTAGTGGCGATTGATTACTTTACGAAGTGGGTCGAAGCAGCTTCCTATGCTACGGTAACCAAGACTGTTGTGGCACGGTTCATTCGACATAACCTGATCTGTCGGTTCGGCGTCCCTGAGAGAATTATTACAGACAATGGTACCAATCTGAATAACAAGATGATCACTGAGCTCTGCGAACAGTTCAAAATACAGCACCACAATTCTTCTCCTTACAGACCAAAGATGAATGGGGCTGTAGAAGCAGCAAATAAGAACATCAAGAAAATCGTGCAAAAGATGACAGTGACTTATAAAGATTGGCACGAGATGTTACCGTTCGCTCTACATGGATACCGTACCTCAGCTAGGACGTCAACCGGGGCAACTCCTTTCTCCTTGGTTTATGGTATGGAGGCAGTCTTGCCGATCGAAGTGCAAATACCCTCTCTCCGGATAATGAAGGATGCAAATCTGAGCGAGGATGATTGGATCCAGACACGACTTGATCAGCTCAACCTCATTGATGAAAAGAGACTTGCTGCTATCTGTCATGGTCAAACGTATCAGAAACGGATGATCAGGGCATTTAACAAAAAGGTCAGACCACAGGAATATCAAGTTGGGGATCTGGTAATCAAGCGAATCATCCTTCCTCAGAGTGACCCAAGGGGTAAATGGACCCATACGTACGAAGGGCCATTTGTGGTTAAGCATGTGTTCTCAGGAGGAGCCATGATTCTAACCAATATGGATGGTGACGACCTTCCTTATACCGCCAATGCAGACATAGTAAAAAGATACTACGCATGAAAAAAGACCCGCTAGGCTGACATGCCTAGGCAAAAATTAGGGCTTCCCGTCGAACCAAAAGGGTTCGGGCAAAATGAAGGGATGAAATGAAAAAAATCTATACACCCGGCAAGTCGAAAACCTGAAAAGGCGGCTTGGGCAAAAATGGGTATCCCGGTGGACTGAAAACCCGAAAGGGCGGTCCAGGCAAAAATTAGGGATAAAAGCGTAATACTATGTCTCATTGGATCACTTTGCATCCAGAATCCGGTATCTACATCAAGTTCAGACGGCATTGATCAGTCAGCTTCACCTTCAACCAAGGTCATCAAGTTGTTGCACCCCAAAATTTGCCCTCCCATATTCTTCAAGAAATTGCCAAGCCAAGCTTCAAAATTCCCTAAGGGTTGCACAGTCAAACAGTCTCCCATACAGTCAAAACTAGGGTTTGAATTCTGATCAAGAAAAGGAAGTTTTCAAAGGCCCAATCAAGTCTCACATGCCTATAAATGTGGTCAAGTATCCTCATATCAAGTTTCAAGGCATTCAGCTCAAAATTGCACAGTCAAAACCCTAGATTGCACTACAGTCAACTGTAGGGGCAAAATGGTCATTTGACAGTCAAAAGTTCAAATTTTTGGTCAACATATCACTTTGAAGCCACCAACATCATTTGATCAATGCTTGATCATGATTCTCAAAATTTGGCTCAGAAATCATCAAAGATGCAAAAGTTACTATATTTGGACAGCTGAAAAAGTCAACTGAAATTGACCAGGGCATAACTTTCACATGGATTATCAGAAAAATTCCATCCAAAGCTCATTTTGAAGAGAAAGACATTTCCTACAACTCATCTTCATATTTCAAGTCCAAGAAATGCTCTCACAAAAAGTTATCAATTTCAACATTATAGGTCATTTTTAAAAGTCAACAAAAAGGGACTTTAAGTCAAAGACCATAACTTGAGATTGGTAAATCAAAATGACATGGGACCAAAGGCATTGGTTAGAGGACTCAAAGACCTTTCCAAAATGTCCAAGAACATGTGAAAAGCTTAAACATTGAGCAAGTTATGCCTTGTGGAAGTTGGAAAATTTTTGGGAATTTTGAAAAGTCAACTTTACTTCAAATGACCTAAATTTGCTAATGGGCCCTTTTTTCTTCCATGATTCATCATTCCAAGCATATGCACGACCACTTGGCCCAAAGGGAAGTATTTTCTCAATTTTTATTTATTTACTTGAATTTATATTAATATTAATTCATTTAAATTATTTAAATATGTGAAAAATATCTACTTTGACCTAAAAAATCTTTTTATGCATGTTTTGCTTTCAAAATCTCGTGCACATCCCAAACATGGAAAGAATTCGACTAATTGATCATAATTGATACAAAATGCACATGAAAAAAGATTCAAAAAGATCCTTGAAATCAAATGTTCAAAATCCATAATTATGAGAGATTTGATTGAGTTTCTTAACCTAATTGCTTCTATACATAACCAAAAACACAAACCTAATGGAATTACACTAAAAGCTGCGCTCAAGAATACCTTACAAACTTGGAAATTTTGTCAAGTAAAGCAATTCTGAAAACGTGGTTAGAGAAGGATTCAGGTCTTAATTCTTGTTTCAAAGGCTTCCTCAAGGCTCCCTGAAGCGATTCCAATCGTTAGTATCCATTCAGACTCCAAGAATTGGTAGAATGAACATGAACTGCATAGAAAAATATTGATCATCGTGTTTCATATTTTAAGCATTTTTTTAACATTTGATTCATGGATTCTTGTTCCTCATAATGTTCTGATGCTAACCATGCCAAATAATTTCGTTTTTGTGCTATATATGTGATTTGGCCATTAATGCCGTCTAGGGTTTGCAGAGCTCCCAATTAGGGGTTTCTTAATCACGTAAAATTCAACCACCACAGTGCCATGGATGGGTTCAGGAAGCTTGGACGAAGAGATCCATGCACTCGCGCCTAATTTATGGATCATATAGCGCTATTCGCTATTTTTTCTAAAGCCATCTAAAACAACGCCTCCAAAACCGTTGCCTTACAGCCTTGTTTCAGAAAAAATAAAAACAACGAAGAAGACAACATCGTGTCAATCAGTGATTCGCTGGTTTGAATTTGGCGCGTTTCTCTCCACTAACGCGTTGTTTTCTTTTATATTATTTATTTGATATTATATGTTAAACGTAATCAAACTGGCGTAGTGGCACAGGTGTTGAGCTTGCAACGTCCAAGACCTGGGTTCGAACCCCAGGTCTGTACAATTCCAATGTTATTTTTCCATAGGTGTTCACATGCAGCACTACCATCCAGTGCACACCATATTCCACTTCATCCAGCCAGCCACGTGCCTAACAAATCCGGATCAAGGGCTCAGATCTGAAGAGCACCATGTACCATAGTCAGACGCATCACATGCTTGCACGAAAGTCAACGGATTTCAATGCTTAATGGGCCTGGATTCTTAGACCAACACCTCACAAATTGGGACTACACCCCCACCCTGGTTTGCAAGTGTTTTTATTTTTCTCATATCTCTTTTAATTATTATTTTTATTTGTCTTATTGTTTTAATTTAATTCATTATTTTTACAATACATAAAAAATACAGAAAAATCAGAAAAAGATAAAAATATAATAGATTATTTTATTTTAATATTCTCATAAATGAATTAATATGTAATTATTTAGTTTAATTAGGTTACAACATTAATTCCTTTTTAATAAAAATCCAAAAATCTGTAGAATTAGGTTTAATGAATTCTTTTTATTCCTTTTAATTTCCCTTTTACAATAATAATGTTTATTTTATTTATTTTCTATAATTAAATTTTGCATGTAAATTAACTTAGATTTAAATTAGGTTAAAACTTAATATTTTCACAATAAACTTAAAAACCATTAGAATTAGGGTTTGACGCTTCATTTTAATTTTAATTAATTATTCTTTCTATTAAATCTTAAAAAATACAAAAAATACCAAAAACATTCTTTTTAATTTTAATTTTTAATTCCTTATTAATTTTAATTTTGCAAAAGGGTCCAACGCCCATATTTTTAATTGTTTAATTTGCGCATTTATCTTATTGCTTAAATAATTATGTAATTCTCCCAAAGCGTTGTAACAATTTAACTTCTCGCACTTTTCTTTATTTTGCTTTATTTATTTTCCGTCAAATCGGGTCCGGTTTAATTTTGGCGATGTGGACCCGCGCCATTTGTAATAGTTTAGATTTATTTTCCCGCAACTTTTAACTGTTAACCAAGCATGAAAGAATGAATGGCCTTAATTAAAATCAAGTGTAGATCACGATGAACATGACAAGACAAATAACTGAAAAACGACACACAATTCGCACACACCACCCCTAGGGTACGCCTCACTGTTGCCTTACCTCGAAAAGTGATCATCGAGTAGAGGATGTCTTAGTAAGTCCTCATGATCCGGGGACCTGGCATGAGGGTAGCTTCTAAGGTGTCTTCCCATTGCTCTGGTGATCACCATGTCCCGAAACTCGAATTGACCCGAACACCTCCAACGGTGGTGCTACCTACCTCTCAATGGTGGGATGGCACTACTTTAAAGGACATTTACACAGACGAATTCCTTAGGGTAGGTAGGTTCTCGTAGATACTTGCTCTCTTTAAAAACAAACTCAAAAAGACTTTTCACACCAACACATTTTCAAAAGCTTTCAAAACAAATTTTTCAAACACTCTGACGTACGAGTCGAACTGAAATTTTTCAAAGAAACTTTTTTAAAACCCACATTGAAAAGCAAACAAACAATTTTGAAAACACATTGAGCAAGTATCTAAGAGCCCATGGATAACCATGGATAGAAAGGGTGCTAACACCTTCCCTTTCTATAACCTACCTCCCGAACCGAGAGCAATCTCTATAAGGAATTTTTCTGTGCTTTTGTCCTTTCCATTTGGAGAAAATAAAAGACGGTGGCGACTCTTGCTTCCGCGACATTTCGCGAACCAGCGTTAAACAGTCAGTTCCAGATCCACCGATCACACAAGTGATAAGACGCTCAGAGTTATAAAGGCAATAGCAGAGTTGAAACCCAGTGGGATCATTCATATTTCACACAGCTGTTTTATTCCTTTTGTACAAAATTTGTATAAACTCTTTTGTTCGGCGACGTTCTCTTACTAGGACGTCAGCCTCTTGTACACAAAACGCCTATTTTCAGGCCATTCAATACAAATATATTTTCAGTTAAAAAGTGCCAATTGTTTTTCTTTTTCTGTTTTGTTTTGCGAAGAACGTCCAAGGTTCAATTTGTGATATATACATTGACAATAATTTGATAACTCATAAATATTTGCATACGAAACAAAGAATTGATTACAGGTAACATTAGAAACAGGGGCAATAAGGAGTTGTCTAGCAATCTAATTGTTCTATCCTCCAAGGTACCAAGGTAGGTTCAGCTAAAGAACATGACCAGTACATCTTAATTCCCCGGAGAGTAAGTCAGCAGTCAGTGCATTCTTCTCCAAGCAGAGTTATCAGATCTTAAGGAAGTTGAGTATCCTCCAGTAGATATCAATATTCCCCAGCAGTATACATATATTCTTAACAAGCATCCCCGGCAGTCTTGGTCTAAAGATTGTTCCCCGACGGCATATCAACATTCAAAGGAATCACTTCCCCGCAGTTCAAAGCTTCCCTAGGAGAATCCAATCCAGCTTCCCCAAGAAAGTTGGAATCCATCTCCCCAAGCAGCAAGCTTATCCCCAGTAGATTCTGGAAGCTTATCCTCGCAGGGCACGAACGCGTCGTCCGACTTTATTCAAAGAGTTATTTCCTTAACAGGATATAACTGGGTTATCCTCAGCCAAAAGCCACGGAAAGGTCGTCGTCAACACAGTTCCTTCTAACCCCAGCGAAGTCTATCAATACTTCCAACACAGCAAAGATATCCTCAGCAAGTTATCAACAATTCAACAAAGTATCTCTCTCCCCACAGAGTGTCGCTCCCCAGCATGGTCGCTAGAGTATTTTTTCTCCCCGCAAAGTTATCCATTCGCCAAGTTTATTCCCCAACGGAGTTATCTTCTCCTACCGGTATTCTTGCAACTATCATCCCCAGCGGAAGCAAAAATCTTTTCTTCAACATCAGCCCAGGATATGACTTCCCGGCACCCGTCAAGGATTTACTTTCCTAGACGAAAACATACATTCCTAAACATTCACATACATCATTATGGCATGCATAGACGCATCATATCTTACAAATCTCATTTATGTTGAGAACATCATTGCTTGGTCCATATCATGCATTGCATATGACTGACCTTTACCTTTCAGGAAAGATTCAGCTAAATTCTCAATCATATTTCAAGACCTAGACCGGTTCGGTTAATCGATGCCAAAGATTTCTTATCCAGTCCAAGGCCTTCTCTAGTCCAGCTAAATCGACTCCCAACAGATTTTTCTGATGAAGACTCAGTAGAAGTTACCTAGGTTTTTCTCAAACGTTCGCTTTTGAGATTATAATTTCCTATGGTTCTCTCCCCGACGGTGCGTGAGATGATAATTCCATTTCAGATTATAATTTCCTATGGTTCTCTCCCCGACGGTGCGTGAGATGATAATTCCATTTCAGATTATAATTTCCTATGGTTCTCTCCCCGACGGTGCGTGAGATGATAATTCCATTTCAGATTATAATTTCCTATGGTTCTCTCCCCGACGGTGCGTGAGATGATAATTCCATTTTTGGTTATAATTTCCTATGGTTCTCTCCCCGACGGTGCGTGAGATGATAATTCCATTTTTGGTTATAATTTCCTATGGTTCCCTCCCCGATGGTGCGTGAGGTGATAATTCCATTTCATGTTATAATTTCCTATGGTTCTCTCCCCGACGGTGCGTGAGATGATAATTCCATTTCAGGTTATAATTTCCTATGGTTCCCTCCCCGACGGTGCGTGAGGTGATAATTCCATTTCAGGTTATAATTTCCTATGGTTCCCTCCCTGACGGTGCGTAAGGTGATAATTCCATTTCAGGTTATAATTTCCTATGGTTCCCTCCCCGACGGTGCGTGAGGTGATAATTCCATTTTAGGTTACAATTTCCTATGCTTCCCTCCCCGACGGTGCGTGAGGTGATAATTCCATTTCAGGTTATAATTTCCTATGGTTCTCTCCCCGACGGTGCGTGAGGTGATAATTCCAACTCAGGTTTTTCTCAAACGTCCACTTTTGAGATTATAATTGCCTATGGTTCTCTTCCCGATCCTGCGAAAATGGTAATTCCCACCAAGATTTTCTCAACGAGCGTTGTTGAAGTTAAAGTCACCCAAGGTTCTCTCACCGTTCATGCTGAGGTAGTAACCACCCCTGGTTCATTCATCACCGTTTGAAGCTCCAGATCCAGCTCCTGTAACCAGTCAGGACACATCTACACCAAGCATCTGAAAACCAGTTCTTGCAACGTGTCAGGTACTCATTTTTCTTTTGCAGGTATGCAGGTTCTCGCTAAGGAATCTCTCATGCGATCAACATCCAAATGGCATCTGTAAGCCCATTTCCACCATCACTGCTACTATGTGAGCGCAAATTTCTGGGCACTCTAGTGTTCAATCATCTTCTACCCTCGGATTACGAAAGGCACGTCAGCCAATCTGCATCCTCAGGTCTAAGAAAATTGAACAGGGGCAACTGTTGTACCCCAAAATTTGCCCTCCCATAT
Source organism: Vicia faba (assembly GCA_948472305.1). NCBI lineage: Eukaryota > Viridiplantae > Streptophyta > Magnoliopsida > Fabales > Fabaceae > Vicia > Vicia faba. The sequence goes on from OX451736.1 coordinate 698,140,424, forward strand.
TCTTCAAGAAATTCCCAAGTCAAAGCTTCAAAATTCCCCAAGGGTTGCACAGTGCAAAGGCCTCATAAGCAGTCAAAATTAGGGTTTGTGTTCTAATCAAGAAAATGAAGCTTCCAAAGGTCCAATCAAGTCTCACATGCCTACAAATATGGTCAAGCATCCTCATACAAAGTTTCAAGACTTCCAGCACAAAACTGCACAGTCAAAAACCCTAATTGCTCAGCAGTCAACTGTAGGGGCAAAATGGTCATTTGACAGTCAAAAGTTCAAATTTTTGGTCAACATATCATTTTGAAGCCACAAACATCATTTGATCAATGCTTGATCATGATTCTTAAAGCTTGGCTCAAAAATCATCAAGATGCAAAAGTTTCCTTATTTGGACAGTTGAAAAAGTCAACTGTAAATTGACCAGGGCATAACTTTCACATGGATTATCAGAAAAATTCCATCCAAAGCTCATTTTGAAGAGAAAGACATTTCCTACAACTCATCTTCATACTTCAAGTCCAAGAAATGCTCTCACAAAAAGTTATCAATTTCAACATTATAGGTCATTTTCAAAAGTCAACAAAAGGGGACTTTAAGTCAAAGGCCATAACTTGAGATTGTTAAATCAAAATGACATGGGAACAAAGGCATTGGTTAGAGGACTCAAATACCTTTCCAAAATGTCCAAGAACATGAGAAAATCTTAAAAATTGAGCAAGTTATGCCTTGTGGAAGTTGGGAAATGTTTGGATATTTTGAAAAGTCAACATTGGTTCAAATGACCTAAAATTGCTAATGGGCCTATGTTTCTTCCACAATTCATCATCCAAAGCATGCACACGACCATTTGGCCCAAAGGGAAGTTTTTCTCCATTTTTATTTATTTATTTGAATTTTTTATTATTAATAATTCATTTAATCAAATAAAATACATGAAAAATATAAAACCAATGAAATAAAATCTTTTTGTGCATATAATATCTTCAAAAAAAGGTGCATGATCAGATATGGAAAGGACCAATACAATTGGATGTGATTTGGTATCAAGTTGCATGGAAAAGATTTGAAAGTTATGGCATAAAAAATCAAATATTCCTTCATCAATTCATGGATCTTTTGGATCAAATTCCTTGACCTAATTGTTCCACACATATATACAAAGCAAACCCTCATGCTTATGACCACGCAGCTGCTCAGAAAACCCTTGCACAAACTCACACTTTTTCTCAAAAATCTCAAGTCTGAAAATACACTTGCAGATCGATTCAAGCCCCCAAACTTGTTCCATTAGCTTCTTTGAAGGTTATAGGACGTATTCCAATCATTCCCTAAGCCCCATACTCAAGAAAACGCAAGATCACCATTGAAGTTGGTAAAGAAAATTTCAGAATCGGTTTCTGTCATTCATGCATTGTTAACATGTTTTATTGTTATGTTTGTGTTTATAATGAAGTTTGCAAGCTAATCATATGTTTTAATTGAAGTTTTACGCATTATATGCCAAGATGCCATTATTGTTTTTTAGGGTTTACAGGATTTCGAATTGGGGGTTTCTTGGTCCTATAAAATTAGCAAACCACAGTACCATGGTCATGATCAGCGCACTTGGACGAAGAAGAAGCTACCCTCGCGCTCAATTTATGAGCATCATAGGGCCATTCGCTATTTTTCCATAGATGACCTAAGGGAACGCTCAGAAAACCGTTGCTTGTTTCTTTTGTATTTTCAGGAAAACAAAATCCATGAAGAAGATGATATCGTGGCATAAGTTGGTTGGCTAGTTTAAATTTCGCGCGCTGATTTCCACTAACCATTATTTTCTCATTATATTATTCTTCAGTTATTTAATATACAAAAGCGTGTTGGTGGTTCAGTGGCAAATGCATGCGTTGGTAATCCTCATGACCTGGGTTCGAGACCCAGGTCCTCACCCTCTTTCATATTTTTCTTCATATAATACTTCTATGCAGCTTCAACGTTGAAGACCATTGTACGCCCTCAAGATCAAGCCATCCACGTGCCTATCAGGGTCAATCCAAAGGCGTAGATTGGAGGAACACCATAAGCTTGAGTCAGCGCACATACACGTGTCCTACAAAAGTCCAAACAGGCCAAGGTTAATGGGCCAGAGTTCTCAAGATTAACCTCCACATTGGGGACTGATACCCCCCTAGGTTTGCCATTTTAAATATTTTCTTTTGCATTATTTCTATGTTATTTTAATTATTGAGTTTAATTAATTTATTATTTTCACAAAAATATAAAAAACCCATAAAAATCAGAAAAGACCAAATATTAAATATATTTAATTGGTTAATATTTTGTAAATAAGTTCATAAATTAATTAGTTAAATTAGGTCTAATTTTAATTCTTTTAATAAAAATCTAAAAAACATAGAATTAGGGTTTAATTAATTTTTATTTTTTTTTAATAATTAAATATTAGATATTTATTTTTTGTAATTAAATTTGCATGTAAATTAATTAGGGTTAATATTAGATTTTAATCTTCTTTTCTTAATAAATTAAAAGCAATTAGAATTAGGTTTCGTTTTAATTAATTCTTTTTTCCCATTAAACTAAAAAACATCAAAAACATCTCCTTTTATTTTTTTAATTAATTAATTCCATGTAATTTTAACTTTGCAAAAAGGGTCAAACGCCCTCGTTTCGATTTAATTCTTATGCGCATATTTATTTTATTTCCTTATAATATTTGTGTATCTCTCCCAAGGCCATGTAACCTTTTAATTTTCTCGCACTTTTCTTTACTTCCTTTATTTTCCTGTCAAATCGGGTCCTGGTTTAATTTTGGCGATGTGGACCCGCGCCTTTTGTAATAGCTTAGAATTTTTACTTTCCCGCAATATTTTTAACTGTTAACAAATGGCATGAAAGAATGTGTGGACAAAAATAAAAACAAGCGTAGAACACCAATAACATGACAAGATAAATGCAAATGAAAACGACACACAAATCGCACACACCACCCCTAGGGTATGCCTCACTGTTGCCTTGCCTCGAAAGGTGATCGTCGAGTAGAGGATGTCTTAGTAAGTCCTCATGATCCGGGAACCTGGCATGAGGGTAGCTTCTAAGGTGTCTTCCTATTGCTCTGGTGATCACCATGTCCCGAACCTCGAGTTGACCCGAACACCTCCAACGGTGGTGCTACCTACCTCTCAATGGTGGGACGGCACTACTTTAAAGGACATTTACACAGACGAATTCCTTAGGGTAGGTAGGTTCTCGTAGATACTTGCTCTAAATTCAAAACAAAATCAAAAATACTTTTCACACCAACACATTTTCAAAAGCTTTCGAAAGCAAATTTTCAAACACTCTTGAGGACTGATACAAGAGTCGAACTGGAATTTTCAAAGAAACTTTTTAAAACCCACAGCTGAAAAGCAAACAAACCATTTTTGAAAACACAATGAGCAAGTATCTAAGAGCCCATGGATAACCATGGATAGAAAGGGTGCTAACACCTTCCCTTTCTATAATCTACCTCCCGAACCGAGAGCAATCTCTTTAAGGAATTTTTCTGTGCTTTTGTCCTTTCCATTTGGAGAAAATAAAAGACGGTGGCGACTCTTGCTTCCGCGACATTTCGCGAACCAGCGTTAAACAGTCAGTTCCAGATCCACCGATCACACCTGGCAAGCTAATGGAATAGGTTTTGAGGCTTGAATCGACCTGCAAGTAGGTTTTCAGAATTTGAGTTTTCAAAGAAAATTTCAAGTTTGTGCAAGGGTTTTCTGCGCAACTCAGTGGTTTTTTTCATTAGGTTTGTGATCAGGCTTAAGTATAGAATGAATTAGGTCAAGAAATTTGATCAAAATCCATGCATTGATGGTTTATGAGATTTGATTTTTCAAGCATTAGTTTTTCAATCTTTTTCATGCAAATTGATACCAAATCATATCCAATCCTTCCCTAATTGGTCATGCACGAATTTGAGTGTCCAATGAGAATAATTTCTGCACAAAAAGATTTTATTTCATTAGTTTTGTATTTTCCATGTATTTTATTTAATTAAATGAATTATTAATGATAAAAAATCCAAATAAATAAATAAAAATAGAGAAAAACTTCCCTTTGGGCCACATGGTCGTGCACATGCCTTGGATAATGAATTGTGGAAGAAAAATAGGCCCATTAGCAATTTTAGGTCATTTGAATCAATGTTGACTTTTCAAAATATCCAAAAATTTCCCAACTTCCACAAGGCATAACTTGCTCAATCTTTAAGCTTTGCTCATGTTCTTTGACATTTTGGAAAGGTATTTGAGTCCCCTAACCAATGTCTTTGGTCCCATGTCATTTTGATTTACCAATATCAAGTTATGGCCTTTGACTTAAACTCCCTTTTTGTTGACTTTTGAAAATGACCTATAATGTTGAAATTGATAACTTTTTGTGAGAGCATTTCTTGGACTTGAAGTATGAAGAGGAGTTGTAGGAAATGTCTTTCTCTTCAAAATGAGCTTTGGATGGAATTTTTCTGATAATCCATGTGAAAGTTATGCCCTGGTCAATTTACAGTTGACTTTTTCAACTGTCCAAATAAGGAAACTTTTGCATCTTGATGATTTTTGAGCCAAGCTTTAAGAATCATGATCAAGCATTGATCAAATGATGTTTGTGACTTCAAAATGAGATGTTGACCAAAAATTTGAACTTTTGACTGCCAAATGACCATTTTGCCCCTACAGTTGACTGTAGTGCAATTAGGGTTTTGACTGTGCAATTTTATGCTGAAAGTCTTGAAACTTTGTATGAGGATGCTTGACCATATTTGTAGGCATGTGAGACTTGATTGGACCCTTGGAAACTTCATTTTCTTGACCAGAATAAAAACCCTAATTTTGACTGCTTAGGAGACCCTTACACTGTGCAATCCTTGGGGAATTTTGAAGCTTGACTTGGCAATTTCTTGAAGAATATGGGAGGGCAAATTTTGGGGTACAACAGTTGCCCCTGTTCAATCTTCTTAGACCTAAGGATGCAAATTGGCTGACGTGCCTTTCGTAATCCGAGGATAGAAGATGATTGAACACTAGAGTGCCCAGAAATTTGCGCTCACATAGTAACAGTGTGATGATGGGAATGGGCTTATAGATGCCATTTAGAGATTGATGGATAGGATGATGGGCTTATAGATGCCATATGGATGTTGATCGCATAAGAGATTCCTTAGCGAGAACTTGTGTACCTGCAAAACAGAAAATGATTACCTGACATGTTGTAGGAGTTGTTTTCAGATGCTTGGTATAGATGTGTCCTGACTTGTTACAGGAGCTGGATCTGGAACTTCAAATGGTGATGAATGAACCAGGGGTGGTTACTACCTCAGCATGAACGGTGAGAGAACCTTGGGTGACTTTAACTTCAACAGCAATCATTGAGAAAAATCTTGGGATTACCACCTCCGCAGGATCGGGAAGAGAACCATAGGCAATTATAATCTCAACAGCAGACGTTTGAGAAAAACCTGGGTTGGAATTATCATCTCCGCACCGTTGGGGAGAGAACCATAGGAAATTATAATCTCAACAGCGGACGTTTGAGAAAAACCTGGGATGGAATTATCATCTCCGCACCGTTGGGGAGAGAACCATAGGAAATTATAATCTCAAAAGCGGACGTTTGAGAAAAACCTGGGATGGAATTATCATCTCCGCACCGTTGGGGAGAGAACCATAGGAAATTATAATCTCAACAGCGGACGTTTGAGAAAAACCTGGGTTGGAATTATCATCTCCGCACCGTTGGGGAGAGAACCATAGGAAATTATAATCTCAAAAGCGGGCGTTTGAGAAAAACCTGAGTTGGAATTATCATCTCCGCACTGCTGGGGAGAGAACCATAGGAAATTATAATCTCAAAAGCGGGCGTTTGAGAAAAACCTGAGTTGGAATTATCATCTCCGCACTGCTGGGGAGAGAACCATAGGAAATTATAATCTCAAAAGCGGATGTTTGAGAAAAACCTGAAATGGAATTATCATCTCCGCACCGTAGGGGAGAGAACCATAGGAAATTATAATCTGAAAAGCGGGCGTTTGAGAAAAACCTGGGATGGAATTATCATCTCCGCACCGTTGGGGAGAGAACCATAGGAAATTATAATCTCAACAGCGGACGTTTGAGAAAAACCTGGGATGGAATTATCATCTTCGCACCGTTGGGGAGAGAACCATAGGAAATTATAATCTCAACAGCGGACGTTTGAGAAAAACCTGGGATGGAATTATCATCTCCGCACCGCTGGGGAGAGAACCATAGGAAATTATAATCTCAAAAAGCGGACGTTTTGAGAAAAACCTGGGATGGAATTATCATCTCCGCACCGTTGGGGAGAGAACCATAGGAAATTATAATCTCAAAAGCGGGCGTTTGAGAAAAACCTGAGTTGGAATTATCATCTCCGCAATGCTGGGGAGAGAACCATGGGAAATTATAATCTCAAAAGCGGACGTTTGAGAAAAACCTGAAATGGAATTATCATCTCCGCACCGTTGGGGAGAGAACCATAGGAAATTATAATCTCAAAAGCGGGCGTTTGAGAAAAACCTGGGTTACTTCTACTGAGTCTTCATCAGAAAAATCTGTTGGGAGTCGATTTAGCTGGATTAGAGAAGGCCTTGGACTGGATAAGAAATCTTTGGAGTCGATTAACTGAACCGGTCTAGGTCTTGAAATATGATGGAGAATTTAGCTGAATCTTTCCTGAAGGGTAAAGGTCAGTCATATGCAATGCATGATGTGATCGGTGGATCTGGAACTGACTGTTTAATGCTGGTTCGCGAAATGTCGCGGAAGCAAGAGTCGCCACCGTCTTTTATTTTCTCCAAATGGAAAGGACAAAAGCACAGAAAAATTCCTTATAGAGATTGCTCTCGGTTCGGGAGGTAGTTTATAGAAAGGGAAGGTGTTAGCACCCTTTCTATCCATGGTTATCCATGGGCTCTTAGATACTTGCTCATTGTGTTTTCAAAAAGGTTTGTTTGCTTTTCAATGTGGGTTTTAAAAAGTTTCTTTGAAAATTCCAGTTCGACTCTTGTATCGGTCCTCAAGAGTGTTTGAAAAATTGCTTTCGAAAGCTTTTTGAAAAGGTGTCGGTGTGAAAAGTATTTTTTGATTTGTTTTTGAAATTAGAGAAAGTATCTAGAGTCGTCTACCTACCCTAAGGAATTCGTCTGTGTAGATGTCCTTTAAAGTAGTGCCATCCCACCATTGAGAGGTAGGTAGCACCACCGTTGGAGGTGTTCGGGTCAATTCGAGGTTCGGGACATGGTGATTACCGGAGCAATAGGAAGACACCTTAGAAGCTACCCTCATGCCAGGTTCCTGGATCATGAGGACTTACTAAAACATCCTCTACTCGACGATCACCTTTCGAGGCAAGGCAACAGTGAGGCGTACTCCGGGGGTGGTGTGTGCGATTTGTGTGTCCTTTTCATTTGCATTTATCTTGTCATGTTATTGGTGTTCTACGCTTGTTTTTACTTTTGTCCATACATTCTTTCATGCTTTGATTTAATAGTTAAAATATTTGCGGAAAAGTAAAGATCTAAAGCTATTACAAAAGGCGCGGGTCCACATCGCCAAAATTAAACCAGGACCCGATTTGACAGAAAAATAAAGAAAGTAAAAGAAAATAAGGAATTAAAAATGCGAGCAATTATTTACAAGGCTTCGGGAGAGATACATAAATATTTAAACGAAATAAAATAAATATGCGAATTAATAATTAAATCGAAACGAGGGCGTTGGACCCTTTTGCAAAAATTAAATTAATGATGAAGTTAATTAATAAAAAAAGAACTTGTTTTTTGGTATTTTTTAGTATTTTAGGATTTAATATGAAAAGGAATTAATTAAAATAAATACTAACCCTAATTCTAATGGCTTTTAATTTATTAAGAAAATATTGAATTTTAACCTAAATTAACCTTAATTTTTATATACAAATTTAATTATAAAAAATAAATATTTAATTATTTTAATTATTATGAAAGAAAAAATAAAAAGGATGAAAAATTATTAATTAAACCCTAATTCTACATTTTTTAGATTTTTATTAAAAGTATTAAAATTAAAACCTAATTTAAAACTAATTAATTTACATGCATTTATTTATGAAAATACTAGAAATAAAAATATTTACTATTTTAATTCTTTTTCTGATTTTTATGGTATTTTGTGTTTTTTATATTTTGTGAAAATAATTAATTAATTAAACAAATAATGAAAATAAAAATAATGCAAAAGAAAATACTTAAAATAGCAAACCTAGGGGGGTGTCAGTCCCCAATATGGAGGTATAGCCCAAGCAATTCAGGCCCATTTCAATTCCTGGCCTTGTGGACTTTTTTGACTCACGTGCAGAGGCGTTGACCAAGATGCACCATGTTCCTGGGATCTGAGCCTTTAATTTGATTCCATTGGACGCGTGGATGTTGGATCTGGAAGGCGTATGGTGGACCACAACACTGAGCCTGCATATGAATTGTAATTGAAGAAAAACAAATGGAAAGAGTGAAGACCTGGGGCTCGAACCCAGGTCATTAACTTTACCAACAACTTCGCTTGCCATCTGATCCAACCAACGCGCTTGTATTCTAAACATCAAACGATTAATATAAAATGAAAACACACATTGACAATGTTTTAGCGAGAAATTTAAAAGAACCAATGGTTGCTGGCCACGAGTTCATCTTCTTCGTTGTGTTTTATTTTCCTGAAATAAGAATATATTAAGCAACGGTTTTCTGAGCGTTTTCTTAGGCCGGTTTTGGAAAAATAGCGACTAGCCCTAGGGGCTCCATAAATTAGGCGCGAGGGTATCCTTATAACCGTCTGAACGCCCTGAGTTGAATGGTGGTGGTCTTGAAGGCCAATTTTTCCTCATCCAAAAACCCCTAATTCCAAGTCCTGCAAACCCTAGAAAATAATAATGGCATCTTTGCGTATAATGCATAAAACTTCAATCAAAGCGCATGATTAGCTTGCAAACATCATTACGAACACAAAAATAACAACAAAATATGTTAACAATGCATGTATGATAGAAACCGATTCAGAATTTTTCTTTACCAACTTCAATGGTGGTCTTGCGTTTTCTTGAGTATGGGGCTTGGTTTTTGATTGGAATATGTCCTATGATCCTTGAGGAAGCTAATGGAATAGGTTTTGACGCTTGTATCACCCTGCAAGTGAGTTTTCAGAATTGAGTTTTTTGAGAAAAATTTTCAAGTTGGTCAATGGTTTCTGCGCAGCTTCAATGGTCCTCTTGATTAGGTTTTCATTCAGGCTTATGTAATGAATCAATTAGGTCAAGAAAAACCAAACTAAATCAATTGCATTCATGGTTTTTGGAAATGATTTTCAAGATCTTTTTTCAAATATTTTCCACGTGCTTTTGTACAAATTAAGATCAATTCTCTCCAAATCTTTCCCTATTTGATTTCACACGAATTATTGAGTAGATTTTGTGCACAAAAAGATTGTAAAACCTAGGTTAAACATTTTTCATGTATTTAATTTGATTTAAATGAATTATTATAAATAAAAATTCAAATAAATAAATAAAAAATGAAGAAATACTTCCCTTTGGGCCAAGTGGTCGTGCACATGTCATGGATGATGAATTATGGAAGAAAAATGGGCCCATTAGCAATTTTAGGTCATTTGAATCAATGTTGACTTTTCAAAATATCCAAAAATTTCCCAACTTCCACAAGGCATAACTTGCTCAATTTTTAAGCTTTTCTCATGTTCTTGGACATTTTGGAACGGTCTTTGAGTCCTCTAACCAATGCCTTTGGTCCCATGTCATTTTGATTTACCAATCTCAAGTTATGGCCTTTGACTTAAAGTCCCTTTTTGTTGACTTTTGAAAATGACCTATAATGTTGAAATTGATAACTTTTTGTGAGAGAATTTATTGGACTTGAAGTATGAATATGAGTTGTAGGAAATGTCTTTCTCTTCAAAATGAGCTTTGGATGGAATTTTTCTGATAATCCATGTGAAAGTTATGCCCTGGTCAATTTACAGTTGACTTTTTCAACTGTCCAAATAAGGAAAAATTTTGCATCTTGATGATTTTTGAGCCAAGCTTTGAGAATCATGATCAAGCATTGATCAAATGATGTTTGTGGCTTAAAAATGATATGTTGACCAAAAATTTGAACTTTTGACTGTCAAATGACCATTTTGCCCCTACAGTTGACTGTAGTGCAATCAGGGTTTTTGACTGTGCAGTTTTGAGCTGAATGTCTTGAAACTTTGTATGAGGATGCTTGACCATATTTATAGGCATGTGAGACTTGATTGGACCTTTGAAAACTTCATTTTCTTGATCAGAAAACAAACCCTAATTTTGACTGCTTAGGAGGTCCTTGCACTGTGCAACCCTTGGGGAATTTTGTAGCTTGACTTGGCAATTTCTTGAAGAATATGGGAGGGCAAATTTTGGGGTACAACAGTTTCCCCTGTTCAATCTTCTTAGACCTGAGGATGCAGATTGGCTGACGTGCCTTTCGTAATCCGAGGGTGGAAGGTGATTGAACACTAGAGTGCCCAGAAATTTGCGCTCACATAGTGGCGGTGATGATGGGAATGGGCTTACAGATGCCATTTGGAGATTGATGAATAGGATGATGGGCTTATAGATGCCATCTGGGTGTTGATTGCGTAAGAGATTCCTTAGCGGGAACCTGCATACCTGCAGAAGAAAAAATGAGTACCTGACATGTTGCAGGAGCTGGTTTTCAGATGCTTTTGTGTAGATATGTCCTGACTGGTTACAGGAATCGGATCTTCGAATTCTTCAGACGTGCCCTGGCGAGATACAGGAATCGAGTCTGGTAATGTTAGTCTTCAACGGATACACCCTGGCAAGATTCAGGTATCGGATCCTCGAACTCTTCAGATACACCCTGGCAAGATACAAGAATCGAATCTGGTAATGTTAGTCTTCAACGGATACACCCTGGCAAGATTCAGGTATCGGATCCTCGAACTCTTCAGATACACCCTGGCAAGATACAGGAATCGAATCTGGTAATGTTAGTCTTCAACGGATACACCCTGGCAAGATTCAGGCATCGGATCCTCGAACTCTTCAGACACACCTTGGCAAGATACAGGAATCAGATCTGGTAATGTTAGTCTTCAACGGATACACCCTGGAAAGATTCAGGTATCGGATCCTCGAACTCTTCAGATACACCCTGACAAGATATAGGAATCGAATCTGGTAATGTTAGTCTTCAACGGATACACCCTGGCAAGATTCAGGCATCGGATCCTCGAACTCTTCAGACACACCCTAGCAAGATACAGGAATCGGATCTGGTAATGTTAGTCTTCAACGGATACACCCTGGCAAGATTCAGGCATCGGATCCTCGAACTCTTCAGACACACCCTGACAAGATACAGGAATCGGATCTGGTAATGTTAGTCTTCAACGGATACACTCTGGCAAGATTCAGGCATCGGATCCTCGAACTCTTCAGACACACCCTGGCAAGATACAGGAATCAAATCTGGTAATGTTAGTCTTCAACGGATACACCCTGGCAAGATTCAGGCATCGGATCCTCGAACTCTTCAGACACACCCTGGCAAGATACATGAATCGGATTTGGTAATGTTAGTCTTCAACGAATACACCCTGGCAAGATTCAGGCATCGGATCCTCGAACTCTTCAGACACACCCTGGAAAGATACAGGAATCGGATCTGGTAATGTTAGTCTTCAACGGATACACCCTGGCAAGATTCGGGCATCGGATCCTCGAACTCTTCAGACACACCCTGGCAAGATACAGGAATCGGATCTGGTAATGTTAGTCTTAAACGGATACACCCTGGCAAGATTCAGGCATCGGATCCTCGAACTCTTCAGACACACCCTGGCAAGATACAGGAATCGGATCTGGTAATGTTAGTCTTCAACGGATACACCCTGGCAAGATTCAGGCATCGGATCCTCGAACTCTTCAGACACACCCTGGCAAGATACAGGAATCAGATCTGGTAATTGGTCATCAACAGATACACCCTGGCAAGATTCAGGAATCGGATCTTTGGTTGCGACCATTGATAGTAATCATTTTTGTACTTTTGTCCTGAAAAGACAAGCGTTAGTTGTATGCGATGTCATGTGGTATGACATGCGAGATGCTTTCTGAATATGTGATATTGTATGTTCATGATGCGTATATGCATGCTATAATGTTGTATGTGATGTTTACGAATGTATGTTTTCGTCTAGGAAAGTAAATCCTTGACGGGTGCCGGGAAGTCGCTCCTGGGCTGATGTTGAAGAATAAGCTTTTGCTTCCGCTGGGGATGATAACTGCAAGAACACCGGTAGGAGAAGATAACTCCATTGAGGAATAAACTTGGCAAATGGAAGATTCTGCGGGGGAGAAAAATACTCTAGCGACCATGCTGGGGAGTGATACTCTGTGGGGAGAGAGATACTCTGCTGAATTGTTGATAGTAACTTGCTGAGGATACTCTTATTGCGTTGGAAGTGTTGATAGACTTCGCTGGGGATAAGAGGACTTCGTCGAGGGCGATCTTTCCGTGGCTTTTGGCTGAGGATAACCCAGTTATATCCTGTTAAGGAAATAACTCTTTAAATAAAGCCGGACGACGCGTTCGTGCTCTGCGAGGGATAAGCTTCCAGAATCTACTGGGGATAAGCTTACTGCTTGAGGGAGATGAATTCCAACTTTCCGGGGGAACTAGATTGGACTTTTCTGGGGAAGTTTTGAACTGCGGGGAAAGTGATTCCTTTGAATGCTGGTATACCGCCGGGGAACAATCTTTAGACCAAGACTGCCGGGGATGCTTGTTAAGAATATGTGTATACTGCTGGGGAATATTGAGATCTGCTGGTAGGATACTCAACTTCCTTAAGGCTTGATAACTCTGCTTGGAGAAAAATGTACTAGCTGCTGACTCACTCTCTAGGGAATTAGGATATCTGGTCATGTTCTTTAGCTGAGCCTACCTTGGTACCTTGGAGGACAGAACAATTAGATTGCTCAGACGACTCTTTATTGCCCCTGTTTCTGATGTGGGAGAGGGAGATACCTGTGGAGGTGCTTGAGGACTGCCGATTTGACCAATCTTCTTCTGGTAGGCAGGTGACAAGATGACAGGACATAGTCGTACACTTTGATCCCTAACTTTTGCCTGGGCCGCCCTTTCGGGTTTTCAGTCCACCGGGATACCCATTTTTGCCCAAGCCGCCTTTTCAGGTTTTCGACTTGCCGGGTGTACAGATTTTTTCATTTCACCCCTTCATTTTGCCCGAACCCTTTTGGTTCGCCGGGAAGCCCTAATTTTTGCCTAGGCATGTCAACCTAGCGGGTCTTTGATTATGCGTAGTATTTTTTCGACTATGTCCATGTTCAAGGAATGTGGGGAGTTGCCCCTGTTGGAAGTATTTTGCCACGCCACCAGAAGATGTTTGATCAGGCAAGATTCGTTGTTGGAGTGCCCTAAGTGACTCAGGCGGAGATTTTCCCTTGGTTATCTTGGCATTTTGAAAGATTCTCCGAATCTTGACTGAATTGCCCAGATAATAGACAATAGTCATGCCATGCCCCTTGATTGGAAGTACTTTTGTTCACTAGGTATTCCTCGTGCGAATTTCCCTGCTGTTCAAACAAAAAGTCATATGCAAACAAAGTTATGTTAAAAATGCAAAGCTCATGTCTGTCTTGAAGATTTTAAAAATGCATTATTTTTCATAAAACAAGTGAATGTTTGTAAAACGTGATGTCAACTCCGTATTTTACCGTAAGCCTTAAGGAGTCAGGATACCTTTCGTACAGTATGCTTTCGAACTAACCCATGCTTCAGCTAGGACTTTTAAGGGTTATAACGTGGCTTGGTTCACGGTTTAAGAAACAAAGGATAAAGGCTCAAATTTTATTTGTACCCACCCGCTCTTCGTGATGTTCTCCAAACCTAAACTCAGTTTATCATACGTTAGACCTTTGTTTGAGTCTTTGCTCTGATTTTCCGGTGATGATTCGGATGTTGATAACTTATTTTGAATAGGCAGTCATTCCTTTTTTATTGAGGGTTTGTAAGACCTCTTTCTTTTTTTTTTGTTATCCCTGTTTTTTGCCTGAGCTATTTCCTTTTTTGGAATTACAGTCAGCGGGATGCCCCAGTTTTGTAAGTCTCCTTCATGGGTTTTGACTTAATGGGCTTCTTCATTTTTGAGATAATGACCGCCTTTCTTTATTGATCATTCGGAACCATCACTGTCTTTCTTTGTTTTGTAAGGATCTTTTTGGTTCCATTCGTTATGCACTTGGATCAACTGAGAAGACTACCCTGCCCCAGGTTATGATTAAGGGTTTTAAATTTCTAAAAGAAAAAACTCCTACTTCTTTGGCTCAGAGGGGTTGACGAGGGATTATCTTCCTTATAACTCCAGTGTTTAGGGATTGAAACAATGCCTGTACCTCATCAGCGGGGTCTGTTCAAAAGCATACTATGGATTATGGTATCGTTTTCGTCATCCTCCCTCAAGAGGCTTAGAATTATTGATTGAGAGTTGACATCAGAAAAAATATGAAAGTAGTTTGCATATAGTGAATACGAATATATTGCTTCAAAACAGACATATGTGATGCATCAATGAAATAACAATGTTTAACATGAGTAAATGTTTAAACAATCAAAGAACAAACACAACTTGAACATTCGAATGAACAAAAGTTTCCTAGTCTCAGGGCTTGTCACTTCAAATGGTGAGCCTTGGAGGGATGGTAGAAAAACTCAGCCTGACCATCTTGTGTGAACTCCAGTGTCCCTTCATCAATCAGGTCCTGGATCTTGTTCTTCTGTGCCCAACAGTCCTCAGTATCGTGCCCCGGGCTACCATAATGGTAAGCGTACCTTGCTTCTGGGTTGTAGTTTGGAGAGGAAGTCTTTGGGTTTACAGGAGGGTTGATCACCGCAATCAGGTTCATCCTTAACATGTGTTGCAAAGCTCGTGACCATGACATGTTGAGGTAGGTGAATTGTCTCTTAGGCTCGTCCGACCTGTTCTGATCAACCCGCTGTTCTTGGCGAGGTCGTTGTCGGACCTGAGAAGTAGTAGCAACTCGGAGAGGTCTATTCACTGGACCCGACCTTTGCCTTCTTGGGAGCTGTTCCATGACCTGGTCCCTGATTTGGGCTGGTTGCTTCATGCCTTGAGGAAGCTGGCTGATCATGGCTCTCAGCTCTCCTTGCTCCTGAGCTAAACCTTGAATGAGGGCCCTTTGCCCCAGCATCTGGGTTTTCAATGTGTCTACCTCAGCTTGTAGACGTTTCAGCTGTTCGTCCTTGTCATCTTCAGGACTCTTTCTGATCAGATTCCCCATGAGGAGTGTCCTCAACTCTTCCTGCCCCTTGGATAGGCTTAGGAAGATCTCTTTGAACTGAGTCTCTTGAGTGTGAAGGTCCTGGTTATCTTGTTGGGAAGCCATGGCCTGAAATAAACAGCAGGGAGGGTAAGTGACCTGCAACAAGGGTACCTATTATGCAATGATATGTATGATATGCATGCAATGTTTTCAAGGATCTCGCGGGGTAAACAAGAAATTTGTTAGAGCTGGGATCCGGTAGCTTGATTGAAGGAACTTCATATTTGTTGAGAGTCCTTTTTCAAGGGTCAAAGGCTCACCATATCCAGTGGGTCATAGCCTCTGACAACTTTGGCTAGAGTAAAATAAATCCTCTTTGCCCCTTGCTAGATGTTTGATTCATCATGACCTGCATCACAAGCCCTTGAGATCCTTGAAATGGGTTAGGATGTATGCAATGGTATGATGTCATGATGCATGGGGTAATATGAATAAACCCTGTTATGAGCCCTTATTAAGGACTATAAACAGAAACTTGCAAGAAACTCAAGTAAAACCTGTCATGAGTCCCAGTTAAGGACTAAAAAACAAAACCTGCAAGAAACTCGGTAAACCCTGTTATGAGTCCTCATTAAGGACTGCAAACCAAAACCTGTAAGAAACTTAGTATACCCTGTTATGAGTCCCTATTAAGGACTATAAACAAAACCTGTAAGAAACTCAAGTGTCAGATAACAAGCATGCAAATAATCAAGTTGGAAGGCACACAAGTCACACAAGACAAGTCCTTAGGGTTTAAGGCCAGCATGAGGTCTAGGTATTACCCTCTTTCAGTTTGTTGGTTCATACCTGTCCTATCAAAGTAACCGGGTTCTTAGAGGATCCCAATATCATTGACTACCCTCAACCGGTCATAACTCCAGCATCGCAATCTTTTCTTGCAGCCAGAACCATCACGAGAGTTTAGCCTCAATGGGCGTAGCATACTGCTACTGTTCTAATGGCCAAGTTGTGTCATTTAAGGTTCTAAGGTTGTTGGTGCTTAAGGACTCCTTGGAAGACCCATATTCTCCCCGTTTCAACACGAGGGATATCGGTACAGACCAAGGTGCCACACCAACGTAGACTGCTTCACCCGTGTCGGTCTACGCCGGACAGGTCCCTCACAGCTTATGCTACCTAAACAGGGTATCCCCAGATCCGGGTTAGGATCTATGTAACTCCCATGCAACCCACAAATTTAAGGCAGACAAGTCAATACAATTGAAAACACAGTTATGAACTAACCCTAAGGTACACCTCACTTTAAGTTTAAGTCCCCAGCAGAGTCGCCAGTTCTGTGATTGGTGGATCTGGAACTGACTGTTTAATGCTGGTTCGCGAAATGTCGCGGAAGCAAGAGTCGCCACCGTCTTTTATTTTCTCCAAATGGAAAGGACAAAAGCACAGAAAAATTCCTTATAGAGATTGCTCTCGGTTTGGGAGGTAGATTATAGAAAGGGAAGGTGTTAGCACCCTTTCTATCCATGGTTATCCATGGGCTCTTAGATACTTGCTCATTGTGTTTTCAAAAAGGTTTGTTTGCTTTTCAATGTGGGTTTTAAAAAGTTTCTTTGAAAATTCCAGTTCGACTCTTGTATCGGTCCTCAAGAGTGTTTGAAAAATTGCTTTCGAAAGCTTTTTGAAAAGGTGTCGGTGTGAAAAGTATTTTTTGATTTGTTTTTGAAATTAGAGCAAGTATCTAGAGTCGTCTACCTACCCTAAGGAATTCGTCTGTGTAGATGTCCTTTAAAGTAGTGCCATCCCATCATTGAGAGGTAGGTAGCACCACCGTTGGAGGTGTTCGGGTCAATTCGAGGTTCGGGACATGGTGATCACCGGAGCAATAGGAAGACACCTTAGAAGCTACCCTCATGCCAGGTTCCCGGATCATGAGGACTTACTAAAACATCCTCTACTCGACGATCACCTTTCGAGGCAAGGCAACAGTGAGGTGTACCCTAGGGGTGGTGTGTGCGATTTGTGTGTCCTTTTCATTTGCATTTATCTTGTCATGTTATTGGTGTTCTACGCTTGTTTTTACTTTTGTCCATACATTCTTTCATGCTTTGATTTAACAGTTAAAATATTTGCGGAAAAGTAAAGATCTAAAGCTATTACAAAAGGCGCGGGTCCACATCGCCAAAATTAAACCAGGACCCGATTTGACAGAAAAATAAAGAAAGTAAAAGAAAATAAGGAATTAAAAATGTGAGCAATTATTTACAAGGCTTCGGGAGAGATACATAAATATTTAAACGAAATAAAATAAATATGCGAATTAATAATTAAATCGAAACGAGGGCGTTTGACCCTTTTGCAAAAATTAAATTAATGATGGAGTTAATTAATAAAAAAAAAGAACTTGTTTTTTGGTATTTTTTAGTATTTTAGGATTTAATATGAAAAGGAATTAATTAAAATAAATACTAACCCTAATTCTAATGGCTTTTAATTTATTAAGAAAATATTGAATTTTAACCTAAATTAACCCTAATTTTTATATACAAATTTAATTATAAAAAATAAATATTTAATTATTTTAATTATTATGAAAGAAAAAATAAAAAGGATGAAAAATTATTAATTAAACCCTAATTCTACATTTTTTAGATTTTTATTAAAAGTATTAAAATTAAAACCTAATTTAAAACTAATTAATTTACATGCATTTATTTATGAAAATACTAGAAATAAAAATATTTACTATTTTAATTCTTTTTCTGATTTTTATGGTATTTTGTGTTTTTTATATTTTGTGAAAATAATTAATTAATTAAACAAATAATGAAAATAAAAATAATGCAAAAGAAAATACTTAAAATAGCAAACCTAGGGGGGTGTCAGTCCCCAATATGGAGGTATAGCCCAAGCAATTCAGGCCCATTTCAATTCCTGGCCTTGTGGACTTTTTTGACTCACGTGCAGAGGCGTTGACCAAGATGCACCATGTTCCTGGGATCTGAGCCTTTAATTTGATTCCATTGGACGCGTGGATGTTGGATCTGGAAGGCGTATGGTGGACCACAACACTGAGCCTGCATATGAATTGTAATTGAAGAAAAACAAATGGAAAGAGTGAAGACCTGGGGCTCGAACCCAGGTCATTAACTTTACCAACAACTTCGCTTGCCATCTGATCCAACCAACGCGCTTGTATTCTAAACATCAAACGATTAATATAAAATGAAAACACACATTGACAATGTTTTAGCGAGAAATTTAAAAGAACCAATGGTTGCTGGCCACGAGTTCATCTTCTTCGTTGTGTTTTATTTTCCTGAAATAAGAATATATTAAGCAACGGTTTTCTGAGCGTTTTCTTAGGCCGGTTTTGGAAAAATAGCGACTAGCCCTAGGGGCTCCATAAATTAGGCGCGAGGGTATCCTTATAACCGTCTGAACGCCCTGAGTTGAATGGTGGTGGTCTTGAAGGCCAATTTTTCCTCATCCAAAAACCCCTAATTCCAAGTCCTGCAAACCCTAGAAAATAATAATGGCATCTTTGAGTATAATGCATAAAACTTCAATCAAAGCGCATGATTAGCTTGCAAACATCATTACGAACACAAAAATAACAACAAAATATGTTAACAATGCATGTATGATAGAAACCGATTCAGAATTTTTCTTTACCAACTTCAATGGTGGTCTTGCGTTTTCTTGAGTATGGGGCTTGGTTTTTGATTGGAATATGTCCTATGATCCTTGAGGAAGCTAATGGAATAGGTTTTGACGCTTGTATCACCCTGCAAGTGAGTTTTCAGAATTGAGTTTTTTGAGAAAAATTTTCAAGTTGGTCAATGGTTTCTGCGCAGCTTCAATGGTCCTCTTGATTAGGTTTTCATTCAGGCTTATGTAATGAATCAATTAGGTCAAGAAAAACCAAACACATCAATTGCATTCATGGTTTTTGGAAATTTGATTTTCAAGATCTTTTTTCAAATATTTTCCATGTGCTTTTGTACAAATTAAGATCAATTCTCTCCAAATCTTTCCCTATTTGATTTCACACGAATTATTGAGTAGATTTTGTGCACAAAAAGATTGTAAAACCTAGGTTAAACATTTTTCATGTATTTAATTTGATTTAAATGAGTTATTATAAATAAAAATTCAAATAAATAAATAAAAAATGAAGAAATACTTCCCTTTGGGCCAAGTGGTCGTGCACATGTCATGGATGATGAATTATGGAAGAAAAATGGGCCCATTAGCAATTTTAGGTCATTTGAATCAATGTTGACTTTTCAAAATATCCAAAAATTTCCCAACTTCCACAAGGCATAACTTGCTCAATTTTTAAGCTTTTCTCATGTTCTTGGACATTTTGGAACGGTCTTTGAGTCCTCTAACCAATGCCTTTGGTCCCATGTCATTTTGATTTACCAATCTCAAGTTATGGCCTTTGACTTAAAGTCCCTTTTTGTTGACTTTTGAAAATGACCTATAATGTTGAAATTGATAACTTTTTGTGAGAGAATTTCTTGGACTTGAAGTATGAATATGAGTTGTAGGAAATGTCTTTCTCTTCAAAATGAGCTTTGGATGGAATTTTTCTGATAATCCATGTGAAAGTTATGCCCTGGTCAATTTACAGTTGACTTTTTCAACTGTCCAAATAAGGAAAAATTTTGCATCTTGATGATTTTTGAGCCAAGCTTTGAGAATCATGATCAAGCATTGATCAAATGATGTTTGTGGCTTAAAAATGATATGTTGACCAAAAATTTGAACTTTTGACTGTCAAATGACCATTTTGCCCCTACAGTTGACTGTAGTGCAATCAGGGTTTTTGACTGTGCAGTTTTGAGCTGAATGTCTTGAAACTTTGTATGAGGATGCTTGACCATATTTATAGGCATGTGAGACTTGATTGGACCTTTGAAAACTTCATTTTCTTGATCAGAAAACAAACCCTAATTTTGACTGCTTAGGAGGTCCTTGCACTGTGCAACCCTTGGGGAATTTTGTAGCTTGACTTGGCAATTTCTTGAAGAATATGGGAGGGCAAATTTTGGGGTACAACAGTTGCCCCTGTTCAATCTTCTTAGACCTGAGGATGCAGATTGGCTGACGTGCCTTTCGTAATCCGAGGGTGGAAGGTGATTGAACACTAGAGTGCCCAGAAATTTGCGCTCACATAGTGGCGGTGATGATGGGAATGGGCTTACAGATGCCATTTGGAGATTGATGAATAGGATGATGGGCTTATAGATGCCATCTGGGTGTTGATTGCGTAAGAGATTCCTTAGCGGGAACCTGCATACCTGCAGAAGAAAAAATGAGTACCTGACATGTTGCAGGAGCTGGTTTTCAGATGCTTTTGTGTAGATATGTCCTGACTGGTTACAGGAATCGGATCTTCGAATTCTTCAGACGTGCCCTGGCGAGATACAGGAATCGAGTCTGGTAATGTTAGTCTTCAACGGATACACCCTGGCAAGATTCAGGTATCGGATCCTCGAACTCTTCAGATACACCCTGGCAAGATACAAGAATCGAATCTGGTAATGTTAGTCTTCAACGGATACACCCTGGCAAGATTCAGGTATCGGATCCTCGAACTCTTCAGATACACCCTGGCAAGATACAGGAATCGAATCTGGTAATGTTAGTCTTCAACGGATACACCCTGGCAAGATTCAGGCATCGGATCCTCGAACTCTTCAGACACACCTTGGCAAGATACAGGAATCGGATCTGGTAATGTTAGTCTTCAACGGATACACCCTGGAAAGATTCAGGTATCGGATCCTCGAACTCTTCAGATACACCCTGACAAGATATAGGAATCGAATCTGGTAATGTTAGTCTTCAACGGATACACCCTGGCAAGATTCAGGCATCGGATCCTCGAACTCTTCAGACACACCCTAGCAAGATACAGGAATCGGATCTGGTAATGTTAGTCTTCAACGGATACACCCTGGCAAGATTCAGGCATCGGATCCTCGAACTCTTCAGACACACCCTGACAAGATACAGGAATCGGATCTGGTAATGTTAGTCTTCAACGGATACACTCTGGCAAGATTCAGGCATCGGATCCTCGAACTCTTCAGACACACCCTGGCAAGATACAGGAATCAAATCTGGTAATGTTAGTCTTCAACGGATACACCCTGGCAAGATTCAGGCATCGGATCCTCGAACTCTTCAGACACACCCTGGCAAGATACATGAATCGGATTTGGTAATGTTAGTCTTCAACGAATACACCCTGGCAAGATTCAGGCATCGGATCCTCGAACTCTTCAGACACACCCTGGAAAGATACAGGAATCGGATCTGGTAATGTTAGTCTTCAACGGATACACCCTGGCAAGATTCGGGCATCGGATCCTCGAACTCTTCAGACACACCCTGGCAAGATACAGGAATCGGATCTGGTAATGTTAGTCTTCAACGGATACACCCTGGCAAGATTCAGGCATCGGATCCTCGAACTCTTCAGACACACCCTGGCAAGATACAGGAATCGGATCTGGTAATGTTAGTCTTCAACGGATACACCCTGGCAAGATTCAGGCATCGGATCCTCGAACTCTTCAGACACACCCTGGCAAGATACAGGAATCAGATCTGGTAATTGGTCATCAACAGATACACCCTGGCAAGATTCAGGAATCGGATCTTTGGTTGCGACCATTGATAGTAATCATTTTTGTACTTTTGTCCTGAAAAGACAAGCGTTAGTTGTATGCGATGTCATGTGGTATGACATGCGAGATGCTTTCTGAATATGTGATATTGTATGTTCATGATGCGTATATGCATGCTATAATGTTGTATGTGATGTTTACGAATGTATGTTTTCGTCTAGGAAAGTAAATCCTTGACGGGTGCCGGGAAGTCGCTCCTGGGCTGATGTTGAAGAATAAGCTTTTGCTTCCGCTGGGGATGATAACTGCAAGAACACCGGTAGGAGAAGATAACTCCATTGAGGAATAAACTTGGCAAATGGAAGATTCTGCGGGGGAGAAAAATACTCTAGCGACCATGCTGGGGAGTGATACTCTGTGGGGAGAGAGATACTCTGCTGAATTGTTGATAGTAACTTGCTGAGGATACTCTTATTGCGTTGGAAGTGTTGATAGACTTCGCTGGGGATAAGAGGACTTCGTCGAGGGCGATCTTTCCGTGGCTTTTGGCTGAGGATAACCCAGTTATATCCTGTTAAGGAAATAACTCTTTAAATAAAGCCGGACGACGCGTTCGTGCTCTGCGAGGGATAAGCTTCCAGAATCTACTGGGGATAAGCTTACTGCTTGAGGGAGATGAATTCCAACTTTCCGGGGGAACTAGATTGGACTTTTCTGGGGAAGTTTTGAACTGCGGGGAAAGTGATTCCTTTGAATGCTGGTATACCGCCGGGGAACAATCTTTAGACCAAGACTGCCGGGGATGCTTGTTAAGAATATGTGTATACTGCTGGGGAATATTGAGATCTGCTGGTAGGATACTCAACTTCCTTAAGGCTTGATAACTCTGCTTGGAGAAAAATGTACTAGCTGCTGACTCACTCTCTAGGGAATTAGGATATCTGGTCATGTTCTTTAGCTGAGCCTACCTTGGTACCTTGGAGGACAGAACAATTAGATTGCTCAGACGACTCTTTATTGCCCCTGTTTCTGATGTGGGAGAGGGAGATACCTGTGGAGGTGCTTGAGGACTGCCGATTTGACCAATCTTCTTCTGGTAGGCAGGTGACAAGATGACAGGACATAGTTGTACACTTTGATCCCTAACTTTTGCCTGGGCCGCCCTTTCGGGTTTTCAGTCCACCGGGATACCCATTTTTGCCCAAGCCGCCTTTTCAGGTTTTCGACTTGCCGGGTGTACAGATTTTTTCATTTCACCCCTTCATTTTGCCCGAACCCTTTTGGTTCGCCGGGAAGCCCTAATTTTTTCCTAGGCATGTCAACCTAGCGGGTCTTTGATTATGCGTAGTATTTTTTCGACTATGTCCATGTTCAAGGAATGTGGGGAGTTGCCCCTGTTGGAAGTATTTTGCCACGCCACCAGAAGATGTTTGATCAGGCAAGATTCGTTGTTGGAGTGCCCTAAGTGACTCAGGCGGAGATTTTCCCTTGGTTATCTTGGCATTTTGAAAGATTCTCCGAATCTTGACTGAATTGCCCAGATAATAGACAATAGTCATGCCATGCCCCTTGATTGGAAGTACTTTTGTTCACTAGGTATTCCTCGTGCGAATTTCCCTGCTGTTCAAACAAAAAGTCATATGCAAACAAAGTTATGTTAAAAATGCAAAGCTCATGTCTGTCTTGAAGATTTTAAAAATGCATTATTTTTCATAAAACAAGTGAATGTTTGTAAAACGTGATGTCAACTCCGTATTTTACCGTAAGCCTTAAGGAGTCAGGATACCTTTCGTACAGTATGCTTTCGAACTAACCCATGCTTCAGCTAGGACTTTTAAGGTTTATAACGTGGCTTGGTTCACGGTTTAAGAAACAAAGGATAAAGGCTCAAATTTTATTTGTACCCACCCGCTCTTCGTGATGTTCTCCAAACCTAAACTCAGTTGATCATACGTTAGACCTTTATTTGAGTCTTTGCTCTGATTTTCCGGTGATGATTCGGATGTTGATAACTTATTTTGAATAGGCAGTCATTCCTTTTTTATTGAGGGTTTGTAAGACCTCTTTCTTTTTTTTTTGTTATCCCTGTTTTTTGCCTGAGCTATTTCCTTTTTTGGAATTACAGTCAGCGGGATGCCCCAGTTTTGTAAGTCTCCTTCATGGGTTTTGACTTAATGGGCTTCTTCATTTTTGAGATAATGACCGCCTTTCTTTATTGATCATTCGGAACCATCACTGTCTTTCTTTGTTTTGTAAGGATCTTTTTGGTTCCATTCGTTATGCACTTGGATCAACTGAGAAGACTACCCTGCCCCAGGTTATGATTAAGGGTTTTAAATTTCTAAAAGAAAAAACTCCTACTTCTTTGGCTCAGAGGGGTTGACGAGGGATTATCTTCCTTATAACTCCAGTGTTTAGGGATTGAAACAATGCCTGTACCTCATCAGCGGGGTCTGTTCAAAAGCATACTATGGATTATGGTATCGTTTTCGTCATCCTCCCTCAAGAGGCTTAGAATTATTGATTGAGAGTTGACATCAGAAAAAATATGAAAGTAGTTTGCATATAGTGAATACGAATATATTGCTTCAAAACAGACATATGTGATGCATCAATGAAATAACAATGTTTAACATGAGTAAATGTTTAAACAATCAAAGAACAAACACAACTTGAACATTCGAATGAACAAAAGTTTCCTAGTCTCAGGGCTTGTCACTTCAAATGGTGAGCCTTGGAGGGATGGTAGAAAAACTCAGCCTGACCATCTTGTGTGAACTCCAGTGTCCCTTCATCAATCAGGTCCTGGATCTTGTTCTTCTGTGCCCAACAGTCCTCAGTATCGTGCCCCGGGCTACCATAATGGTAAGCGTACCTTGCTTCTGGGTTGTAGTTTGGAGAGGAAGTCTTTGGGTTTACAGGAGGGTTGATCACCGCAATCAGGTTCATCCTTAACATGTGTTGCAAAGCTCGTGACCATGACATGTTGAGGTAGGTGAATTGTCTCTTAGGCTCGTCCGACCTGTTCTGATCAACCCGCTGTTCTTGGCGAGGTCGTTGTCGGACCTGAGAAGTAGTAGCAACTCGGAGAGGTCTATTCACTGGACCCGACCTTTGCCTTCTTGGGAGCTGTTCCATGACCTGGTCCCTGATTTGGGCTGGTTGCTTCATGCCTTGAGGAAGCTGGCTGATCATGGCTCTCAGCTCTCCTTGCTCCTGAGCTAAACCTTGAATGAGGGCCCTTTGCCCCAGCATCTGGGTTTTCAATGTGTCTACCTCAGCTTGTAGACGTTTCAGCTGTTCGTCCTTGTCATCTTCAGGACTCTTTCTGATCAGATTCCCCATGAGGAGTGTCCTCAACTCTTCCTGCCCCTTGGATAGGCTTAGGAAGATCTCTTTGAACTGAGTCTCTTGAGTGTGAAGGTCCTGGTTATCTTGTTGGGAAGCCATGGCCTGAAATAAACAGCAGGGAGGGTAAGTGACCTGCAACAAGGGTACCTATTATGCAATGATATGTATGATATGCATGCAATGTTTTCAAGGATCTCGCGGGGTAAACAAGAAATTTGTTAGAGCTGGGATCCGGTAGCTTGATTGAAGGAACTTCATATTTGTTGAGAGTCCTTTTTCAAGGGTCAAAGGCTCACCATATCCAGTGGGTCATAGCCTCTGACAACTTTGGCTAGAGTAAAATAAATCCTCTTTGCCCCTTGCTAGATGTTTGATTCATCATGACCTGTATCACAAGCCCTTGAGATCCTTGAAATGGGTTAGGATGTATGCAATGGTATGATGTCATGATGCATGGGGTAATATGAATAAACCCTGTTATGAGCCCTTATTAAGGACTATAAACAGAAACTTGCAAGAAACTCAAGTAAAACCTGTCATGAGTCCCAGTTAAGGACTAAAAAACAAAACCTGCAAGAAACTCGGTAAACCCTGTTATGAGTCCTCATTAAGGACTGCAAACCAAAACCTGTAAGAAACTTAGTATACCCTGTTATGAGTCCCTATTAAGGACTATAAACAAAACCTGTAAGAAACTCAAGTGTCAGATAACAAGCATGCAAATAATCAAGTTGGAAGGCACACAAGTCACACAAGACAAGTCCTTAGGGTTTAAGGCCAGCATGAGGTCTAGGTATTACCCTCTTTCAGTTTGTTGGTTCATACCTGTCCTATCAAAGTAACCGGGTTCTTAGAGGATCCCAATATCATTGACTACCCTCAACCGGTCATAACTCCAGCATCGCAATCTTTTCTTGCAGCCAGAACCATCACGAGAGTTTAGCCTCAATGGGCGTAGCATACTGCTACTGTTCTAATGGCCAAGTTGTGTCATTTAAGGTTCTAAGGTTGTTGGTGCTTAAGGACTCCTTGGAAGACCCATATTCTCCCCGTTTCAACACGAGGGATATCGGTACAGACCAAGGTGCCACACCAACGTAGACTGCTTCACCCGTGTCGGTCTACGCCGGACAGGTCCCTCACAGCTTATGCTACCTAAACAGGGTATCCCCAGATCCGGGTTAGGATCTATGTAACTCCCATGCAACCCACAAATTTAAGGCAGACAAGTCAATACAATTGAAAACACAGTTATGAACTAACCCTAAGGTACACCTCACTTTAAGTTTAAGTCCCCAGCAGAGTCGCCAGTTCTGTGATTGGTGGATCTGGAACTGACTGTTTAATGCTGGTTCGCGAAATGTCGCGGAAGCAAGAGTCGCCACCGTCTTTTATTTTCTCCAAATGGAAAGGACAAAAGCACAGAAAAATTCCTTATAGAGATTGCTCTCGGTTTGGGAGGTAGATTATAGAAAGGGAAGGTGTTAGCACCCTTTCTATCCATGGTTATCCATGGGCTCTTAGATACTTGCTCATTGTGTTTTCAAAAAGGTTTGTTTGCTTTTCAATGTGGGTTTTAAAAAGTTTCTTTGAAAATTCCAGTTCGACTCTTGTATCGGTCCTCAAGAGTGTTTGAAAAATTGCTTTCGAAAGCTTTTTGAAAAGGTGTCGGTGTGAAAAGTATTTTTTGATTTGTTTTTGAAATTAGAGCAAGTATCTAGAGTCGTCTACCTACCCTAAGGAATTCGTCTGTGTAGATGTCCTTTAAAGTAGTGCCATCCCATCATTGAGAGGTAGGTAGCACCACCGTTGGAGGTGTTCGGGTCAATTCGAGGTTCGGGACATGGTGATCACCGGAGCAATAGGAAGACACCTTAGAAGCTACCCTCATGCCAGGTTCCCGGATCATGAGGACTTACTAAAACATCCTCTACTCGACGATCACCTTTCGAGGCAAGGCAACAGTGAGGTGTACCCTAGGGGTGGTGTGTGCGATTTGTGTGTCCTTTTCATTTGCATTTATCTTGTCATGTTATTGGTGTTCTACGCTTGTTTTTACTTTTGTCCATACATTCTTTCATGCTTTGATTTAACAGTTAAAATATTTGCGGAAAAGTAAAGATCTAAAGCTATTACAAAAGGCGCGGGTCCACATCGCCAAAATTAAACCAGGACCCGATTTGACAGAAAAATAAAGAAAGTAAAAGAAAATAAGGAATTAAAAATGTGAGCAATTATTTACAAGGCTTCGGGAGAGATACATAAATATTTAAACGAAATAAAATAAATATGCGAATTAATAATTAAATCGAAACGAGGGCGTTTGACCCTTTTGCAAAAATTAAATTAATGATGGAGTTAATTAATAAAAAAAAAGAACTTGTTTTTTGGTATTTTTTAGTATTTTAGGATTTAATATGAAAAGGAATTAATTAAAATAAATACTAACCCTAATTCTAATGGCTTTTAATTTATTAAGAAAATATTGAATTTTAACCTAAATTAACCCTAATTTTTATATACAAATTTAATTATAAAAAATAAATATTTAATTATTTTAATTATTATGAAAGAAAAAATAAAAAGGATGAAAAATTATTAATTAAACCCTAATTCTACATTTTTTAGATTTTTATTAAAAGTATTAAAATTAAAACCTAATTTAAAACTAATTAATTTACATGCATTTATTTATGAAAATACTAGAAATAAAAATATTTACTATTTTAATTCTTTTTCTGATTTTTATGGTATTTTGTGTTTTTTATATTTTGTGAAAATAATTAATTAATTAAACAAATAATGAAAATAAAAATAATGCAAAAGAAAATACTTAAAATAGCAAACCTAGGGGGGTGTCAGTCCCCAATATGGAGGTATAGCCCAAGCAATTCAGGCCCATTTCAATTCCTGGCCTTGTGGACTTTTTTGACTCACGTGCAGAGGCGTTGACCAAGATGCACCATGTTCCTGGGATCTGAGCCTTTAATTTGATTCCATTGGACGCGTGGATGTTGGATCTGGAAGGCGTATGGTGGACCACAACACTGAGCCTGCATATGAATTGTAATTGAAGAAAAACAAATGGAAAGAGTGAAGACCTGGGGCTCGAACCCAGGTCATTAACTTTACCAACAACTTCGCTTGCCATCTGATCCAACCAACGCGCTTGTATTCTAAACATCAAACGATTAATATAAAATGAAAACACACATTGACAATGTTTTAGCGAGAAATTTAAAAGAACCAATGGTTGCTGGCCACGAGTTCATCTTCTTCGTTGTGTTTTATTTTCCTGAAATAAGAATATATTAAGCAACGGTTTTCTGAGCGTTTTCTTAGGCCGGTTTTGGAAAAATAGCGACTAGCCCTAGGGGCTCCATAAATTAGGCGCGAGGGTATCCTTATAACCGTCTGAACGCCCTGAGTTGAATGGTGGTGGTCTTGAAGGCCAATTTTTCCTCATCCAAAAACCCCTAATTCCAAGTCCTGCAAACCCTAGAAAATAATAATGGCATCTTTGAGTATAATGCATAAAACTTCAATCAAAGCGCATGATTAGCTTGCAAACATCATTATGAACACAAAAATAACAACAAAATATGTTAACAATGCATGTATGATAGAAACCGATTCAGAATTTTTCTTTACCAACTTCAATGGTGGTCTTGCGTTTTCTTGAGTATGGGGCTTGGTTTTTGATTGGAATATGTCCTATGATCCTTGAGGAAGCTAATGGAATAGGTTTTGACGCTTGTATCACCCTGCAAGTGAGTTTTCAGAATTGAGTTTTTTGAGAAAAATTTTCAAGTTGGTCAATGGTTTCTGCGCAGCTTCAATGGTCCTCTTGATTAGGTTTTCATTCAGGCTTATGTAATGAATCAATTAGGTCAAGAAAAACCAAACACATCAATTGCATTCATGGTTTTTGGAAATTTGATTTTCAAGATCTTTTTTCAAATATTTTCCATGTGCTTTTGTACAAATTAAGATCAATTCTCTCCAAATCTTTCCCTATTTGATTTCACACGAATTATTGAGTAGATTTTGTGCACAAAAAGATTGTAAAACCTAGGTTAAACATTTTTCATGTATTTAATTTGATTTAAATGAATTATTATAAATAAAAATTCAAATAAATAAATAAAAAATGAAGAAATACTTCCCTTTGGGCCAAGTGGTCGTGCACATGTCATGGATGATGAATTATGGAAGAAAAATGGGCCCATTAGCAATTTTAGGTCATTTGAATCAATGTTGACTTTTCAAAATATCCAAAAATTTCCCAACTTCCACAAGGCATAACTTGCTCAATTTTTAAGCTTTTCTCATGTTCTTGGACATTTTGGAAAGGTCTTTGAGTCCTCTAACCAATGCCTTTGGTCCCATGTCATTTTGATTTACCAATCTCAAGTTATGGCCTTTGACTTAAAGTCCCTTTTTGTTGACTTTTGAAAATGACCTATAATGTTGAAATTGATAACTTTTTGTGAGAGAATTTCTTGGACTTGAAGTATGAAGATGAGTTGTAGGAAATGTCTTTCTCTTCAAAATGAGTTTTGGATGGAATTTTTCGGATAATCCATGTGAAAGTTATGCCCTGGTCAATTTACAGTTGACTTTTTCAGCTGTCCAAATAAGGAAATTTTTGCATCTTGATGATTTTTGAGCCAAGCTTTGAGAATCATGATCAAGCATTGATCAAATGATGTTTGTGGCTTCAAAATGATATGTTGACCAAAAATTTGAACTTTTGACTGTCAAATGACCATTTTGCCCCTACAGTTGACTGTAGTGCAATCAGGGTTTTTGACTGTGCAGTTTTGAGCTGAATGTCTTGAAACTTTGTATGAGGATGCTTGACCATATTTGTAGGCATGTGAGACTTGATTGGACCTTTGAAAACTTCATTTTCTTGATCAGAAAACAAACCCTAATTTTGACTGCTTAGGAGGTCCTTGCACTGTGTAACCCTTGGGGAATTTTGTAGCTTGACTTGGCAATTTCTTGAAGAATATGGGAGGGCAAATTTTGGGGTACAACACATGATATGGATCAAGCAATGATGTTCTCAACATAAATGAGATTTGTATGATGCGTCTACGCATGCTATAATGATGTATGGAAGTGCGATGTTTATGAATGTATTTTTCGTCTAGGAAAGTAAATCCTTGACGGGTGCCGGGAAGTCATTCCTGGGCTGATGTTGAAGAATAGATTTCGCTTCCGCTGGGGATGATAATTGCAAGAATACCGATAGGAGAAGATAACTCCGTTGGGGAATAAACTTGGCGAATGGAATATTTTGCGGGGAGAAAAGTACTCTAATGATCTTGATGGGAAGCAATACTCTGTGGGGAGAAAGATACTTTGCTGGAGTTGTTGATAATAGCTTGCTGGGGATATCTTTGTTGTATCGGAAGTGTTAATAGACTTCGCTGGGGATAAGAAAGAACTATGTTGACGACGACCTTTCTGTGGCTTTTGGCTGAGGATAACCCAGTTATATCCTGTTAAGGAAATAACTCTTTGAATAAAATCGGACGACGCGTTCGTGCTCTGCGAGGGATAAGCTTCTAGAATCTACTGGGGATAAGCTTACTGCTTGGGGATATGAATTCCAACCTTCCTGGGGAACTGGATTGGACTCTTCTGGGGAAGTTTTGAACTGCGGGGGAAGTGACTTCATTGAATGTTTGATAAGTCGCCGGGGAACAATCTTTGGACCAAGATTGCCGGGGATGCTTGTTAAGAATGTGTATATTGCTGCTGGGGAATGTTGAGATCTGCTGGAGGATACCCAACTTCCTTAAGGTTTGATAATATAGCTTGGCTTGAGGGGAGTATACTATTTACTCTCTGGGGAATTGAGATATGTCGGTTATGTTCCTTAGCTGAACCTACCTTGGTACCTTGGTGGATGGAACAATTAGATTGCTTTAGACAACTCTTTTATTGCCCCTGTTTCTAATGTTACCTGTAATTAATCCTTTGTTTCGTATGCAAACATTTATGAGTTAGCAAATTATTGTCAATGCATATATCACAAATTGAACCTTGGACGTTCTTCGCAAAACCAAACAGAAAAAGAAAAACAGTTGGCACGTTTAACTAAAAAGTATATTTGTATTGATTTTGAATGGCCTGGAAATAGGCGTTTTGTGTACAAGAGGCTGACGTCCTAGTAAGAGAACGCCTCTGAACAAAAGAGTTTATACAAGTTTTATACAAAATAAAACAGCTGT
This sequence comes from Vicia faba, assembly GCA_948472305.1. Taxonomy (NCBI): domain Eukaryota; kingdom Viridiplantae; phylum Streptophyta; class Magnoliopsida; order Fabales; family Fabaceae; genus Vicia; species Vicia faba. The sequence goes on from OX451736.1 coordinate 698,172,054, forward strand.
GTGAAATGAATGATCCACTGGGTTTCAACTCTGCTATTGCCTTTATAACTCTGAGCGTCTCATCACTTGATGACCTTGGTTGAAGGTGAAGCTGACTGATCAATGCCGTCTGAACTTGATGTAGATACCGGATTCTGGATGCAGGGTGATCCAATGAGACATAGTATTACGCTTTTATCCCTAACTTTTGCCTGGACCGCCCTTTCGGGTTTTCAGTCCACCGGGATACCCATTTTTTCCCAAGCCGCCTTTTCAGGTTTTCGACTTGCCGGGTGTACAGTTTTTTTCCATTTTCATCCCTTCATTTTGCCCGAACCCTTTTGGTTCGCCGGGAAGCCCTAATTTTTGCCTAGGCATGTCAGCCTAGCAGGTCTTTTTTTATGCGTAGTATCTTTTTACTATGTCTGCATTGGCGGGGTGTGGAAGGTCGTCACCATCCATGTTGGTCAATATCATTGCTCCTCCTGAGAACACATGTTTAACCACAAATGGCCCTTCGTACGTAGGGGTCCATTTGCCCCTTGGATCACTCTGAGGAAGGATGATTCGCTTGATTACCAGATCCCCAACTTGATATTCCTGTGGTCTGACCTTTTTGTTAAATGCCCTGATCATCCGTTTCTGATACGTCTGACCATGGCAGATAGCAGCAAGTCTCTTTTCATCAATAAGGTTGAGCTGATCAAGTCGTGTCTGGATCCAATCATCTTCACTCAGATCTGCATCCTTCATTATCCGGAGAGAGGGTATTTGTACTTCGATCGGTAAGACTGCCTCCATACCATAAACCAAGGAGAAAGGAGTTGCCCCGGTTGACGTCCTGGCTGAGGTACGGTACCCATGTAGAGCGAACGGTAACATCTCGTGCCAATCTTTATAAGTCACTGTCATCTTCTGCACGATTTTCTTGATGTTCTTATTTGCTGCTTCTACAGCCCCATTCATCTTCGGTCTGTAAGGAGAAGAGTTGTGGTGCTGTATTTTGAACTGCTCGCAGAGCTCAGCGATCATCTTGTTATTCAGATTGGTACCGTTGTCTGTAATAATTCTCTCTGGGACGCCGTATCGACAGATCAGATTATGCCGAATGAACCGTGCCACAACAGTCTTGGTTACCGTAGCATAGGATGCTGCCTCAACCCACTTCGTGAAGTAATCAATCGCCACTAGGATGAAGCGATGCCCATTGGATGTCGTAGGTTTAATCTCGCCGATCATGTCTATGCCCCACATTGCAAACGGCCAAGGCGCAGTCAGAACATTCAGAGGGACTGGAGGAACATGCACCTTGTCTGCATAAATCTGGCACTTATGGCATGTCCTGGAATGTTGGTAGCAGTCAGCTTCCATTGTGGACCAGTAATACCCTGCCCGAAGGATCTTTTTAGCCATAGTGTGTCCACTGGAATGTGTATCGAAGGTCCCTTCATGTAGCTCTTCCATGATCCTTTCTGCTTCAGTTTTGTCCACACAACGCAGTAGGGTTGAGTCATGGTTTCGCTTGTACAAGATGCCGTTGCTAAGGAAGAACTTGACTGCGAACCTTCTCAGGAACTTCTTATCATTGATAGAGGCACCTTCAGGGTATTCCTGAGCTTCCAGATATCTCTTCACTTCATGGTACCAAGGCTTCTCAGTCACCAATTCAGTCTCGAGATCGCAACAGTATGACGGTTCGTCCAATTTCTAGATGATGATCCGGGGAGCCTCATTATCCCATTTAACTTTGAACATAGGAGCCATTGTAGCTAACGCGTCCGCCAGCTGATTCTCTTCTCTCGGGAAGTGTTCAAAGGTTATCTCTAGGAAGTGGGGGATCAAGGTCAACACACATTCCCTATAAGGAATAAGGTTCGGATGTTTCGTATCCCACTCTCCTTTGATCTGATTGATCACAAGAGCGGAATCTCCGAAGACACTCAAGAACTTGATCCTTAGATCGATCGCAGCTTGAAGACCCATGATGCATGCCTCATACTCCGCCATGTTGTTGGTACAGTTGAAACATAGCCGGGCAGTAAGCGGAGTATGAGTACCTTGAGGTGATATGATTATGGCGCCGATACCGTTACCCAAAGCATTGGAGGCTCCGTCAAAGTGCATAGACCATCAGGATCCTGGTTCAGGTCCTTCATCCGGTCCAGGTACTTCACAATCAGTCACTATCATAATGCTTTCATCCGGAAACTCGAAGTTCATTGACTGATAGTCATCTACGGCCTGATGTGCCAAGTGGTCTGCCAATACACTTCCCTTGATGGCTTTCTGGGTCGTGTACTGAATGTCGTATTCCGTTAAGATCATCTGCCATCTTGCAATTCTCCCAGACAGAGCAGGCTTTTCGAATATGTACTTTATAGGATCCATCTTCGAGATCAACAAGGTAGTGTGAGTCAGCATATACTGTCTCAACCGGCGAGCAGCCCATACCAAAGTGCAGCAAGTTTTCTCGAGCAGTGAGTATCGGGTCTCACAGTCGGTAAACTTTTTGCTAAGGTAATAATGGCGTGCTCTTTTCGGCCAGACTCGTCATGCTGCCCCAGCACACACCCCATTGAGTTGTCAAGCACTGTCAGGTATAGTATCAGAGGTCTCCCTTCAACCGGTGGCATAAGGATGGGTGGTTCTTGGAGATACTCCTTGATTCTGTCAAAAGCAGCCTGACATTCATCGTTCCAACGTACTACCTGATCTTTCTTCAGCAGCTTGAAGATTGGCTCACAGGTAGCAGTCAGATGTGAGATGAACCGAGCAATGTAATTCAGGCGTCCTAAAAAGCCTCTGACCTCTTTCTCTGTCCTAGGAACTGGCATCTCTTGAATAGCTTTAACCTTGGCAGGGTCCACTTGAATTCCCTTATCACTTACCACAAAGCCTAGCAACTTTCCAGATCTTACCCCGAAGGTGCACTTGTTCGGGTTCAATCTCAGCTTGTAAAGTTTCAACCGGTCAAACAACTTCTGCAGATGATCTAGGTGCTCTTCCTCAGTCTGGGACCTTGCGATCATGTCGTCAACATACACTTCTATCTCATGATGGATCATGTCATGAAATAAAGCAACCATGGCACGTTGGTAGGTTGCCCCAGCGTTCTTTAGTCCAAAAGGCATGACCTTGTAGCAGAAGGTGCCCCACTGAGTAACAAATGTAGTCTTTTCCATGTCTTCAGGTGCCATCTTGATCTGATTGTAACCTGAGAAACCATCCATGAAAGAGAACACCTTGTGCTGAGCTGTATTATCAACAAGAACATCAATGTGAGGTAAGGGGAAGTCATCCTTGGGGCTGGCCCTGTTTAGATCCCTGTAGTCGACACACATTCTGACCTTACCGTCCTTCTTAGGTACCGGCACCACATTAGCAACCCACTGAGGGTAAGAAGTCACTGCAAGGAACCCAACGTCAAACTGTTTCATAACCTCGGCTTTGATCTTCTCAGACATCTCTGGACGCATCCGACGGACCTTTTGCTTAACTGGAGGGCAGTCTTCCTTAGTTGGCAAGTGATGGACCACAATATCGGTATCCAACCCGGGCATGTCTTCGTAGGACCAGGCAAAGATCTCCATATAATTATGTAGCATCTGAGTCAACCGTTGCTTCACGCTGAACTCTAGGTTGGCACCAATCTTTACCTCTTTCCTGTCTGCCTCAGTACCCAAGTTTATTGTTTCCACTGGCTCTTCATGGGGTTGAATTGCCCTCTCTTCCTAAAGCAACAGTCTTGCAAGCTCACCAGGCACTTCGCAATCATCTTCACCTTCGTCTTCGGCTAAGTTGATCGGATTTTCGAAGTCATAACTGGCAGTAGCAGAGTCGTTACCAGTAAGATCCAGAGTGGATTGAAACCTGTATGAGTGAGTGTGTGTGTAAATACAGCTGTTTTGAAATATATGTAAAGGAAAGAAAGACAGAAAAGGAGCATAAAATTTGCAATGCGAGAAAACGTCCAAGATTTTCATTCATGATATATGAAATGACAATTTATATGCCCTCACAAATGAAACCACGGTGCCTCGGGTAAGACACCGGGCCATAGAGTTTATTTATTGTTTATTACAAATAGCGAAACAAAGAAATTTATTACTGCGTCACAAAGGTAACAGGAGTATGGTCTTTGGCAATCCAATTGTTCAATCCGCCTTCGGTCGTCGGGTAGATCCAGCTATTGAATTATGCTTCATCCACTTCGTCTTCGCCCCCTATAGCATTCACTCCATGAGCAGACAGGGGAGCTATCACTACATTAGGCTTCTCAGATGCCTCAAACTGTACCTCCTTAGCGTCAATAAGGTTCTGCAGCTTGCTCCTTAATGCCCAACAGTCATCAGTAGAATGCCCCGGGCTATCTGAATGGTAAGCACAACGAGCATTCGGGCTGTACTTAGGAGATGCAGTATTTGGAAACTTCGGCGCCTCTCTGACAGTCACTAGGTTGGTTGAGAGCAACTGTGGCAAGATTTGGGATAGGGTCATGCTTAACCGGGTGAATTCTCTCCGGGGTCTTTCAGCCCTTTGAGGATTGGTTGGCCGAGGAGCGGCAGCAGGCTTGGCAATCGTTACCGCACTGACAGATTGGCGGCGCTCAAATCTTTCTGATCTCCGAGAGCCATATACAGCACTAGCCTCCTTCTTGAAGGGTTTCTTTTCAGAACTAGACGATGCACCCTTCGGAATCTTTCCAGACTTCAACCCAGCCTCAATTCTTTCTCCAGTCAGAATCAAATCAGTGAACCCTGCAGACGAATTCCCGATAAGATGGTTGAAAAATGGCCCAGATAGGGTCCCCAAGAACATGTCTACCAACTCCCGATCAGTCAACGGAGGCTGCACCCTGCCAGCCAGGTCTCTCCACTTCTGAGCGTACTCCTTAAAACCTTCACTTGAACCTAACGACATACCCTGGAGTTGGGTACGTGTAGGGGCAAGGTCGGCATTATATTGATACTGCTTATAGAAAGCAGTAGCCAACTCCTCCCAGTTACGAACCTTGGTCCCATCCAGCTGATATAACCATTCGAGATGAGTCCCTGAAAGACTCTCCTGGAAGAAGTGGATCCACAAATTCTTATCCGCTGAGTACGGTTGGATTTTCCGAACATAGGACCTGAGATGTAGCTTGGGACAAGATGCGCCGTCATATTTAGTGAAAGATGGTGCTTTGAACTTTCGAGGGATAATCACACCAGTAGACAAACCCAGATCTCCAAAATCCAGCCCAGGTACCTGTTGTATTTCCATAGCATTCAACCTATCTTCCAGCTGCTTGTAACGGTCTTCTGCCGGAGGATACTGCTCTTCATCAAAATCAGTCTCGTTGTCGGAGACTACTGGACTAGGACCCTTTTCTGTTTGAGGAGTACTCTTGCCAACAGAAGAACCAGCCTCTTCATTCTGCAGAGTGTTGCCAAACCTTCGGCCCGAGTTGAACAGAACAGTCCTTCTCTTCTTCTTCTTCTCCTTCTTCAGGAGCAGAGCCTTCAGCTCTTCTTGGCCTTGAGCCAGACCCTTGATTAATTCCTGAAATTGCGCATTCTGTGCCTGAAGAGCTTTGATGGATGTCTCAGTTGACGACGAGTCAGGATTCATGATGCTGAAATAAACAGCGAAGAACTGTAAGCAACCTGAAAAGGGAAAAACCTGCTATGCACATGATGAATGATATGTGTTTATGCAATGCATTCAAGGGTTCGAAAGTTCAAATTTGTTGTAGACAAAAAAGAACACACGTTATCATTAAGGAAAATTGTTTAGTACATCAAAGCCTCATGGGCAAAATAATACAAAAGCAAATCAATCCAAAAATACACTACGCATCCTCTTTGGAGCTATGTAAGTGTTGAGATTCCTCTCCTCATGCAACAGGCGGGTGAGCTCCAAGACCTTCTTTTCACTGGCATGTAGACTAGTCTCAAGAGAATTCCGTTCTTCCTTAAGCTGGATCCAGCTCTTCTGCATCTCTTCCCAGGATGTGGGCATATCAGGGTGCTGAATAGTGTAGGACACTTCTCCTTCCAAGACTGGCTCTTTGATCACAGGGAGCATATGGGGATAAGGCATCACTAATTTCTGGGAGCGGGCTCGTACCCACTTGAGATAAGGTTCCAACGGGATGGAGTTCCTGTGCCCTAGTGTCTTACTGTCTATCCTACTTGGCATCCTCCAGGCTCTGATAAATCTCTGGCGAAGTCCTTGAGTATCGTTGTCGAAGTCAAAAACTATGTCAGGAATTAACATGTCATGAGGACCATCCCTCCGAGCATAACCAAACTGCCTCCAAGCCAGGCATGGGCTGTAAGTAATACCTCCTCTGATTCCCAGTAAAGGAACATTAGGGTACTCCCCGCAACGATCAATGATAGTGACACCTTCTCTGGACCTAGGGCACCAATGTATATCAGCATGTGTAAGAGTCATCAGCCGTTGTGACCATCTCAAACCCCGCTCATTCTTCAAAACTGATTGTGGAAGGTGCGAAATAAACCACCTTCCCAGGAGAGGAGTGCAACACATAAGGACACCTCTTTTTCTCATGGTTCGAGTGTAACATGAGTGAAGGATGTCCCCCAGCAACGTAGGTATAGGATTCCTGGACATAAAGATCTGGACAGCACTGATATCTATAAGCTGATCTGGATTAGGGAACAACACCAAACCATAGACAAGGAGGGCCACAACTTCTTAAAAAGCTTGCAAGTCAAGGGAGTTCCAACATTCATGGGCCTTTTCAAACAGAAACCCGGCTAAGAACCCTTTGATACCACTTCTAACTTCCCAATGTCCCTTGAGGTCAGATGACTGTAGGTGCAAGGCTTTAGCAATCTCTTCAAGCTTAGGTTCCTTTTCCGTACCGTTGAAGGGTAGATGATCAAGGATAGGGATCTTCAGGAGCCGGGAGAACTCCTCCAATGTAGGTACCAACTGATAGTCCAAGAAGGTGAAACAGTGATGCAGAGGGTCAAAGAACTGGAACAGGACCTTTATCATATCTTCCTCAATGTTGGTATTGACCAAGCTGATGAGACTTCCATGTCTTTCACTGAATGAAGAGTTCTCGGGAATCCTGGATATAAGCTCCTTAAGCTGAGGAGGGATCCTTACAAGACTGATTTGAATGGTATTTCTACGAACAGTTTCCATGTCCTACAAAACAAGAACAAAGATGAAAATTCGAACCCCTGAAATGGTTAGTCAATGCATATGATGCTGGATGATGTCATGATGCTATGATTAAACACACCACAGATATTTACAAAGACAAACATGTAAGGCACACAAGGCACACAAGACAAGCCTTTGGGTTTAAGGCCAGCATGGGGTCTGGGTAGTACCCTCTTGAAGTTGGTGGGTTCAACCTGTCCTATCAAAGTAACCGGGTTCTAAGGGTCCCAATATCACGGGACTGCTTTCATTGTTCATCGTTTCGATTTAGCCACTAAAATGGCGACCGAAATATTCCAGGAAAGCAACCCTCAATTGAGTGTAGTATCGAGTATCAACCAACCTCGGACTGCACCAAAGTCAGTTATCTCACTACCCTAAAGAGGCCAAGATGGTTCAATTAAGGTTCCTAAGGTCAGTTGATGCTTCACAACACCGTGCGGAGGCCCCGTACTCTCTTGACTGAACTCAAGGGTTACCGGTACACACCAAAGTGCCACATCAACGTAGCAGACTGTTTTAACCATGTCGGTATACCCCGCACAGTTCCCTCACAGCCTTGTTGCTACTTTCTAAGAAGGTATTCCCCAGATCCGGGTTAGGATCTATAGAACTCCCGAGACAGTCCCACAATTTAAAGCACACAAGGAAAACAATTGAAAACACAGTTATGAACTAGCCCTAAGGTACACCTCACTTTATAAGAGTCCCCAGCAGAGTCGCCAGTTCTGTGATCGGTGGATCTGGAACTGACTGTTTAACGCTGGTTCGCGAAATGTCGCGGAAGCAAGAGTCGCCACCGTCTTTTATTTTCTCCAAATGGAAAGGACAAAAGCACAGAAAAATTCCTTATAGAGATTGCTCTCGGTTCGGGAGGTAGATTATAGAAAGGGAAGGTGTTAGCACCCTTTCTATCCATGGTTATCCATGGGCTCTTAGATACTTGCTCATTGTGTTTTCAAAAATGGTTTGTTTGCTTTTCAATTGTGGGTTTTAAAAAAGTTTCTTTGAAAATTTCAGTTCGACTCTTGTATCGGTCCTCAAGAGTGTTTGAAAAAATGCTTTCGAAAGCTTTTTGAAAAGTGTGTTGGTGTGAAAAGTATTTTTGAATTTGTTTTGAAATTTAGAGCAAGTATCTAAAGTCGTCTACCTACCCTAAGGAATTCGTCTGTGTAGATGTCCTTTAAAGTAGTGCCATCCCACCATTGAGAGGTAGGTAGCACCACCGTTGGAGGTATTCGGGTCAATTCGAAGGTTCGGGACATGGTGATCACCAGAGCAATGGGAAGACACCTTAGAAGCTACCCTCATGCCAGGTTCCCGGATCATGAGGACTTACTAAGACATCCTCTACTCGACGATCCCCTTTCGAGGCAAGGCAACAATGAGGCGTACCCTAGGGGTGGTGTGTGATTTGTGTGTCAGATTCGTTTATTTTTGTCTTGTCATGGTATAGGTGATCTACGCGTTTGTTTTTATTTTTATCATTCATTCTTGCATGCATTTATTTAACAGTTAAAAAAGTGCGAGAAAGGTAAAGTTCTAAACTATTACAAAGGCGCGGTTCCACATCGCCAAAATTTCTCGAACCCGATTTGACAGAAAAATAAAGAAAGTAAAGAAAATAAAGAACTAAAAGTGCGACAGATTAATTACATGGCTTTGGGAGAGATACATCAACTATTAAACGAAATAAAATAAATATGCGAATAAGGGTTAAAAACGAGGGCGTTGGACCCTTTTTGCAAAATTAAATTAAACGATGAATTATTTAAGATTAAAAAGAAAAGAAATTGTTTTTGGTATTTTTTGGTATTTTATGTTTTTAATGAAAAAAGGATAAAATGCAATTAAACCTAATTCTAGTTGTTTTTAATTTATTAAGAAAAGAAGATTAAAACCTAATATTAACCCTAATTAATTTACATGCAAATTTAATTATAAAAATAAATATCTAATATTTAATTATTATGAAAGAAAAAATAAAAAAAAAGATAAAAATTAATTAAACCCTAATTCTATATTTTTTAGATTTTTATTATGAAAAGATTATAATTAACCCTAATTAATTTACTAAATGAACTAATATAATTTATTTATGAAAATACTAAAAATAAAAATGTTTATTATTTTAGCTTTTTCTGATTTTTTGATGTTTTTTATATATTATTTATATTTTATGAAAATAATTAATAAACAATAATTAAAAAGAAAGTATAAATAATAAAAAAAGAAAACAATAAAGAAAATATAAATTTTGCAAACCTAGGGGGTCTGCCCCTTAATATGGAGGTTTTTTGTAGTGATCCAGGCCCATTAACCTTGGCCTTGTGGACTTTCCCAGGACACGTACCCACGCGTTGACTAGAGCACATCATGATCCCCAGGCCAGTGCCTTTGGATTAAGGTAATTGACGCGTGGCCGGCTTGATCTTGAAGGTGTATGGTGCGCTTCAGCATGGAATCTGCATGTGAATATTAATTGGAAAATAATATGGAGATAGTGAAGACCTGGGGCTCGAACCCAGGTCATGAACGTTATCAACAACTGTACCTACCACTGAACCAATTCACGCGCTTTGTATGTAATATAATAAACAAATAATATCAAATAAAACAAAAGCGTTAGTGGGTTTGAGCACGAAACTTTGAACCAGCCAACCATCTAATGCCACGATATCATCTTCTTCTTCGTTCCTGAAACATAAAACATAGGCCACGGTTTTCATGGTGTTCCCTTAGGTCCCTTTCCAGAAAATAACGAATAGCTCTAGGACGCTCATAAATTGAGCGCGAGGGTGGGTTCCTGATCGTCCAACCATGCTGGATTCAATGGTCTAAGTCTTGTGCTCCAATTGTTCCTTATTTAAAAACCCCCAATTTGAAATCCTGTAAACCCTAAAACACGACCATGGCGTCTTTGCATACAGGGCATAATAATCCAATCAAAGCATATGGTTAGCTTGCAAACATTATTCTAAACACAAAAATAACAATGAAACATGTTAACAATGCATGAATGATAGAAAACGATTCTGAAATTTTCTTTACCAACTTCAATGGTGATTTCACGTTTTCTTGAGTATGGGGCTTAGGGAATGATTGGAATCGTTTACTGGCAACCCTGGCAAGCTAATGGAATAGGTTTTGAGGCTTGAATCGACCTGCAAGTAGGTTTTCAGAATTTGAGTTTTCAAAGAAAATTTCAAGTTTGTGCAAGGGTTTTCTGCGCAGCTCAGTGGTTTTTTTCATTAGGTTTGTGATCAGGCTTAAGTATAGAATGAATTAGGTCAAGAAATTTGATCAAAATCCATGCATTGATGGTTTATGAGATTTGATTTTTCAAGCATTAGTTTTTCAATCTTTTTCATGCAAATTGATACCAAATCATATCCAATCCTTCCCTAATTGGTCATGCACGAATTTGAGTGTCCAATGAGAATAATTTCTGCACAAAAAGATTTTATTTCATTAGTTTTGTATTTTCCATGTATTTTATTTAATTAAATGAATTATTAATGATAAAAAATCCAAATAAATAAATAAAAATAGAGAAAAACTTCCCTTTGGGCCACATGGTCGTGCACATGCCTTGGATAATGAATTGTGGAAGAAAAATAGGCCCATTAGCAATTTTAGGTCATTTGAATCAATGTTGACTTTTCAAAATATCCAAAAATTTCACAACTTCCACAAGGCATAACTTGCTCAATTTTTAAGCTTTGCTCATGTTCTTGGACATTTTGGAAAGGTCTTTGAGTCCCCTAACCAATGCCTTTGGTCCCATGTCATTTTGATTTACCAATCTCAATTTATGGCCTTTGACTTAAAGTCCCTTTTTGTTGACTTTTGAAAATGACCTATAATGTTGAAATTGATAACTTTTTGTGAGAGCATTTCTTGGACTTGAAGTATGAAGAGGAGTTGTAGGAAATGTCTTTCTCTTCAAAATGAGCATTGGATGGAATTTTTCTGATAATCCATGTGAAAGTTATGCCCTGGTCAATTTACAGTTGACTTTTTCAACTGTCCAAATAAGGAAACTTTTGCATCTTGATGATTTTTGAGCCAAGCTTTGAGAATCATGATCAAGCATTGATCAAATGATGTTTGTGACTTCAAAATGAGATGTTGACCAAAAATTTGAACTTTTGACTGCCAAATGACCATTTTGCCCCTACAGTTGACTGTAGTGCAATTAGGGTTTTGACTGTGCAATTTTGTGCTGAAAGTCTTGAAACTTTATATGAGGATGCTTGAACATATTTGTAGGCATGTGAGACTTGATTGGACCCTTGGAAACTTCATTTTCTTGACCAGAATAAAAACCCTAATTTTGATTGCTTAGGAGACCCTTACACTGTGCAACCCTTGGGGAATTTTGAAGCTTGACTTGGCAATTTCTTGAAGAATATGGGAGGGCATATTTTGGGGTACAACACACTCCTATAGTCCTGGACATGACACCGATGACTGTTGGGCTTTGAAAAACAAGATCCAAGACTTGATTGACGGAAGAGTGCTGGAATTCATGCCAGATGGCGAAATGAAAATCTTCCGTTGAGGGTTCTCCACCTGAAATGAATAGTTCAAATTAAGAGACTTTTGTTCATTTAAATTTTGAATTTGTATCTTTCTTTGCTTATTCAAACAATTATTATCATGTCAAACTTTATTACTTTATCAATGCATTGCATATGTCTGTTCTGAATCAATCCATTCGTATTCACTATATTCAAATTGCTTTCATTTTTTTGTGATGTTCAACTCTCGATTAAAAAATTCTAAGCCTTTTGAGGGAGGATGACGAAAATGATATCAAAATCCCTACAGTATGCTTTTGAACAGACCCCGCTGACGATGTACAAGCATTGTTTCAAATCCTAAACAGTGGAGTTATATGGAAGATAATCCCTCGTCAACCCCTTTGAGCCAAAGAAGTTGGAGTTTTTCTTTTCATGAATTAAAACCCGTAATCACAACCTGGGGCAGGGTAGTTTGCTCAGTTAATTCAGGTGCACAATGAATGACGTCAAAGAAGTCCTTCCAAAACAAAAGACGGTGATGATTCTGAATAATCGTAAGGACAGGCAGTCATTATCTCTCAGAAATAAAAGCCCATTAAGTCAAAACCTATGAAGGAGACTTACAAAACTGGGGCATCCCGCTGACTGTAATCACAAAAGAAACAGTTTAGGCAAAAAAACAGGGATAATAAAAACCAAAAGGAAAGAGATCCTGCAAACTCTCAACAAAATGATTGCCTGTCCAAAATAAATTGTCAGTATCCGAACCATCACTGGAATATCAGAGCAAAGACTCAAATGGGATCTAATGCATGATTAGCTGAGTTTAGGATCGAAGAACATCACGAAGAATGGGTGGGTACAAATAAGATTTGAGCCTTTATCCTTTGTTTCTTAAACCGTGAACCAGGCCACGTTATAACCCTTAAAAGTCCTAGCTGAAGCATGGGTTAGTTCGAAAGCATAATGTTACAAAAGCTATCCTGACTCCTGTAGGGCTTGCTGTAAATCCTGAGTTGACATCACATTTTACAAAAAACTTGCCTGTTTTACTGAAAAATGCATTTTCAAAAAATTTCAAAACAGACATAAGCTTTGCATTCTTAAAATAACATTGTTCGCATAAAACTACTTATTCAAACAGCAGAGAAATTCGCGCGACGAATATCTAGTGAATAAAATACTTCTCAATAAAAAGGGTCACCTCAAGTGGAAAACACTTCCAATCCAGGGGAACGGCATGAGCATTGTCCATCATCTGGGGCAGTTAAGTCAAGATTCAAGGAATCTCTCAAAATGCCAAATAGCCAGGGGCAAGTCTCCATCTGAATCAATTGGGGCATTGGCCGTGAATTCCAGCAACGAATCTTGCACGATCAAACGAAGATCTTCTGGTAGTATGGTAATACAACACTACCAACAGTGGCACCTCCCTACATCCTGAGAGCATGGACATAGTCAAAAAAGTACTACGCATAATCAAAGACCCGCTAGGTTGACTGGCCTAGGCAAAAATAGGGGCTTCCCGGCGAACCAAAAGGGTTCGGGCAAAAATAAGGGATGAAAATGAAAAATCTGTACACCCGGCAAGTCAAAAACCTAAAAAGGAGGCTTGGGCAAAAAATGGTATCCCGTTTGTGATCAGTGGGAATGAGAATTGAATGTTTTGGAATGCTGGTTCGCGTTTGCGTTTGTTTTTGCAAAATGTCGCGGTAAGCAAGAGTCGCCACTGTCTTTTATTTTATCCAACAAGGAAAGGACAAAAGCACAGAAAAATTCCTTTTCGAGATGTTTCTCGGGTTCGGGAGGTAGATTATAGAAAGGGAAGGTGTTAGCACCCTTTCTATCTGTGGTTATCCACAGGCTCTTAGGTACTTGCTCACTATGTTTTCAAAAGTTTGCTTTTCTTTGTGTTTGTGGGTTTGAAAAGAGTTTTTGTTTTGAAGAGAGTGTAAGTGCGAAAAGTTTTATTTTGTTTTAAAAGGAGCAAGTACTTAAGAACCTCTACCTACTCAAAAAGTAATTAAACTGTACAAGTGTCCTTTAAACAATGTCATCCCACTATTGAGGAGTAGGTAGTATCGTCGTTGGAGTTTTCACGTCAATTCGATTAAGGGACGTGTGGTCACTAAAGCAATGTTAGGACGCCTTAGCGGTAACCCTAATGTCTTAGATCATTTTTCTGAGGCAACCGTTTCGAGGCAACTATGATCTTTGGACAAGAGGGCGATCTCTAAAACTTCCTATACTCAATGACCACGTTCGAGGCAACCAAGTGAGGCATGCCTAAGAGTGGCATGTGCGAGTGTATTGTTTTTCAGTTTATATTATCTTTGTACATGTTATGGTGAGCTACGGTTGATTTTAAATTAAAGGTTAATCTTGTCATGCATAGCCTATTATTCAAACATCTAGCAGTTAATGGTTGCAGAAAATAAATTGCGGAAAATAAAACTAAGCTATTACAAGGCGTCAGGTATTTACATCGCCGAAAACAAACCCTTAAAATTAAATGCGAAAAAGTAAATAAAATCCTAAGTTAAAGCTATTACATCCTCAGAGCAATTACAATTATATGGATCAAAAATAATATGTGCGCGAGAAAATTGAATCGGAACGTCCTAGGGTTTTGACCCTTTTTTCATTAAATAAAGCATACTTTTTGTCATTTTTGATTTAAGAATTAAGCCTAACTAATGATTAATTAATTAAAAAGAAAATATTTTTTGAGTTTTATTTTAATTAAGGAAATAAAATTAGAAAGGTAAAAATATATCAAAACCCTAATTCTAAATCAATTTTAATTTAATGCAAAATATGTTAAGATTAAACCTAATTAAAAAAAAAACTAAATTAATTGGTTAATGGTTTATTTACAAAAATAATAAAATTAACGATGAAAATAATATTTTTTGTGATTTCTGGTTTTTATATAAAAAAGGTTAATTTGTTAATTGGTTAAAAATAAAAATAACGCAAATTAAACAAAAGAAATATAGAAAAGAGAAAGAATAAACCAAAGGGGGGTTTGGGCCTAGAAGGGAGGTTGATTCAGCAATTCCAGGCCCAAATTCAATCAACCTTGTTTGACTTTCAGATTGTCTGGGCGTTTGTTAACCAAGGTTCATGGTGAACCTCCATCCTTAGCCATTGGATCTGCCTTGGTACCCACATAGCCTTTGAGATCTGGAGGTATATGGTGCTCCTTGCCTGAAGTGTTGCATGTGAACGCCTGAAATAAAATGATAACAAAGTTTGGGGGACCTGGGATTCGAAGCCAGGTTCCAATGGACGATTCAACCAACTGAACCAAGATGTTAACCTGTTAGTGGATTATTAATCAAATATTATAAAACAAACCAACAATTATTCCCTGAAAAATGCGCTAATATTCAAACGAGCCAACCACGCTATGACACATCTTCGTCTTCTTCAAATAAATCCCTAGTTATTTACCTGCGGATTTCTATCCGCAGGAAGTTTCGTGGGATGGTTATAAAATACTTCCTAGGCCATATAAATGCAAACTAAGAGTGCCAATGCACTCGTCTCCTTCCCTTGAACTCGTCCATGGCCATTATTGGCCTTAATTTAACTTGCACACAAAACGCCTAAAAAACATACACAAGAACCCTAGGTTCTGGATAGGGGGTTAGAGGTCACAAAAATCAAATCAAATAATGCAGAATCAATGTAAATTACATGGTGAGTATGAATGTGCAAACCATTTGGCAAAAAGATGCAAGGAAAGTGGTTCATGATTTCATGTGCATAGGCGATTTCAAGAACACTTACAGCGAGTTTTAGGCTGCCTTAGGGCTTAGTTTTGATTGGTGTAGCTCCACTGGGTGTCAAGGAAGAGAATAACATTGTGCTTTTGGTCTGAAAGTTCCTCCAATGTGGTTTTCGATCTCACACTTTTGAAGCTTTTTTTCAAGTTGCTCTGGCCGTTTCTGCAAGGTTTTTGTGCGTTTTTTCGTTTCTAGAGAGTTTTTGTGTGTTTTTGATTTGTGAGGCTTGTTTTCATATAATGGAATGAATTAGGGTTGAAAACCTGCCCTCAATCTTCCTCCATCAATGTCTTGATTCTTGATTTGATTCACTTTGAATATCATTCCAAAAATAGCCTAATTCAATCTTTTTGTCCACACCATGCCTTTACACGGATTTGATTTGGTTTCTTCATAAAGACTTTCTATTTTTGATTCCATCACGTGCCAATCTGCTTTCATGCGTTACTGCCAGCCTGTTATGAGCTATTTTAGGCCTCCAACATGATAAAAATCGAAAGTTGGCCTACCCCTGCAGG
The DNA here is from genome assembly GCA_948472305.1 of Vicia faba. Taxonomy (NCBI): domain Eukaryota; kingdom Viridiplantae; phylum Streptophyta; class Magnoliopsida; order Fabales; family Fabaceae; genus Vicia; species Vicia faba. The sequence goes on from OX451736.1 coordinate 698,188,050, forward strand.
TCCACTTCCCTTCGAATTTGCTTTCTTCGATGGCTTGAAAGTCCAATTCAAGCCAACTTTCCCTAGTAGAACCTTTCTCTCCTTACTGGTTCTGAGTCGAATTGTGCCAGCTTCAATACTAGGGCTCCTTCGATTGAACCACCCTTTGCTTCGATCTCCTGTCCTTTTGAAGAAAATTCCGTATTAGGAAACTTCGACCAGCTCTTGTCCTTGTGATGAGTCTAAGTTCTGATTCGAAGTATTCATAACTTCCTTCATCAGAGCATCTCAGATTAAGGCAAACTCTATACTGAAATGCCACTCGAAGGTCATTTCATTCAGATATTCCGATTGAGGGAAACTCTGAAGTTCCAGTCGAAGGACCTTTTGGAATGCTAATCATAGGGCCTTTGTCCATACCAATCGAAGGATACTTTATTAAAATGCCAATTGAAGGCCACTACTATAATACCAATCGAAAGATACTTGTTAAACTACTAATCGAATGCCACTGCTACAACGTCAATCGAAAGATACTTGTTAACCTGCCAATTGAAGGACACTGTTACAATGCCAATCGAAGGATACTTTTATAATGCCAATCGAAAGGTGCTTGTTAAAATGCCAATCGAAGATGCCTTTGTTTGGGTGCCAATCGAAAGACATTGTTAAAATGACAACTGAAAGGCCTTGTTAACAGGCCAATTGAAGGACCTTTGTCCATGCCAATCAAAGGGCGCTATGCAGATGCCAATCAAAAGGTATTTTGGAGGTGCCAATAGATAGGCGCTTTGGGGATGTCAATCAAAGGAAACTTAGAAACATCACTCATGAATATTCCTTTTCTTTAGGCAAATGTTTGTGACCAACCATGTAGGGGAAAATCATGGGAAACATGAGAGGGAAAATTTTGGGGTACAACAGTTGCCCCTGTTCAATTTTCTTAAACCTGAGGATATAGATTGGCTTTCAAGCCTTTCCTGATCCGGAGGTGGAAGATAATTGAACACTAGAGTGCCCAGAAATTTGCACTCACATGGTGTAGTATCAGCATTGTGATGTCGGGAATGGGCTTACAGATGCCATTTGGAGATTGTTGGTAGGAGGATGGGCTTATAGATGCCATCTACAGGAGTGTCAATCGCATAAGAGATTCCTTAGCGAGAACTTGCATACCTGTTGTTTGTAGAAGATTCCGCTGGGGAAGTCTAACTTTTGTTGAGATTTAGGAACTGACTCATGCTCACTGGGAGTATACCGTTGAGGTTATAGTACTCGTCCACACTATGATGTAGGAAAACATCAAGATCTAGGAACTGACTCATGCTCATCGGGAGTATACCGTTGAGGTTATAGAACTTGTCATGTCTGGTTCCAAGTATTAATCACTGACCTGAGAAAGAAAAATAGTTTTCCTGGCTTGTTACAAGTATTAATCTTCAATATCTTCATGTAGATAATTTTCCTGGCTTGTTACAGGTATTAATCTACAATCAGTCATCCACAGATAGTTTTCCTATCTCGCTACAGGTATTAAACTGGGACTTGAAAAGGTTAGTCAAGGAGATAGTTATTCTGGCTGGTTTCAGGTATTAATCTCTGACCTGAGAAAGAAAGATAGTTTTCCTGGCTTGTTACAGGTATTAATATTCAATCTCTTCATGTAGATAATTTTCCTGGCTTGTTACAGGTATTAATATACAATCAGTCGTCCACAGATAGTTTTCCTGGCTTGCTACAGGTATTAAACTGGGACTTGAAAAGGTTGGTCGAGGAGATAGCTGTCCTGGATGGTTTCAGGTATTAATCTCTGACCTGAGAAAGAAAGATAGTTTTCCTGGCTTGTTACAGGTATTAATCTTCAATCTCTTCATGTAGATAGTTTTCCTGGCTTGTTACAGGTATTAATCTATAATCAGTCATCCACAGATAGTTTTCCTGGCTTGCTACAGGTATTAAACTGGGACTTGAAAAGGTTGGTCGAGGAGATAGTTGTCCTGGCTGGTTTCAGGTATTAATCTCTGACCTGAGAAAGAAAGATAGTTTTCTTGGCTTGTTACAGGTATTAATCTTCAATCTCTTCATGTAGATAGTTTTCCTGGCTTGTTATAGGTATTAATCTACAATCAGTCGTCCACAGATAGTTTTCCTGGCTTGCTACAGGTATTAAACTGGGACTTGAAAAGGTTGGTCGAGGAGATAGCTGTCCTGGCTGGTTTCAGGTATTAATCTCTGACCTGAGAAAGAAAGATAGTTTTCCTGGCTTGTTACAGGTATTAATCTTCAATCTCTTCATGTAGATAGTTTTCCTGGCTTGTTACAGGTATTAATCTACAATCAGTCGTCCACAGATAGTTTTCCTGGCTTGCTACAGGTATTAAACTGGGACTTGAAAAGGTTGGTCGAGGAGATAGCTGTCCTGGCTGGTTTCAGGTATTAATCTCTGACCTGAGAAAGAAAGATAGTTTTCCTGGCTTGTTACAGGTATTAATCTACAATCAGTCGTCCACATATAGTTTTCCTGGCTTGCTACAGGTATTAAACTGGGACTTGAAAAGATTGATCGAGGAGATAGCTGTCCTGGCTGGTTTCAGGTGTTAATCTCTGACCTGAGAAAGAAAGATAATTTTTCTGGCTTGTTACAGGTATTAATCTTCAATCTCTTCATGTAGATAGTTTTCCTGGCTTGTTACAGGTATTAATATATAATATCTCGTCCACATATAGTTTTCCTGGCTTGCTGCATGTATTAATCTGGAACTTGAAAAGGTTGCCGGTAGAGGTCTGTTGATTGACCTTTTTTTTTTGAAAAAGATAAAACGTTAGCTGTATGCAATGTCATGATGTATGAAATACATGATGTCATGATGTTCTCAAAATAAATGAGATTGTGTCGTATGCACTTTATCATGTATGTAAATAGGAGGTATGAAATGTGAAATGTTTATGAATGTATTTTCGTCTGGGAAAATAAATCCTTGACAAATGTCGGGGAGTTTATTAAATCCTGGACTGCCGTTGAAGAGTATGTGTGTCCTCAAACTTTGCTTAGAATGTTTCTGATGGGGATGACGAACGAAGATGGTTGTGAGAATAAACCTGTAGGAGAAAATAACTCCGTTGGGGAATAAACATGGCGAAGAGATTACTCTGCGGGGAATTACTCTGTGGGGAAGAGATACTTCGCTGAGATTTTAATGATAAACTCCGCTGGGGATTCCGTTGATAATCTTTGTTGGGGATTTTAATGATGAACTCCGCTGGGATGGATTACCGATACTGGTGATATCAAATCTGTTGAGGATTGAATTCCTGCCTGCGAAAGGAAAGAACTTTGCTGAGGATGATCTTTCAGTTGCAACTTGCTAGGGATAATCCTGTTAGACTCTTGTGGGGATACTCCTCTAAATTTGGCTGGGGAGATTTATTTTGTACTTTGCAAGGGATAAGCTTCCAGAGTCTACTAGGGATGATGATTCAACTCCGTTGGGATAGCTTTTTTTTCCAGACCGTGCTGGGGAAATATTGACTTCACTGGGGGTATCTTGCATTTTGCCGGGGAACATTCTTATACTCCGTGGAGGAATTTTAAGACTGTCGGGTGTTGTACCCCAAAATTTGCCCTCTCATGTTTTCCAAAGTCTTCCCCCTGCATGGTTGACCAGAAACCCTTGCCTAAGGAAAAAGAAAATTTTTGAGTGGTGTTTTAAGTACCTTTCGATTGGCATTCTGAAAGACCCTTCGATTGGTATTCTGAAGGATCCTTTCGATTGGCATGGATAATTCCCTTTGATTGGCATTATGGACAAGCACTTCGATTGACATTCCAAAAATGCTTCAATTGGCATTATGGACAAGCACTTCGATTGGCATTGTGTCAATGCCTTCGATTGGAATTCTGAAAGACCTTTTCGTTTGGCACCCTGGGCCAAGCCTTTCAATTGGCATGCCACGGGATCCTTAGATTTAGCATTGTGTCAAGGCAGCTTCGACAGACATGTTAACCATGTCCTTTGATTAGCATGAACAACACCTTTCGATTGGCCTGTTAACAAAGCCTTTCGATTGAAATTTTAACAAGTACCCTTTGATTGGTATATGGACAAATACCCTTCAATTGGAATTTCAAAAGGTCCTTGGACTGGAACTTCAGAGTGTCCTTCGAATGGAACTTCAGAGTTTCCTTTAATAAGAATATCAGAACGAAATGACCTTCGAATGGCATTTCAGTGCATAGTTTCTCTTAATCTAAGATGCTCTGATGAAGGAAGTTTTGAACACTTCGAATCAGAACTTAGACTCATCACAAGGCCAGGGGCTGGTCGAAGTTGTCTAAAAGGGAATGTTCTAAATAGATTCGAATTGGACTTTGAAGCTGGCAAAGAAGGCCCATTCGAAGGGTACATAATAAATCCATTCGAAGGACACACAGCTGGTGAAAACGAATGCCGTGTTGTCCTAGTCTGGTCGAAAGGTGTAGAAAGATGGAGGATTCGACTCAAAAGATCAAGTTGAACATTTAGACCCATAGGCTAGGCCACGTGTCTTCCCTTTTTAGGCCTGTACCCATTTGTTGTCTAAGACCACTTGCACTTAATAGCACAATACTACCTTTTAGAAAAGTCTGTCTTGAGCCTTGCGCCTATTTTCCTTCAGAAGGAAGCAACCCCATCTGAACCATTCATCTTGCTTTTGTGGCACAAGTGGACATTTACTTTCCAGCTGGGCCTTATTTTATTATTTTCTGCACCCCAACTGCCAAGAGGCCCCCACCTGTACTTTCACGTTACATTATTTTATCATTTATTTGCAAGGCTGGCTTTGGACAACATGTCCATTCTTTCTCTATAAATAGAGGAACATTTACAAAGCTCAGGAGGGATTTTTGGACCAGAGGAACGAATCCCCCAAATTTTCTCAAACACAACAAAAAAAACTCTCAAGTTCATCAACACTTGAGAAATCACAAAAAGCCCAGAATCACATTCATCTCCTTCAATTCTGGAGAACAACAACACTTCAGTCTCCTTTGAAATCGAAGAAGCATCACACGTGCTTTTTCCCCTCTTTTGAATCCAGCATCCTGGGCCTCCACTCAAGGTCCCACATCCATTCAAGGCCTGAAGCAAGGTAAGTTATTATTACCTTTGAACTTTTCATTTCATAACATGTAAATACAATTCCTTTTTGTTTGAAACATTGTACATACCATTGTTCCTTTCGTTTCCACATCTTTAACATATTTTTCAGAGCTAACCCTTTCATTTTGCTTTCTGTTTACCTGAACTTGCTTTAACTATTAAACTGTTTACAAGACAAATACTAGCATGGCCCCAGGCCATGTTGCCAGTTAATGCTTTAAATGAAAGAAACATGAAACATGAAATAGGAAACAAAGCTTTTGGCTTCTACCCTTTTTCTCCAGGTCAAACGAAAGAAACAGGAGACAGGAGTATGAAATGAAGCTTTTGGTTTCCACACTGACTTCCAGGCCCAGCCAGAGACACGCTCACACTGATTTCACTGGCCCAATCGAAGAAGGCAACAAGGCAGAAAGGCCCAGCCAGAGGCACACTTGCACTAAGTCCAGGCTCAGACGAAAGGCACTCCCATGTTGGTGCGAACCTCCAATCGAAGTACATGACCTGACTGGTGCCAAAGCCCAATCGAAGGCCATGACCTCACTAGAACCAGTTCCCAATCGAAGGACAAGACCTTACTGATGCCAGCCCCCAATCGAAGGAGGCCAACAGAATGCAAATTGAAGGGTGCTCCTGCCTGGGTCGAAGAGCTCATTTTCCTTTCTTTTATTTTGTTTTTGCCCTTACATTTTCTTGCCTTTCAATATGGTTGTAATAGTGTAGGATATTTATTTCCTGCATTTTTATTGCTTTGTACAAATACTAGTAATTAGATGTGTATGGCAAGATAAAATCAACAAGTAGACAACCCAAAAATCAAAGACAAAATGCATGCAAATCAAACACACTATTCACACATGCACCCTTAGGGTATCTCCACTTGGTTGCCTAAACAAATGGGCCATGTTATGCATGTCAAGTATTTTGGCAAAACAAAAACAATCAAAATGATCATAGTCCCTCGATGACGCTATCTGAGTTGCCTAAACAAAATGATCAAGTCCCTCAAGAAAATTGCCAAAGATACTTGACACTATTGCTATCATGGTCTATACGATGACCCACGCCTGTCCCGTTAACATCCTAACACAAGATTGTTCACCAAATACAATGGTGAAATAACACTGTTAAAAAGGTTAAAACACAAGAAAATCTTTGAGTAAAATAGGGTAGACAACTCTTAGTTACTTGATCAAAAATCTTGCAAAATATCCTTGCCATTTTTTCAAACACACATCACAACATAACTTCAAAAACAATTTCAAAACAACTTTCAAAACATTGAATTATCTTTTCAAAAAGACAGACACCTTTGTATATACTCAAACAAGAGTCATTACAAAGGTTGCCTAGACAAGGCATCTTTTTCAAAACATTTTTCAAAACCACACACACAAAGCACCATTTCAAACAATTGAAAAGCAAAGGCAAGTGATCTAAAATAAGTAACTAAGAGCCCATAGATAACCATGGATGAAAAGGGTGCTAGCACCTTCCATTTTCATAATCTACCCCCCGAACCCACGAAAATATCTCAAAGGTCTTTCCTGTGCTTTTTGACCTTTCCTTAGGATAAAATAAAAAGTCGGTGGCGAATCTTGCTAAACCGAAACATTTGCGAACACAAAACGCAAATCCCAAGTCAGTTCTCCCACCGTATCACAGAACTGGCGACTCTGCTGGGGATATTTCTAAAAGTGGGGTTACCTTAGGGCTTTAGATCACCTATACATGCTTACTTTGATTGCTTTGATTGCTTTACTTTTTGGGTTCCTTGTTTGGGTTTGTTGTAAATCCTACACCCGGATTTGGGGGCACCTTTTTAGGTAAGTAGCAATAAACTGTGAGGGATCTGTCCGGCGTAGACCGACACGGATGAAGCAGTAGCTACGTTGGTGTGACACCTTGGTCTGTACCGATATCCCTTGTGTTGAAATGAGGAGAATATGGGTCTTCTAAGGTGTCATTAAGCACCAACTGACCTTAGAACCTTAAATTGACCAACTTGGCCATAGAACAGTAGCAGTATGCTACACTCATTGAGACTAAACTCTCGCGATGATTCCGGCCGCAAGAAAAGGTTGCTAAACTGGAATTATGACCGATTGAGGGTAGTCAGTGATATTGAGATCCTCTAGAACCCGGTTACTATTTCTAGGACAGGTTTGAGCCAACTAAACTCAAGAGGGTACTTACCTACAAACCCCATGCAAGCCTAAACCTAAGGACTTGTTTGCTTTGTGTGAATATGATTACCTGTATATACACTTGCTTACTTTTGCATACATGTACATATCATCATAACATCATACCATAGCATTTTCAATAACCATTTCAAGGATCTCGAGGGTCTTTCGATGCAGGGTCACGTTGAACCAGATGTCTACCAAGGGGAAAGAGGGTTCTCCTCTAAACAAACACCGTCAAAGATCAAGTGCAACAACTTGAATCAGGGGCTATGACCCACTTGACATGGTGAGCTTGATTGTCGTGGAAAGACATCCACCAATAACAAAGTTCTCCAATCAAAGATGTTGATCAAAGTTCAAATCCCTAACATTTTCTTGTGTTTACCCCGCAAGATCCTTGAAAACATGCATTCACATATCATATCATGATAGGTTTCTCCCATACAGGTCTCCTTATCTTCCTACTGTTTATTTCAGTAAGATGGATATGAAACAAACGGTGAAAGATCTCCAAGCTCAAAAAGCTCAATTCCAACAAATGTTTCTGACTATGGCTAAGGGGAAATAGGACATGAAAGCTCTCCTTCTCAAAGAAAAAAAGAAAAAGTCCAAGAAGTCACTAAGCGTCTCGAACTTGAGAAGAAGACCTAAAGCCCTAGATCTTTCAACTCCATCCAGCATAGGGGATAGTCTTGAAGAAGACCACAATTTGAAGATTAATGAAGTTGAAACTGACTACTCTGAGGAACAATATCCTCCCGCTGATGACAAGTATAAACAGTTGGAGGATCGCCTCAGTGCTATGGAGATTCAACAAATACCTGGCTTGGATTTAGGAGACATGGGTTTAGTTTCTGGATTGGTCATCCCGCCAAAGTTCAAAGTCCCTATCTTTGCCCTGTACGATGGACTCTCTTTCCCTAAGATGCACTAAAAGTCTTATGTCCGCAAGATTCAACCATACACAACTGATCCAAAGCTTTGGATCCATTTCTTCCAAGAAAGCCTGGTAGGGACTCAACTCGAGTGGTTTTATCAACTGGAGAGTTCCCGCATCCACACCTGGGAGGATCTAGCTGCTGCTTTTTACAAGCAGTATCAGTACAATGCTGATCTTGCACCAACTCGTGTGCAATTGCAGAACATGACCATGGGTTCCAACGAGAGCTTCAAAGGATACTCCCAAAAGTGGTGAGATCTGGCTGGTAGAGTGCAACCCCCTTTAACTGACAGGGAGCTGATTGACATCTTCATGGGAACTTTGACAGGGCCTTTCTTCAAACACTTGATCGAAAGCTCTTCGGCCGGGTTCACCGAGCTAATACTGACCGGCGAAAGGGTCGAAGCTGGCATCAAAAGTGGGAAGATTCAAGAAGCTACACCTTCTGATGCTCAGAAAAAGCCTTACAGTGGGAAGAAAGAGTCCAATGATGTGTACAGTCAAAAGAGTCGTCGTGACCAACACGTAGGGGCAGTCCTGATCTTTGGTTCTGCGTCACACCGACAACAGCAAAAGGGAAATCAACAAAGGCCAGACGAGCCTAAAAGACAGTTCACCAACATCAACATGATAGGACCTCGTCCCAACCCCAAGACTTCTTCTCCTAACTACAATCCTAATGCAACGTGCACTTATCATTCTGACAGTCTCGGGCATGATACTAACGATTGTTGGGCATTGAAGTACAAGATTCAGAATTTGATTGATGCCAAGGAGATTGAGTTTGGTACTCCGGAGACTCCAGCATAATCAATGCTCCTTTGGCAAATCATTGAGAGCGTCTTTGTTTCATTTGAATTTTCAAGTTGTAATTCCTTTTGTTATTCAAACAATTATCTGTTAATGTTAAACTCTGTTTCATTAATGCATTGCATATGTTTGTCTTGATTTGATCCACTCATTTACATTACATTTAAACTATGCTTTTTACTCTCTTTATGACTTTCAACTCTTGCTAAAAGTTACAAGCCTTTAGAGGGAGGATGACGAAACAATGCCATAATCTCATACAGTATGCTTTTGGACAGACCTTGCTGACGATGTACAGGCGTTTCTTTCAAATCCTAAACACTGGAGTTATAAGGAAGATAATTCCTAGTCAACCCCTTCGAGCCAAAGAAGTAGAAGTTTTCTATTTTAACACAAATTGAAACCTTTAATTAAAACCTGGGGCAGGGTAGTCTCTCAGTTAATTCAAATGCGCTTTAAGTCGCAAACTCTCAGTTCGTAATACAACGAACGACATCAAAAGCATTCCTCTAGAATCAAAAGACAGTGATGGTTCCTTATCTCATAGGCAATCATTATCTCTCAAAAGAAAAAGCCCACTAAGTCAAAACCTACAAAGGAGACTTAAGACAACTGGGGCATCCCGCTGACAGTAATCTTGAAAACAGGAACAGTCAGGCAAAAGTTAGGGATAACAAATCAAAAGAACGAGGTTGCTACAAATCCTCAACAACAAGAAAAATGTTGCAAAAAAATGATGACTGCCTTCCAAAATCCAACTTGTGTGAACCATCACCAAAACGTTGTTCCAAATTCGAATAGAGTTTGACGCACAATTAACTGAGTTTAGGATTGAAGAACATCACGAAGAACGGGTGGGTACAAATACACTTTGAGCCTTTATCCTTTGTTTCTTAAACCGTGAACCAAGCCACGTTACAACCCTTCAAAAGTCCTAATTGAAGCATGGGTTAGTTCGAAAGCATACTGTTACAAAAGGTATCCTGACTCCTGTAAGGCTTTGCCCTAAATCTTGTGTTGAACTTGTCTTATAAAAAGTTTTCTGCTAAAAAACGCATTTTTCAAAATTTCAAGACAAGCATAAACTTTGCATCACTTGAATATCATTGTTTGCATATGGCTATTTGTTTGATAGCGGAGAAATTCACACAATGAATATCCGATGAACGAAAGCCCTCTCAGTGAACAAAATCACTTCAACAAGGATGACACTTCCATTGACAAATCTCCTATCAACAAGGGGACTTAACATGTCACTATCCAGCACACCTGGGGCAGTCCAGTCAAGATTTCAAGAAATATCTCAAGAAGTGCAGAGTAACCAGGGGCAGGTCTCCATCTCCGTCACTTGGGAAATTGAACGTCAATCTCAGCAAAGGGTTACATACAATCAAACTTTTTGGCAATGCCACAAACATTCGCTACTAGGGGAAATGACAAGTCTCCCCAAATTCCTTCTCACAGGATGACTCCCAGCAAGGGTTTAATCTCTAAAAACCTTTCCCCAGCTGAATCAACCTCAAGAATCCTCGAGGACTTCCCCCAACGAAGATGTCACCTCTCTAGCGGACTGACGACATGGTTTATTTCCCCAACAACACCAGGATTCCCCAACTTGAGTTTGCCTCTCCAACTACTACAAATCAAATGACCACAACTCCTCTTCCCCAGTAGACTACTCTACAATCCCCAGCAAGTTACTGCGAAACCTGGACCCGACCAGATATCAGTTCAACTTCGACTCCCCAGTAGAGCAACGGACGACTAAGACTCCTAAACTCCTTTTCCAAGCAGAAATAAACATACTCCCCACAGAGTTTTCAACTTCCAAGCGGAGTTCTCCTCAAACAACAAAACAGGAATCCATTGGAAACATTCTAAGCAAAGTTTGGAGACACACCAACTTCTCAACAACAGTCCAGGGTTTAACGACTCCCCAGCATTTGTCAAGGATTTATTTTCCCAGACGAAAGTACATTCATTAACATTTCGCATTTCATACATCCTATACATGATAAGTGCATGCAACGCAATCTCATTTACTTTGAGAACATCATGACATCATGCATTTCATACATCATGACATTGCATACAACTAACGTTTTACCTTTTTCAGAAAAAGGTCAATCAACAGATGGCTACCATCAACCTTTTCAAGTTCCAGATTAATACCTGTAGCAAGCCAGGAAAACTATCTATGGACGATTGATTGTAGATTAATACCTGAAACCAGCCAGGAAAACTATCTACATGAAGAGATTGAAGATTAACACCTGTAACAAGCCAGGAAACTATCTTTCTTTCTCAGGTCAGAGATTAATACCTGAAACCAGCCAGGACAACTATCTCAGCGGCCAACCTTTTCAAGTTCCGGATTAATACCTGTAGCAAGCTAGGAAAACTATCTGTGGATGATTGATTGTAGATTAATACCTGAAACCAGCCAGGAAAACTATCTACATGAAGAGATTGAAGATTAACACCTGTAACAAGCCAGGAAACTATCTTTCTTTCTCAGGTCAGAGATTAATAACTGAAACCAGCCATGACAACTATCTCATCGGCCAACCTTTTCGAGTTCCGGATTAATACCTGTAGCAAGCCAGGAAAACTATCTGTGGACGACTGATTGTAGATTAATACCTGAAACCAGCCAGGAAAACTATCTACATGAAGAGATTGAAGATTAATACCTGTAGCAATCCAGGAAACTATCTTTCTTTCTCAGGTCAGAGATTAATACCTGAAACCAGACAGGACCAATATCTACTCGACTAACTCATGCTTATTCAACTTCAAGACTTCTGAAAACAGTTTACAGATTCTCCAAACATGGACGTCAATTATTGCTTATTCAGACCCCCAGCTCAGAGATGTTCCAAAACATGGACACCTTTCTGATACTCATTTCTTGAACTTACAACAAACATTCTTGGATGGAATCTTTAAGCCCATCTCCATAACTATCCATTACATCTCCAAATGGCATCTTTAAGCCCATCCCCGACAAGATTCTGTCACACCTTCGGATGGCATCTTTAAGCCCATCTCCAACAACTTTCTATCATCTCTCCAAATGGCATCTCTAAGCCCATTCTCCCAATCATCACATCACCGAGTGCAAATTTCTGGGCACTCTAGTATTCAATCATCTTTCACCTTCAAGTCACAAATGGCAGATTCGCCTATCTAACTCTTCAGGTGTAAGAAGATTGAACAGGGGCAACTATTGTACCCCAAAATTTGCCCTCTCAATTCTCAAGGCTTTTCTTACAAGGATTTCAAGGTTCAAGCTTAAACAAGTGCATTTGGATTTTCCAATACCAAAATTAAAAGGAAACTGTCAAAAAGGGAGAAAACAGATAAAAATTTTATTTTGCCAAAAATTGGAGAAATACAAGTGTCCTTCGTTTCAGCTCTTTTGATTGGCCTTTTGGCCTCTTTCGACACAAGCTTGGCTTGCATCCTTCGATTGGCCTTTTCACCTCTTTCGACACAAGCTTGGCTTGCATCCTTCGATTGCTCAAAATGGCTACTAGCGTGCCTCTTTCGAATCTGGATATTTTGTCTCCTGCATGCCTCTTTCGAATCTGGACTTTTTGCCTCCTGCATGCCTCTTTCGAATCTGGACTTTTTGCCTCCTGCATGCCTCTTTCGAATCTGGACATTTTGCTGCCTACAAGCCTGCTTCGACTGGACAAGTTTGCTGCCTGCATGCTTGCAATTGAAGGCCATGACCTACTGGTCACATGTACCCCCTGCAAGGAAAATCTTCGTTTGGGCACTCACCTTCTGTGTGCCTGGATGAAAACTTCAGTTGAGCAAGAGCCTCCTTCGAACACGGACTTTCGATTGGGAAATATGTTTTCTTCGACCCAGGCTTCGATTGGGCAATATGCTTCCTTCGAGCATGAGCTTTCGATTGGGCAATTGCTTCCTTCGAGTTAGCTTATTTCAACCACAAGCTTCGACTGAGGCAAAGGCTTCCTTCAAACAGGTGTGCTTCGATCGCACTCTTAGACCAAGTCTCGTTTTCCAGGCTGTGTTGCGTCCAGATCTTTACATAGTCAGAAGCTTGTACAAAGGTTTTAAACTCTACCTTTTGGATACTACTATTCTGGGTTAAAGGCTATATACTTTTTCTTTTCATAGAGAATACTTTATCACAAAAGCAGCTGTCAACTTGAATTTGGTCTGAGCACAAGCAACGTCATAAGCATCAGTCACATCTTCTGCACCCCACTGCTGCTACTGCCAACAAGCTCCCCCACTTGTACTGTCACGTTACAGTATTTTATTATTTTGCAAGGCTGGCTGTTTTCAAACATGTCCATTCTTTTTCTCTATAAATAGAGGAATTTATGCAAAGCTAAAGAGGATCTGGGGGGACCAGCAGAACGAATCTTCCAAAGTTTCTCAAACACAGAAAAACTCTCAAGTTCATCAACACTTGAGAAATCAAAACCCAGAATCCCAAACACTTGCTTCCTTCGATTCTGAAGAACAAATACTCTTCATTATCCTTTGAATCCAGTTTGGAAAGAAACATAAGACTTGTTTCTTTCCTTCCTTCGAATCCAGCAGTCCAAGCACAGCTGTTGGCCCCCTCTGTCAAATCCAGAACCTTGGACCTCCACTCAAGGTCCCACATCCATTCAAGTCCTGAAGCAAGGTAAGTTATTCTTACCTTTGAACTTTTCGTTTCATGACCATAACATGTAAATAATCCTTACGTTCGTTTGAAACATGTACATACCACTGTTCTTTTCGTTTCCACTCTTTTAACATGTTTTCAGAGCTAAACCCTTTCGTTTTTGCTTGCTGTTTGCCTGAACTAGCTTTAGTTATTAAACTGTTTGAAAGATAAATACTAGCATGGCCTCAGGCCATGTTGTCATTTAATGCTTGAAATGAAAGAAACAGGAAACAGGAAATAGGGAATGAAGCTTCTGGCTTCTACCCTCTTTCTCCAGGTCAAACGAAAGAGACAACCAGGAGGAAAACCATGTTGACTTCTAGGCCCAAACGAAAAGCATGCCTTCACTGAATTCCAGGCTCAGTCGAAGGGCATTCCCTCACTGACTTCCAGGCCCCAGTCGAAGGATACAATTTGTTGCTGCCTTTGCCCAATCGAAAGACAGGACCTCACCCCTGCCAAGGCCCAATCGAAAGATGTGACTTTGCTGTTGCCAGCCCCAATCGAAGGAGGCCAACAGAATGCAAATCGAAGGCTGCCCCTGCCCAAATCGAAGGAGGCCAGCAGAATGCAAATCGAAGGGTGCTCCTGCCTGAATCGAAAGACACTCATTTTTCTTACTTTTATCTTATTTTTTTCATTTTTTTATGCCTTTCGATATGGTTGTAATAGCGTAGGATTTTATCTTTCTGCATTTTATTTACTTTGTACAAATGCTAGTAAATAGGTGTGTATGGCAAGATAAAACCAACAAGTAGACAACCTAAAAATCAAAGACAAATGCATGCAATAAAACACACTTTGCACACATGCACCCTTAGGGTAATCTCACTTGTTGCCTTAGAAAATAGTCATGTCCCTCGAGCATGGGCGTTTTAGCAAAGACCCTCGATAAAAGATCGTAGTCTCTCGATGACCCTCGATGTTGCCTTCGGTAAACGATCTAGTCCCTAAAACGACATTGCTAAAACGTCCCATATGTTGCCTTCTATGACTATACAAACGTCCCAATGCCCGTCTCGTTCAACATCCTAACACAAGGTTGTTCACCAAATACAATGGTGAAACAACACTGTTAAAAAGGTTAAAAAACATAAGAAATATCTTTGAGTAAATTAGGGTAGATAGCTCTTAGTTACTTGATCAAACTTGCAAAACATCCTTGCCATTTTTTCAAACACACATCTCAACACAATTTCAAAACAAACTTTCAAAAACATTGAAACATCTTTTCAAAGAGACAAACACCTTTGTAAAACATTCAAACGAATTGTTACAAAGATTGCCTAGACAAGGCATCTTTTTCAAAACATTTTCAAAACCACACACACAAAACACCATTTCAAGCAATTGAAAAACAAAGGCAAGTGATCTAAAACAAGTAACTAAGAGCCCATGGATAACCATGGATGAAAAGGGTGCTAGCACCTTCCCTTTTCATAATCTACCCCTCGAACCCACGAAAACATCTCAAAGGTCTTTCCTGTGCTTTTTGACCTTTCCTTAGGATAAAATAAAAAGTCGGTGGCGACTCTTGCTAAACCGCAATATTTGCAAACACAAACGCAAAATCCAAGTCAGTTCTCCCACCGTATCACAACTAGATATTCTTCGTGCGAACTTCTCTGCTGTTTGAACAAATAGTCATATGCAAACAATGTTATTTTAAGAATGCAAAGCTTATGTTTGGCTTGAAGTTTTTGAAAATGCAGTTTTCAATAAAACAAGCGAATTTTTGTAAAATGTGATGTCAACTCAGGATTTACAACAAGCCCTACAAGAGTCAGGATACCTTTTGTAACAATATGCTTTCAAACTAACCCATGCCTCAGCTAGGACTTTTAAGGGTTATAACGTGGTCTGGTTCACGGTTTAAGAAACAAAGGATAAAGGCTCAAAATTTATTTGTACCCACCCGTTCTTCGTGATGTTCTTCGATCCTAAACTCAGCTAATCGTGCATTAGATCTTGTTTGAGTCTTTGCGTTGATATACCAGTGATGGTTTGGATATTGACAATTTATTTTGAACAGGCAGTCATTTTTTTTGTTGAGGGTTTGCAGGATTTCTTCCCTTTTTGATTTCGTTATCCCTGTCTTTTTGCCTGAACTGTTTCTTTTGTGATTACAGTCAGCGGGATGCCCCAGTTTTTTTGTAAGTCTCCTTCATAGGTTTTGACTTAGTGGGCTTTTATTTCGAAAGATAATGACTGTCTGTCCTTACGATTATACGGAACCATCACCATCCTTTGTTTCAAAAGGACTTCTTTGCTGCCATTCATTGTGCAGCCGAATTAACTGAGAAACTACCCTGTCCCAGGTTATAATTACGGGTTTTAATTTGTGAAACGAAAAATAACTCCAACTTCTTTGGCTCAAAGGGGTTGACGAGGGATTATCTTCCTTATAACTCCACTGCTTAGGATTTGAAACAATGCCTGTACCTCGTCAGTGGGGTCTGTTCAAAAGCATACTGTAGAGATTCTGGTATCATATTCGTCATCCTCCCTCTAAAGGCTTAGAGTTTTTTAATCAAGAGTTGAACATCACAAAAAGGAAATATGAAGCAATTTAAGCATAGTGAAAACAATTAATTCAAAACAGACACGTGCAATGCATTAATGAAATAAAAAATTTTGAAATGACAATAATTGTTTGAATAAGCAAAGAAAAATACAATTTCAGAATTCAAATGAACAAAAGTGCTTTCAATCCTAGCCATATTTTGGCAAGGGAGAAGTGATCACATTGGGAGTCTCAGGAGGGTCGAATTCGATCTCCTTAGCGTCAATCATATTCTAAATCTTGTATTTCAGTGCCCAACAATCATTAGTATCGTGCCCCGGGCTATTGGAATGATAAGCACACCTTGCATCTGGGTTGTAGTTAGGAGAGGAAGTCTTAGGGTTCAGATGAGGGTTTATCACTATAATCAGGTTCATCTTCAAAATGTGCTGCAATGCTTGTGACAATGGCATGTTGATTTGGGTGAAATGCCTTTGAAGTCTTTCCCCCTTTGGCTGATTATTTCGTTGGTGTGGTCGTTGTGTGCGTGCCGAATTAGAGATCAACACTGCCCCCACAGATTGGTGGTAGTCTGCCTGGCTACGCCTCTTCTGGCCGTGCACAACATTGGCTTCCCTCTTGCCACCAAATGACTTCTTCTCTGTACTCGAAGAGGTATCTTTCTGGACCTTACCACTCAGGATCCCAGCTTCTACTCTTTCTCCAATCAGAATCAGTTCGGTGAAACCCACTGACGAGCTGCCGATCAAATGATTGAAATAGGGACCAGACAAAGCCCCAAGAAACATATCCACCAACTCCCTATCAGACAGAGGGGGTTGGAATCTTCCAGCAAGATCTCTCCACTTCTGAGCGTAGTCCTTAAAGCCTTCGCCTGTACCCATAGACATACCCTGAAGCTGAGTACGTGTGGGAGCAAGGTCGGAATTATACTGGTATTGCTTGTAAAAAGCAGTAGCAAGGTCCTCCCAGTTGCGGATGTTAGCTCCTTCTAGTTGACAGAACCATTCAAGTTGAGTCCCTGACAGACTATCTTGAAAGAAATGAACCCAGAGATTTCTATCAGCAGTATAGGGTTGAATCTTCCTGACGTATGAGCAGAGGTGTAGCTTCGGGCAGGATACCCCGTCATACTGAGCGAAGACAGGAGCTTTAAACTTGTGAGGGATCACCACCCCAGATGCCAATCCCAGATCTCCAAAGTCCAACCCAAGTATCTTCTGAATTTCCATTGCACTGAGCCGGTCTTCAAGTTGCTTATATCTATCCTCAGCAGGAGGATACTGGTCTTCATCAAAGTCTGTGTCATTGTCAGAAACCACAGGGCTAGGACCCTTTCTTTCCTCTTGATTCTCTCCCCCTCCAGATGAATGGGACAAATCAGTCTCCTATTGCAAATTGTTCCCGAATCTGCGACCCATATTCAAGAGGACCACGTTCTTCTTCTTCTTCTTCTTGTCCTTCAAGATAAGAGTCTTCAAATCTTGTTGACTCTTGGCCAAGTTCAAGAACATTTCCTGAAACTGAGCATTCCGAGCTTGAAGAGCCTTGATGGCTTGATCAGTAGGTGTTTCAGAAGACATGATTGCTGAAATAAATAGCGAAGAAGATGAGAAACCTGTAATGGTACCTGTAATGCAATGATATGTATGATATATGTATGCAATGTTTTCAAGGATCTCGCGGGGTAAACAAGAAACTGTTAGGACTTGATTGAAGAAACTTTGTGTCGTTAAGAGTCCTTCTTCAAGAGTAAAGCTCACCATATCGAGTGGGTCATAGCCCTTGACTCAAGTTATCGTGTTTTGATCTCTAGACTGCATTGGCTAGAGGAAAGTAAATCCCCTTTGCCCCTTGCTGGACATTTGATTTACCATAACCTGCATCACAAGCCCTTGAGATCCTTGAAATGGTTAAGGAAATGTTAAGGCATGATGTTATGATGTGTATGTTATGCGTTTAATCAAAAATGTGAGGTGATGTAAGTAAACCCTGCAATAAATCCAAATTATGGGATAAGGACTGTAAACAAAACCTGCAAGGAACTCATGTTGTCAGATAACAAGAATGTGCAAGTAGTTCAAGTTTGAAGGCACACAAGTCATCCAAACAACCTTAAGTTTAGGCTGGCATAGAGTTTACGTATTACCCTCTTTCAGTTTAGTTGGTTCAAACCTGTCCTAAAAAAGTAACCGGGTTCTAGAGGATCTCAATATCACTGACTACCCTCAATCGCTCATAATTCCAGTTTAGCAACCTTTTCTTGCGGCCGTAATCATCTCGAGAGTTTAGTCTCAATCAGTGTAGCATACTGCTACTGTTCTATGGCCAAGTTGGTCAATTTAAGGTTCTAAGGTCAGTTGGTGCTTAATAACTCCTTAGAAGACCCATATTCTCCTCGTTCCAACACAAGGGATATCGGTACAGACTAAGGTGCCACACCAACGTAGCTACTGCTTCATCTGTGTCGGTCTACGCCGGACAGATCCCTCACAGTTTATTGCTACTTACCTAAAAAGGGTACCCCCAAATCCGGGTTAGGATCTATAGAACTCCGATACAAGCCCACAAAATTAAAGCATACAAAGCATATAATTGAAAACACAAGTGATCTAATCCTAAGGTACACCTCACTTATAATAATTTCCCCAGCAGAGTCTCCAGTTCTGTGATCGGTGGGAATGAGAACTGACTGTTTTGGAATGCTGGTTCGCATTTGCGTTTGTTTAGGCAAAATGTCACGGTAAGCAAGAGTCGCCACCGTCTTTTATTTTATCCAATAAGGAAAGGACAAAAGCACAGAAAAATTCCTTTTCGAGATGTTTCTCGGGTTCGGGAGGTAGATTATAGAAAGGGAAGGTGTTAGCACCCTTTCTATCTGTGGTTATCCACGGGCTCTTAGGTACTTGCTCACTATGTTTTCAAAAGTTTGCTTTTCTTTGTGTTTGTGGGTTTGAAAAGAGTTTTTGTTTTGAAGAGAGTGTAAGTGTGAAAAGTTTTGTTTTGTTTTAAAAGGAGCAAGTACTTAAGAATCTCTACCTACTCAAAAAGGAATTAAACTGTACAAGTGTCCTTTAAACAATGCCATCCCACTATTGAGGAGTAGGTAGCATCGTCGTTGGAGTTTTCAGGTCAATTCAATTAAGGGACGTGTGGTAACTAAAGCAATGTTAGGATGCCTTAGCGGTAACCCTAATGTCTTAGATCATTTTTCCGAGGCAACCGTTTCGAGGCAACTATGATCTTTGGACAAGAGGGCGATCTCTAAAACTTCCTATACTCAATGACCACGTTCGAGGCAACCAAGTGAGGCGTACCCTAAGAGTGGCATGTGCGAGTGTATTGTTTTTCATTTTATATTATCTTTGTACATGTTATGGTGAGCTACGGTTGATTTTAAATTAAAGGTTAATCTTGTCATGCATAGCCTATTATTCAAACATCTAGCAGTTAATGGTTGCGGAAAATAAATTGCAGAAAATAAAACTAAGCTATTACAAGGCGTCGGGTATTTACATCGCCAAAAACAAACCCTTAAAATTAAATGCGAAAAAGTAAATAAAAGCGGTAAATAAAATCCTAAGTTAAAGCTATTACATCCTCAGAGCAATTACAATTATATGGATCAAAAATAATATGCGCGCGAGAAAATTGAATCGGAACGTCCTAGGGTTTTGACCCTTTTTTCATTAAATAAAGCATATTTTTTTGTCATTTTTGATTTAAGAATTAAGCCTAACTAATGATTAATTAATTAAAAAGAAAATATTTTTTGAGTTCTATTTTAATTAAGGAAATAAAATTAGAAAGGTAAAAATATATCAAAACCCTAATTCTAAATCAATTTTAATTTAATGCAAAATATGTTAAGATTAAACCTAATTAAAAAAACTAAATCAATTGGTTAATGGTTTATTTACAAAAATAATAAAATTAATGATGAAAATAATATTTTTTGTGATTTCTGGTTTTTATATAAAAAAGGTTAATTTGTTAATTGGTTAAAAAATAAAAATAACGCAAATTAAACAAAAGAAATATAGAAAAGAGAAAGAATAAACCAAAGGGGGGTTTGGGCCTAGAAGGGAGGTTGATTCAGCAATTCTAGGCCCAGATTCAATCAGCCTTGTTTGACTTTCAGATTGCCTGGGCATTTGTTGACCAAGGTTCATGGTGAACCTCCATCCTTAGCCATTGGAGCTGCCTTGGTAACCACGTAGCCTTTGAGATCTGGAGGTATATGGTGCTCCCTGCCTGAAGTGCTGCATGTGAATGCCTGAAATAAAATGATAACAAAGTTTGGGGGACCTGGGATTCGAAGCCAGGTCCCAATGGACGATTCAACCAACTGAACCAAGATGTTAACCTGTTAGTGGATTATTAATCAAATATTATAAAACAAACCAACAATTATTCCCTGAAAAACGCGCTAATATTCAAACGAGCCAACCACGCTATAACATATCTTCGTCTTCTTCAAATAAATCCCTAGTTATTTACCTGCGGATTTCTATCCGCTGGAAGTTTCGTGGGATGGTTCTAAAATACTTCCTAGGACATATAAATGCAAACTAAGAGTGCCAATGCACTCATCTCCTTCCCCTGAACTCGTCCATGGCCATTATTGGCCTTAATTTAACCTGCACACAAAATGCCTAAAAAACATACACAAGAACCCTAGGTTCTGGATAGGGGGTTAGAGGTCACAAAAATCAAATCAAATAATGCAGAATCAATGTAAATTACATGGTGAGTATGAATGTGCAAACCATTTGGCAAAAAGATGCAAGGAAAGTGGTTCACGATTTCATGTGCAGAGGCGATTTCAAGAACACTTACAGCGAGTTTTAGGCTGCCTTAGGGATTGGTTTTGATTGGTGTAGCTCCACTGGGTGTCAAGGAAGATAATAGCGTTGTGCTTTTGGTCTGAAAGTGCCTCCAATGTGGTTTTCGATCTCACACTTTTCAAGCTTTTTTTCAAGTTGCTATGGCCGTTTCTGCAAGGTTTTTGTGCGTTTTTTCGTTTCTGGAGAGTTTTTGTGTGTTTTTGATTTGTGAGGCTTGTTTTCATATAATGGAATGAATTAGGGTTGAAAACCTGGCCTCAATCTTCCTCCATCAATGTCTTGATTCTTGATTTGATTCACTTTGAATATCATTCCAAAAATAGCCTAATTCAATCTTTTTGTCCACACCATGCCTTTACACGGATTTGATTTGATTTCTTCATAAATACTTTCTATTTTTGATTCCATCACGTGCCAATCTGCTTTCATGCGTTACTGCCAGCCTATTATGAGTTGTTTTAGGCCTCCAACATGATAAAAATCGAAAGCTGACCTACCCCTGCAGGTCCACTTCCCTTCGAATTTTCTTTCTTCGATGGCTTCAAAGTCCAATTCAAGCCAACTTTCCCTAGTATAACCTTGCTCTCCTTACTGGTTCTGAGTCGAATTGTGCCAGCTTCAATACTAGGGCTCCTTCGATTGAACCACCCTTTGCTTCGATCTCCTGTCCTTTTGAAGAAAATTCCCTATTAGGCAACATTGACCAGCTCTTGGCCTTGTGATGAGTCTAAGTTCTGATTCGAAGTATTCAGAACTTCCTTCATCAGAGCATCTCAGATTAAGGCAAACTCTATACTGAAATGCCACTCGAAGGTCATTTCATTTAGATATTCCGATTGAGGGAAACTCTGAAGTTCCAGTCGAAGGACCTTTTGGAATGCTAATCAAAAAGGCCTTTGTCCATACCAATCGAAGGATACTTTATTAAAATTCCAATTGAAGGCCACTACTATAATACCAATCGAAAGATACTTGTTAAACTACCAATCGAATGCCACTGCTACAACGTCAATCGAAAGATACTTGTTAACCTGCCAATCGAAGGACACTGTTACTATGCCAATCGAAGGACACTTTTATAATGCCAATCGAAAGGTGCTTGTTAAAATTCCAATCGAAGATGCCTTTGTTTGGGTGACAATTGAAAGACATTGTTAAAATGACAACTGAAAGGCCTTGTTAACAGGCCAATTGAAGGACCTTTGTCCATGCCAATCAAAGGGCACTATGCAGATGCCAATCAAAAGGTATTTTGGAGGTGCCAATAGATAGGCGCTTTGGGGATGTCAATCAAAGGAAACTTAGAAACATCACTCATGAATATTCCTTTTCTTTAGGCAAAGGTTTGTGACCAACCATGTAGGGGAAAATCATGGGAAACATGAGAGGGCAAATTTTGGGGTACAACACCGGTGAACTGAAAACCCGAAAGGGCGGTCCAGGAAAAAATTAGGGATCAAAGCGTACGACTATGTCTCATCATCTCGTCACTGGCCTACCAGAAGAAGACTTGTCATTTTGACCGAAAGATACCAAGCACCTCATAGATGGGATAATACCCGGTCCACAAGGCCTCCGCAGGCACCTTCTCCCGCAGAAACAAGGGCAATAAGAATTGTCCAAACTGTGTAGTTTCTTTGTCCGCCAGGTACCAAGGTAGGTTCAGCTGAAGAATATGACCAAGATACCGTCACTCCCTGCAGAGTAGGACAGTATTGGTAGCTCTCCCCACTGAGACTTGCAACTATGAACGAATCAGCAATGCTCTCCCCAAGCAGAGTTAATCTATCATCGGCCCTAAAAAGGCTTGGTATCCTCAGAAGGTCTTAATCTTCCCTAGAGGAGTATAAAGATATCCTTCAGCAAGTATAAAAGCATCCCCGACAGTCTTAACATTCCTCAACAGAGTATAAGAATGTTCTCCGGCGGAATACAAGATACCCCAGTGGAGTCATTTCCCCAGCGCAGTCTAAGAAAGGCTTCCCCACCAGAGTTGAATCATCTTCCCCAGTAAATTCTGGAAGCTTATCCCCTGCGGAACACAAATACATCTCCTTATCAAAATTCAGAAGGTTATCCTCACAAGAGTCTAATTGGGTTATCCTCAGCAAGTTGCAGCTGAAAGGTCATCCCCAGCAAAGTTCTTTCTATCCCCAGCGGAGTTCATCATTAAAATTCCCCAACAGAGCTTACCAACAGAATCCCCAGCGGAGTTATCGTTAAATTCTTCAGCAGAACGTCTCTTCCCCATAGAGTAATTCCCCTCGGAGTAACCTCTTCATCAGTTTATTCCCCCAACGGAGTTCTTTTCTCTTACAGGTTTACCATCTTCGTTCATCATCCCCAGCGGAAACGAAGAACTCTACTCTATTCTCCAGCAGCTCCGGGATTTATTTTCCCCAGCTAAAATATCACATTTCCATACATCATGATACATGCATATACGCATCATACCATACAATCTCATTTATGTTGAGAACATCATTGCTTGATCCATATCATGCATTGCATATGACTGACCTTTACCTTTCAGGAAAGATGCAGTTAAGTTCCCAGCTTAGTCGAAGATCTGACCAGTTTTTAAATCTCAATTGAATTATCCTCGGTTGAATTTCAGATAAGGTTCTCAATCTCAACAGTTTCTCTACGTCATAGTGTGGACGAGTACTATAACCTCAATGGTATACTCTCGGAGAGCACGAGTCAGTTCCTAGATCTTGTTGTTTTCCTCCGTCATAGTGTGGACGAGTTTTATAACCTCAACGGTATACTCCAGGTGAGCACGAGACAGTTCCTAGATCTTGATGAAGATGCTTCCCTACGTCATAGTGTTGACGAGTACTATAACCTCAACGGTATACTCCCGGTGAGCACGAGTCAGTTCCTAGATCTTGATGTTTTCCTCCGTCATAGTGTGTACAAGTTCTATAACCTCAACGGTATACTCCCGGTGAGCACGAGACAATTCCTAGATCTTGATGAAGATGCTTCCCTATGTCATAGTGTGGACGAGTATTATAACCTCAACGGTATACTACCGGTGAGCACGAGTCAGTTCTTAGATCTTGATGTTTTCCTCCGTCATAGTGTGGACAAGTTCTATAACCTCAACGGTATACTCCCAGTGAGCACGAGACAGTTCCTAGATCTTGATGAAGATGCTTCCCTACGTCATAGTGTGGACGAGTACTATAACCTCAACGGTATACTCCATTGAGCACGAGTCAGTTCCTAGATCTTGATGAAGATTCTTCCCTACGTCATAGTGTGGACGAGTACTATAACCTTAACGGTATACTCCCGGTGAGCACGAGTCAGTTCCTAGATCTTGATGTTTTCCTCCTTCATAGTGTGGACAAGTTATATAAACTCAACGGTATACTCCCGGTGAGCACGAGACAGATCCTAGATCTTGATGAATATGCTTCCCTACGTCATAGTGTGGACGAGTACTATAACCTCAACGGTATACTCCCGGTGAGCACGAGTCAGTTCCTAGATCTTGATGTTTTCCTCCGTCATAGTGTTGACAAGTTCTATAACCTCAACGGTATACTCCCGGTGAGCACGAGACAGTTCCTAGATCTTGATGAAGATGCTTCCCTACGTCATAGTGTGGACGAGTACTATAACCTCAACGGTATACTCCCGGTGAGCACGAGTTAGTTCCTAGATCTTGATGTTTTCCTCCGTCATAGTGTGGACAAGTTCTATAACCTCAAAGGTATACTCTCGGTGATCACAAGACAGTTCCTAGATCTTGATGAAGATGCTTCTCTATGTCATAGTGTGGACGAGTACTATAACCTCAACAGTATACTTCCGGTGAGCACGAGTCAGTTCCTAGATTTGATGTTTTCCACCGTCATAGTATGGACAAGTTCTATAACCTCAACGGTATACTCCCGGTGAGCACGAGACAGTTCCTAGATCTTGATGAAGATGCTTCCTTACGTCATAGTTTGGACAAGTACTATAACCTCAACGGTATACTCTCGGTGAGCACGAGTCAGTTCCTAGACCTTGATGTTTTCCTCCGTCATAGTGTGGACAAGTTTTATAACCTCAACGGTATACTCCCGGTGAGCACAAGACAGTTCCTAGATCTTGATGAAGATTCTTCCCTATGTCATAGTATGGACGAGTACTATAACCTCAATGGTATACTCCCGGTGAGCACGAGTCAGTTCCTAGATCTTGATGTTTTCCTCCGTCATAGTGTGGACAAGTTATATAAACTCAACGGTATACTCCCGGTGAGCACGAGACAGTTCCTAGATCTTGATGAAGATGCTTCCCTACGTCATAGTGTGGACGAGTACTATAACCTCAACGGTATACTCCCGGTGAGCACGAGTCAGTTCCTAGATCTTGATGTTTTCCTCTGTCATAGTGTGGACAAGTTCTATAACCTCAACGGTATACTCCCGGTGAGCACGAGACAGTTCCTAGATCTTGATGAAGATGCTTCCCTATGTCATAGTGTGGATGAGTACTATAACCTCAACGGTATACTCCCAGTGAGCACGAGTCAGTTCCTAGATCTTGATGTTTTCCTCCGTCATAGTGTGGACAAGTTCTATAACCTCAACGGTATACTCCCGGTGAGCACGAGACAGTTCCTAGATCTTGATGAAGATGCTTCCCTATGTCATAGTGTGGACGAGTACTATAACCTCAACGGTATACTCCCAGTGAGCACGAGTCAGTTCCTAGATCTTGATGTTTTTCTCCGTCATAGTATGGACAAGTTCTATAACCTCAACGGTATACTCCATTGAGCACGAGACAGTTCCTAGATCTTGATGAAGATGTTTCCCTATGTCATAGTATGGATGAGTACTATAACCTCAACGGTATACTCCATTGAGCACGAGTCAGTTCCTAGATCTTGATGTTTTCCTCCGTCATAGTGTGGACAAGTTCTATAACCTCAACGGTATACTCCATTGAGAACGAGACAGTTCCTAGATCTTGATGAAGATGTTTCCCTACGTCATAGTGTGGACGAGTACTATAACCTCAACGGAATACTCCATTGAGTACGAGTCAGTTCCTAGATCTTGATGTTTTCTTTCGTCATAGTGTGGACAAGTTCTATAACCTCAACGGTATACTCCCGGTGAGCACGAGACAGTTCCTAGATCTTGATGAAGATTACCCCCCAAATTGAATTATGGACAGGTTCTTAATACTCAGCCGAGGCATTCTCTCAGTTGAAGTACAGGCAAGTTCCTAAATCTCAACAAAAGTTAGACTTCCCCGGCGGAATCTTCTACAACAACAGGTATGCAAGTTCTCGCTAAGGAATCTCTTATGTGATCGACACTCCTGCAGATGGCATCTGTAAGCCCATCCTCCTACCAACAATCTCCAAATGGCATCTGTAAGCCCATTCCTGACATCACAATGCTGATACTACACCATGCGAGTGCAAATTTCTGGACACTCTAGTGTTCAATTATCTTCCGCCTTTGGATCACGAAAGGCTTGAAAGCCAATCTATATCCTCAGGTTTAAGAAAATTGAACAGGGGCAACTGTTGTACCCCAAAATTTTCCCTCCCATATTCCTCAAGACATGTCAAGAATAATCTTCAAGTTGCCCAAAGTTGGCTCAAGGGTTGAACAGTCAAATCACCTCCTAAGGCAGTCAAGTCAAAATTAGGGTTTTGTGTTGCATCAAGGTCCTTACATAAAAATGGTCTCAAGTGCTTCCCAATGTCCTAATATGTTCTCAATTTCATCCATGTCAATTTTCAAGGCTTGCAGAGAAAGTTTGGTCAGTCAATTGCTCAAGAGGTCCAAAAATCGACTGTGCAAGGGCAAAAGTCAACTGTGTCCCAAATACAGTCAAACCTCAAGATTTTTTGTCAACATTCTCATTTTGAAGCATAATTCATCATTTGATCAAGGGTTGATCATGATTCATCAAGGATTGCTCAAGATTCATCAAGATTCAAAAGTTGCTAAATTAGGGTTTTGTAGGAAAAGTCAACTCAACTTTGACCAAGCATAACTTTCTCATACTTTATGAGAAATGACCCATCCAAAGCTCATTTCTAAGAGGATGAAATTTCCTACAATCCATATGCACACCACAAGATCAAGAAATTCTCTCACAAAAAGTTACAAATTTGGACATTATAGGTCATTTTTGAAAGTTAACAAAAACACCTTTTTTTTACAAAGCTCATAAATTGAGAATGGAACATAAAAATGAGATGAAACCAAAAAGGTTGATTAGAGGACATCTCAAGGTTTCTAAAAAGTCTAAGAACACATCCAAAAGTTAAAAATTGAAGAAGTTACGCATTGTTGAAGTTGGGAATTTTTCCAAAATTGCCAAAAGTCAACTATCCTCAAAACTCCAATTTTTGACAAAAGGGCCCACTTTTTTCCACTTGATTTGGTCTTTTCATGCCACACACGTGTCCCATCTTTAATTTCATGACCAAACATTTATTTTTCTATTTTATTTAATTTTTATTGATTTAATTCATTTTAAATCTATATTAATTCAAATAAAATCCAAAAATTAATGAAATGGTATCTTTGTGATTTGTACAGCTTGCATATATCATATAACACCTAATCAAACTCGTATCTTGGCTTTTTGTGCACAAAAAATCAGATCTTGCCTATATTTGGAAACATGGTTATGGTGATCAAGATCAAATCCTAATTCTTCAATGCACATGGATATTGGCTCATATTTTGACCTAGAATCATTCCATTATATGAAAGCAAGCCTCACAAACCTAAAACACGCCTAAACCACTGCAGAAACGACCAGAGGAATTGGAGAAAAAAGCTTGAAAATCTTGGATCTGAAATCGTACTTAGAGGCCTTTTCAGGATCAAACAAAGGTTCCAATCACTTCCTTGGACCTCACTGAAGCAGTACCAATCCTTATCGCGTGCTCTTCTGCCTCCAAAAGCCCTGTAAGTATCGCTCTGAACCTCCATACTCATGGAATCGTAAAGCTTCAATCTTGCATCCTTTCATTGAAATAATTGCATATTCATGCTCTGTGCTATCTTCTGAAACTTTTGGCATCATTAAATTTTATTTTCATAGCCTGTAACGCCATGCCCAGTTCTAGGGTTCGTGTATATCGTTTTTGGGGTTTTTAATTGCATGCAAAATCAATGCAAATAATTGGTACAAGGATGACCAGGAGGAGGAGACGAGTACATTGGTACTCTTAGATTGCATTTACATGGCCTAGGGAGGATTTTGGAGAGGTGCTATGAATTATCCTGCGGAATAAAATCCGCAGGTAAATGAACCAGGACGCGTTGAGGAAGATGATAACGTGTCTCAGCTCCATTGGTCCATTTGAAATATTAGCGCGTTTTTATTTTTTTGCAGGGAATAATTGTTGGTTTGTTTTATAATATTTGATTGATATTCCACTAACAGCTTAACATCATGGCTCAGTTGGTAGCGCGCTAGTTGAATTGTCCCTTGGGACCTGGGTTCGAACCCCAGGTCCCCCAAACATTTATTTGATTTTGTTCCTCAGGTATTCATGTGCAATGCTCCAGGCGTGGACTACCATATACCCCCAGATCTCAAATGCTACGTGGCTTGCCAATCAGATCCAATGGCCAGGCTAGAGTCTTCATCATGTTCTCAAAGTCAAGGGCACACACAGGAGTTACCAAAGTCAAACAAGGCTGATTGAACCTGGGCCAAGAATTGCTGATCTTACTTCCAAATTGGGCCCAGCACCCCCCCCTGAGTTTGCTTATATTTTTATTTCTTTTCATTATTTTTCTATTTCTTTTTATTATTATTATTAAAAACTAACTAATTAATTAACCTTTTTTATAAAAAATCAGAAACAAAAAAAAATATTTTTATTAATTCCATTAACTTTATTATTTTTGTAAATAAATAATTAATTAATTTAGTTTAAATAGGTTAACATTAATATATTTTGCAATAAATTAACATTGATTTAGAATTAGGGTTTTGATATATTTTTACCTTTCTAATTTTATTTCCTTAATTAAAATAAAAACCCAAAAATATTTTCTTTTCATTAATTAATTCAATTATTAATTTAGACTAATTTTTAATTTAAAAAATAACAAAAAATATGCTTTATTTAATAAAAAGGGTCAAAACCCTAAAAGACACTCCGATTTAATTTTCTCGCGCGCGAATTATTTTTGATCCATATTTCAAATTTTGTAACTGCTTCGAGGATGTAATAGTTTTAACTTAGGATTTTATTTATCGCTTTTATTTACTTTTCGCAATTTAATTTTTAAGGGTTTGTTTTTGGCGATGTAAATACCCGACGCCTTGTAATAGCTTAGATTTATTTTCCGCAATTTATATTCCGTAACCATTAACTGTTAGATGTTTGAATAATAGGCTATGCATGACAAGATCAATTTTTAACTTAAAATCAACAGTAGCTCACCATGACATGTACAAAGATAATATAACTGAAAAACAATACACTCGCACATGCCACTCCTAGGGTACGCCTCACTTGGTTGCCTCGAACGTGGTCATTAAGTATAGGAAGTTTTAGAGGTCGCCCTCTTGTCCAAAGATCATAATTTGCCTCGAAATGGTTGCCTCGGAAAAATGATCTAAGACATTAGGGTTACCGCTAAGGCGTCCTAACGTTGCTTTAGTGACCACACCTCCCTTAATCGAATTGACCCTTAGACTCCAACGACAGTGCTACCTACTCCTCAATAGTGGGATAGCATTATCTAAAGGACATTTGCACAGATTAATTCCTTTTTCGAGTAGGTAGATGGTTCTTAAGTACTTGCTCCTTTTAAAACAAAACAACACTTTTCGCACTTACACACCTTTCAAACAAAAAAACTCTTTTCAAACCCACAAACACAAAGAAAAGCAAACTTTTGAAAACATAGTGAGCAAGTACCTAAGAGCCCGTGGATAACCACGGATAGAAAGGGTGCTAATACCTTCCCTTTCTATAATCTACCTCCCGAACCCGAGAAATATCTCAAAAAGGAATTTTTCTGTGCTTTTGTCCTTTCCTTGTTGGATAAAATAAAAGACGGTGGTGACTCTTACTTACCGCGACATTTTTCAAAAACAAACGCAAACGCAAACCAGCATTCCAAAAACAGTCAGTTTTATTCCCACCGATCACAATTTTCATGGCCTGTAACATATCGCTCGAATCTAGGGTTCTTGTTCTTGTTTTTTAGGAATTTTGGATACAGGCAAAATCAAAGCAGATAAATGGTACAGGGATGCTCAGGGAGGAGAGACAAACATGTTGGTGTTCTTGGATTGCATTTCTATGGCCTAGGGTGAATTTTAGAACGATCCCACGGATCTTCCTGTGGATAAAAATCCGCAGGTAAATAATCAGGGATATTTGGAGAAGATGATAATGTGGTTGGGCTTCATTGGCCAGTTCAAATATTGTTTAGCGCGTTTTTTAATTCCAGACATAATTAATTGTTTACAATATTTTATTTGTTTTGCATTACATTAACAAATATACAGTGTGGTTGAGTTGGCAAGGGAGGCGTGTCAATGAGCAATGGGACCTGGGTTCGAATCCCAGGTCCCCCCAAAACTTTGTTGAATTTTGTTTTCAGGCAATCTCATGCAACGTTCAAAGATGTAGTCCACCATATGTCTCAAGGATCAATGTGTCATATGGCCTTCAGGCCAAATCTGGTG
Source organism: Vicia faba (assembly GCA_948472305.1). Lineage (NCBI taxonomy): Eukaryota > Viridiplantae > Streptophyta > Magnoliopsida > Fabales > Fabaceae > Vicia > Vicia faba. The sequence continues at coordinate 698,218,869 of OX451736.1, forward strand.
GCCATGAATGAAAGACTACCATGGTCTCAAGTCAACAAGCGCATGGACAATCTGAAAGGTCAACTAGGTTGAATGTTAATAGGCCAGCAATTTGCAAATCACACCCTCAAGTTGGGCCCAGTACCCCCTTGGTCATTTCTTTCCTTTTATATTTTATTTATTTTACTTGTTTTATTTTATTATCTTTAATTAATTACTAACCCAATAATTTTTCTCATAAAATCAGAAAACCTAAAAAATAATATTTTTATTAATTTCACTATTTCAATATTTTTGTAAATAAATAATTTAATCAACTTAGTTTTTTTAATTAGGTATAATCTTAACATTTTTGCAATAAATTAAAATCAATGTAGAATTAGGTTTTTAACAATTTTAACCATTTTTATTTTATTTTCTCAAGTATTAAAAAATCCAAAAATATATTTTCTATTTAATTAATTAATTAATTTAGATTTAATTTCATTTAATTCAAAATAACAAAAAATATGTTTTCTTTAATAAAAAGGGTCAAAACCCTAAAAATGCTCCGATTTAATTTTCTCGCACACGTAGTATTTTTATCCAATAATGTAATTGCTTCGGGAATGTAATAGCTTAAATGAGGACTTTATTTATTTATCGCTTTCTTTTATTTTTCCGCAATTTAAATTAAAGGGTTTGTCTTTGGCGATGTAAATACCCGACGCCTTGTAATAGCTTAGATTTAATTTCCCGCAATTTAATTTCTGCATAATATTAACTGTTAGATGTTTGATAAATAGGCAATGCATGACAAGATCAATCTTTAACTTAAAATCAACAATAGCTCACCCGTGACATGTACAGATAAAATTAACCGAACTAACACACTCGCACATGCCACTCTTAGGGTACACCTCACTTGGTTGCCTCGAACGTGGTCATTAAGTATAGGAAGTTTTAGAGGTCGCCCTCTTGTCCAAAGATCATAGTTTCCTCGAAACGGTTGCCTCGGAAAAATGATCTAGGATATTAGGGTTACCGCTAAGGCGTCCTAACATTTCTTTAGTGATCACACGTCCCTTAATCGAATTGACCCAAAAACTCCAACGACGGTGCTACCTACTCCTCAATAGTGGGATAGCACTGTCTAAAGGACATTTGTACAGTTTAATTCCTTTTTGAGTAGGTAGATGGTTCTTAAGTACTTGCTCCTTTTATAACAAAACAAAACTTTTTGCACTTACACTCTCTTCAAAATAAAAACTCTTTCCAAACCCACAAACACAAAGAAAAGCAAACTTTTTGAAAACACAATGAGCAAGTACCTAAGAGCCCGTGGATAACCACGGATAGAAAGGGTGCTAACACCTTCCCTTTCTATAATGTACCTCCCGAACCCGAGAAATATCTCGAAAAGGAATTTTTCTGTGCTTTTGTCCTTTCCTTGTTGGATAAAATAAAAGACGGTGGCGACTCTTGCTTACCGCGACATTTTGCAAAAACAAACGCAAACGCGAACCAACATTCTAAAACAATCAATTCTCATTCCCACCGATAACAGTATTGATTTTGAAGTTTGGCCTGAAAATAGGCGTTTTTGTACAAAAGGCTGACGTCCTAGTAAGAGAACGCCGCCGAACAAATAGAATTTATACAAGTTATGAAAAGGAAACAAAACAGCTATGTGAATAATACCACTGGGTTCCAACTCTGCTATTGCCTTTATATCTTCAAGCATCTCATCACTTTGCTGCTTAGTTGAAGATGAATCTGATTGATTAATTTCGTCCGAGCTTGATAGCCGATACCGAAGTCTGGATGCGAGGCGATCCAATGAGACATAATGTTACGCTTTGATCCCTAACTTTTGCCTGGACTGCCCTTTCGGGTTTTCAGTCCATCGGGATACCCATTTTTGCCCAAGCCGCCTTTTCAGGTTTTCGACTTGCCGGGTGTACAGATTTTTTTATTTTCATCCCTTACTTTTGCCCGAACCCTTTTGGTTCGCCGGGAAGCCCTTATTTTTCCCTAGGCCAGTCAACCTATCGGGTCTTTGATTATGCATAATATCTTTTCACTATGTCCGCATTGACGGGGTGAGGAAGGTCGTCACCATCTGTGATCGGTGGATCTGGAACTGACTGTTTAACGCTGGTTTCGCGAAATGTCGCGGAAGAAAGAGTCGCCACCGTCTTTTATTTTCTCCAACATGGAAAGGACAAAAGCACAGAAAAATTCCTTACGGAGATAGTTTCTCGGTTCGGGAGGTAGATTTATAGAAAGGGAAGGTGTTAGCACCCTTTCTATCCATGGTTATCCATGGGCTCTTAGATACTTGCTCATTTGTGTTTTCAAAATGTTTGTTTGCTTTTCAAAGTGTGAGTGGGTTTGAAAAAGTTTCTTTGAAAGTTTTAGATCGACTCTTGTATCAGTCCTCAAGAGTGTTTGAAAAGTTGTTTTTGAAAGCTTTTTGAAAAGTGTCGGTGTGAAAAGAAGTTTTTTTTTATTTGTTTTGAATTAGAGCAAGTATCTACGAGTCATCTACCTATCCTAAGGAATTAGGCTGTGTAAATGTCCTTAAGGTAGTGCCATCCCACCATTGAGAGGTAGGTAGCACCACCGTTGGAGGTGTTCGGGTCAATTCGAGTTTAGGGACAGTGTGGCCACCGAGAAACAGTAAGACACCTTAGAAGCTACCCTTATGTCATTGATCTTTTTATTCCGAGGCAACTATTCCGAGGCAACTCGTTTCGAGGCAACCGTTTCGAGGCAACTGGATCAATGGAACATAAGGACTCACTAAGACGTCCTATACTCGACGACCACGTTTCGAGGGGCAAGGCAACAGTGAGGCGTACCCTAGGAGTGGTGCGTGAATTGTGTGTCATTTTCAGTTATAGTTTATCTTGTCAGGCATTGGGTGAGCTACACTTTAATTTTATTTGGGCCATTCATTCTTTCATGTGATTAGCAGTTAAAAGGTGTGGAAATTAAAATGCGGAAAATAAAAGTCCTACGCTATTACAAGGCGCGGGTCTATACATCGCCAAATTAACAAAGACCCGATTTTGAATAAAAGTGCGGAAAGTAAATGTCCTAATTACTATTACAAAGCTTTGGGGAAATTACATAATATTTAAAATGAAAAATAGAAGCAAACGCGCGAAAAGAAATTATAATCGAAGGTGCGAGGGCGTTGGACCCTTTAAAGAAATTAAATTGAAATTGGAAGTGAATTAATTATTTAATAAGAAGAGAAGTTATTTTTTTGTTTTTTTGGTATTTAATGAAAATAAAGAAACTTAATTAAAATTAAAAGTTAAATAAAACCCTAATTCTAAATTTGTTTTTAATTATTAAAAAATTGTTTAAGTTTAACCTAATTTAACCCTAATTAATTAATTACAAGTTTATTTACAAGATAATTAATAATTAATAATGATAAGAATAAAAAAGTTATTTATTAAGAAAAAGAATAAAAATACTAAAACCCTAATTTCTACATTTTTAGTTTATTTAAGAAAAAAACATTAAAGTTGAAAACCTAAAATTAAACTAATTTGATTATTAAGATTTATTTACAAAAACTATTAATGAATTAAAAATTAAATAAACATATTTTATTTTTGACTTTTCTGATTTTTTTGTGTTATAACAATTATTTTGTGAATTAAATAAAACAAAAGAAAAACAATTAAAATAAATAATAGAGAAAAAATGAGAGAAAGAAAATACAAACAAAGGGGGGTTTTCTGCCCAATTTGGAGGTGTTTAGGAAGCAGTTTGGCCCACTGATCCCAAGCCCATGTTGACTTTCAGCGCTTGCGTATGGCATGGTTGACTAGTGTGCATGATGGACCTCACATCCTGACCTTTGGATTGATCTCCTGGGACATTTGGCAAGCACAAGTGTTGGGTGTATGATGGACCACAGGAGGGAAAGTGTACCTGAACGCATTACAAGAAAAAATATTGAGAATATGGGGGACCTGGGAATCGAACCCAGGTCCCAATACCTGCATGACAGCTAAGCTACCAATCCAACCAAAGCGTTTCTTTGTTAGTTTAAAGGAATAGAAATAATATAAGGGAAAAATACGCTTATGGTACATCACGCGCCAAAAATTCAAACGAGCCAGTCATCCTGGGACACGTCCACCTTCTTCTTCGTTTGCCTGAAATTACAAAATAGATAGCGGGGGTTTTAAACCCCCACTAAATGGTACCTGCGAATAATAGCGAATAGGGCATACGTGACCATAAATTGAGCGCGAGGTATGGATTCAATTCGTCAGAAGGTCACGATTTTAGTGGTACTAGTTTCATGGTCCAATTTTTTCAGATGAATGAAACCCCAAAATTGGAGCTCTGAAACCCTAAGCAGCTTTCATGGCAACTCCTCATACAGGCAATATTAATTCAATTAAAAGACACCAAAAGCTTCAGAGAGTTCATGTTAGTGTAAATCAAGCATTAAAAGCCATGAATAATGTATGAAAATGCAAGCACGATTATGAAAATTTTACAGAAAAGTTAGACTTCAATCTACCAACTCCTTGAGTATGGAAGCGTGTTTTCGATTGGAATAGTTTCCTTGTGGTGTCAGCAAACTTTTGGAACACTTTTCAAGCCTTGAATTGCCTTCTAAGTATGAAAACAGTTTTAAGTTTTTTTGTCAAAAAGTTGCAATGTGTTCTTGTGTTTGCAGCGCAGCTTATGTGTGTTCTCATTAGGGTTGCAATGTGCATATATGTGTGAATGAATTAGGTTAGAAAAACTGGCCCAAAATCCATGTTTTAATGCTTTTCAATATTTGATTTTCCATGATCTTTTTCAATCCTTTTGGCCATCAAACCATTTCCAATCATGGGAGATTCTTTCCCTTTTGGATGATACAAGAATATTGAGTACATAAAGAGTGCATATGCTGCATAAAAAGATTTGAAAGGTGGCATTTGATATTTTTGTCATATTTAATTTTAATTAAGTGAATTAATAATAATAATAATTCAAATAATTAATCAAAAATGATAAAATAACTCCCTTGGATGTCAATGGGTCGTGCATAGCCTTTGGGTGATGATTCATGGAAGAAATTGAGGCCCATTAGCAATTTTGAGGCTTTTGAAGCAAAGTTGACTTTTCAAAATTCCCAAAAATTTCCCAACTTCCACAAGGCATATCTTGCTCAATTTTTAAGCTTTGATCATGTTATTTGACATTTTGGAAAGGTCTCGAAGTCCTCTAACCAATTTCTTTGGTACCATGTCATTTTGATTTACCAATCTCAAGTTATGGTCTTTGACTTAAAGTACCTTTTTGTTGACTTTTGAAAATGACCTATAATGTTGAGATTGATATCTTTTTGTGAGAGCATTTCTTGGACTTGAAGTGTGAAGATGAGTTGTAGGAAATGTAATTCTCTTCAAAATGAGCCTTGGATGGATTTTTCTGATAAACCATGTGGAAGTTATGCCCTGGTCAATTTGCAGTTGACTTTTTCAATTGTCCAAAAATAGAAACTTTTGCATCTTGAGACTTTTTGAGCCATGCTTTGAGAATCATGATTAAGAATTGATCAAATGATGTTTGTGGCTTCAAAATAAGATGTTGACCAAATTTTTTGACTTTTGACTATCAAATGACCATTTTGCCCCTGTAGTTGACTGTTGAGCAATTAGGGTTTTTGACTGTGCAATTTTGTGCTGTGAGTCTTGAAACTTGGCATGAGGATGCTTCACAATGTTTATAGACATGTGGGACTTGTTTGGACCTTTGGAAACTTCAATTTCTTTGCCAGAATCAAAACCCTAATTTTTGACTGTTAGGAGGCAATTGGACTGTGCAACCCTTGAGAGATTTTGAAGCATGCTCTTGGCAAATCGTGAAGAATATGGGAGGGCAAATTTTGGGGTACAACAGTTGCCCCTGTTCAATCTTCTTAGACCTGAGGATGTAGATTGGCTTGCGTGCCTTTCGTAATCCGAAGGTGGAAGATGATTGGACACTAGAGTGCCCAGAAATTTGCACTCACATATTAGCAGTGTAATGGTGGGAATGGGCTTACAGATGCCATTTGGAGATTGAAGGATAGGAAGATGGGCTTATAGATGCCATCTGGAAGTGTGACTGAACTTTGTCGCGAATGGGCTTACAGATGCCATTTGGATGTTGATCGCGTAAGAGTTTCCTTAGCGAGAACTTGCGTACCTGAAAAAGAAAGATAATTACCTGGCCTGTTACAGGAATTGATCTTCAAACTTTTTATGTAGATGTGTCCTGGATGGTTACATGAATTAAATCTTTAAACTCTTCAGACGTGCCCTGGCGAGATACAGGAATCGAGTCTTGGAGAATACAGTCGTCAACAGATACACCCTGGCGAGATACAGGAATCGGATCTTCGAACTCTTCAGACGCACCCTGGCAAGATACAGGAATCGGGTCTGGTAATACTAGTCGTCAACAGATACACCCTGGCGAGATACATGAATCGGATCCTCAAACTCTTCAAACGCACCCTGGCAAGATACAGGAATCGGGTCTGGTAATGCTAGTCGTCAACAGATACGCCCTGGCAAGATACAGGAATCAGATCCTTAAACTCTTCAGACGCAACCTGGCAAGATACAGGAATCGCGTCTTCGAACTCTTCAGACGCACCCTGGCAAGATACAGGAATCGGGTCTGGTAATGCTAGTCGTCAACAGATACCCCCTGGCGAGATACAGGAATCGGATCCTCAAACTCTTCAGACGCACCCTGGCAAGATACAGGAATCGGGTCTGGTAATGCTAGTCGTCAACAGATACACCCTGGCAAGATACAGGCATCGGATCCTCGAACTCTTCAGACACACCCTGGCAAGATACAGAAATCGGGTCTGGTAATGCTAGTCTTCAACGAATACACCCTGGCAAGATACAGGCATCGGATCCTCGAACTCTTCAGACACACCCTGGCAAGATACAGGAATCAGATCTGGTAATGTTAGTCTTTAACGGATACACCCTGGCAAGATACAGGCATCGGATCCTCGAACTCTTCAGACGCACCCTGGCAAGATACAGGAATCAGATCTGGTATTGTTAGTCTTCAACGGATACACCCTGGCAAGATACAGGCATCGGATCCTCGAACTCTTCAGATGCACCCTGGCAAGATGCAGGAATCGGGTCTGGAATCGATCGTCAACAGATACACCATGACGAGATACAGGAATCGGATCTTTAGTTGCGACCGTTGATGGTAATCATCTTGGTATTAACTTTTGTCCTGAAAAGACAAAACGTTAGTTGTATGTGATGTCATGATGTATGACATGCGTAATGAGATTATATGTTCATGATGCGTATATGCATGCTATAATGCATGGAAATATGATGTTTATGAATGTATGTTTTCGTCTTAGGAAAATAAATCCTTGACGGATGCCGGGAAGTTAAATCCTGGGCTGATGTAGAGCTTTTGTTTCCACTGGGGAGTGATGGCTGCAAGAATATCGGTAGGAGAAGATGACTTCGTTGGGGGATAAACTTGGCGAATGGATTACTCTGCGGGGAGAAAATACTCTAGCGACCTTGCTGGGGAGCAATACTCTGTGGGAAGAGATGTACTTTGCTGGGATGTTGATGATAACTTCGTTGGGGATAGCGTTGTTATGTTAGAAGTTTTAATAGACTCTGCTGGGGATGAGAAGACTTCACCGAGGACGATCTTTCCGTGGCTTTTGGCTGAGGATAACCCAGTTATATCCTGGTAGGGAAATAACCTTTGAACAAAGCCGGGAGTCGCGTTCGTGCTTTGCAGGGGGGAAGCTTCCAGAATCTACTGGGGATAAGCTTCCTGCCGGGGAGATTGATTGAAACTTTCCTGGGGAAATCTGGATTGGACTCTCCTGGGGGAAATTAATTTGATATGCTGGGGAAGTGGCTCCGCTGAATGTCTGGTATACCGCCGGGGAATGTTGAGATCTGCTGCAGGATACCCAACTTCCTCAAGGCTGATGGGGTAACTCTGCTTGCGGAGAGTGTACTGACTTGCTGACTCGCTCTCTGGGGAATTAAGATATACTGGTTATGTTCTTCAACTGAACCTACCTTGATACCTTGATGGACAGAGCAATTAGATCGCTTAGACAACTTATTATTGCCCCTGCTTCTAATGTTACCTGTAATTAGTCCTTTGTTTCGTGTGCAAATATTTATGAGTTAGCAATTATTGTCAAATACATATATCACAAATTGAACCTTGGACGTTCTTCGCAAAACAAAACAGAAAAAGGAAAAAACAAATGGCAACTTGTCTGAAAAGTGAATTGTATTGATTTTTGAATTTTCCTGAAAATAGGCGTTTATGTACAAGAGGCTGACGTCCTAGTAAGAGAACGCCGCCGAATAAAAGAGTTTATACAAATTTGTACAAAGGGAAAACAAAACAGCTATGTGAAAAGAATAATCCCACTGGGTTCCAACTCTGCTATCGCCTTTATATCTTCGGGCGTCTCATCACTTGATGACCTAGCTGAAGATGAAGCTGATTGATTGGTGTCTTTTGAACTTGACGGTTGATACCGGATTCTGGATGCAAAGTGATCCAATGAGACATAGTATTACGCTTTATCCCTAATTTTTGCCTGGACCGCCCTTTCGGGTTTTCAGTCCACCGGGATACCCATTTTTGCCCAAGCCGCCTTTCCAGGTTTTCGACTTGCCGGGTGTACAGATTTTTTTCATTTCATCCCTTCATTTTTCCCGAACCCTTTTGGTTCGCCGGGAAGCCCTAATTTTTGCCTAGGTATGTCAACCTAGCGGGTCTTTTATCATGCGTAGTATCTTTTTACTATGTCTGCATTGGCGGGGTGAGGAAGGTCGTCACCATCCATGGTGGCTAGGATCATGGCTCCTCCTGAGAACACATGTTTAACCACAAATGGCCCTTCGTATGTAGGGGTCCATTTGCCCCTTGGATCACTCTAAGGAAGGATGATGCGTTTGATTACCAGATCCCCAACTTGATACTCTTGTGGTCTGACCTTTTTGTTAAATGCCCTGATCATACGTTTTTGATACGTCTGACCATGACAAATAGCAGCAAGTCTCTTCTCGTCGATTAGATTTAATTGATCAAGTCGTGTTTGGATCCAATCATCTTCGCTCAGATCTGCATCCTTCATTATCCGGAGAGAGGGTATCTGCACTTCGATCGGTAAGACTGCCTCCATGCTGTAGACCAAGGAGAAAGGAGTTGCCCCGGTTGACGTCCTTGCTGAGGTACGGTACCCATGTAGAGCAAACGGTAACATCTCGTGCCAATATTTATAAGTCACTGTCATCTTCTGCACGATTTTCTTGATATTCTTATTCGCTGCTTCTACAACCCCATTCATCTTCGGCCGGTAGGGAGAAGAGTTGTGGTGTTGTATCTTAAATTGCTCGCAGAGCTCAGTGATCATCTTGTTATTGAGATTGGTACCATTGTCTGTAATGATCCTTTCTGGGACGCCGTATCGACAGATCAGGTTATGCCAAATGAACCGTGCCACGACATTCTTGGTTACTGTAGCGTAGGAAGCTGCTTCAACCCACTTTGTAAAGTAATCGATCGCCACCAGGATGAAGCGATGCCCGTTGGATGCCGTAGGTTTAATCTCGCCGATCATATCTATGCCCCACATTACAAAAGGCCAAAGTGCAGTCAAGACATTCAGAGGAACTGGAGGAACGTGCACCTTATCTGCATAAATCTGGCATTTATGACATGTCCGAGAATGTTGGTAACAGTCGGCTTCCATTGTGGACCAGAAATACCCTGCCCGAATGATTTTCTTTGCCATAGTGTGTCCACTGGATTGTGTTCCGAAGGTACCTTCATGTAGCTCCGCCATGATCCTTTCTGCTTCAGTCTTATCCACACAACGCAGTAAGGTCGAATCATGGTTTCGCTTGTACAGAATGCCATTGCTGAGGAAGAACTTCGCTGCGAACCTTCTCAGAAACTTCTTATCATTGATAGATGCACCTTCAGGGTATTCTTGAGCTTCCAAGTATCTTTTCACCTCATGGTACCAAGGTTTCCCAGTCACTACTTCAGCCTCAAGATCACAACAGTATGCCGGTTCGTCCAGTTTCCAGATGATGACCCGGGGAGCCTCATTGTCCCATTTGACCTTAAACATAGAAGACATCGTAGCTAACGCGTCCGCCAGCTGATTCTCCTCTCTTGGGAAATGTTCAAAAGTTATCTCTGTGAAATGGGGAATCAATGTTAACACACATTCTTTGTAAGGAATAAGGTTCGGATGTTTCGTATCCCACTCGCCTTTGATCTGATTGATCACGAGAGCGGAATCTCCGAAGACACTCAGAAACTTGATCCTTAAGTCGATCGCAGCTTGAAGACCCATGATGCATGCCTCATACTCCGCCATGTTGTTGGTGCAGTTGAAACATAGCCGGGCAGTGAGTGGAGTATGAGTGCCTTGAGGGGATATTATCACAGCGCCGATACCGTTACCCAAAGCGTTGGAGGCTCCGTCAAAGTGCATAGACCATCGGGATCCTTCCTCAGGTCCTTCATCCGGTCCAGGTACTTCACAATCAGTCACAATCATGACGCTCTCGTCTGGAAACTCGAATTTCATTGATTGATAGTCGTCTACTGCCTGATGTGCCAAGTGGTCTGCCAATACACTTCCCTTTATGGCTTTCTGAGTCGTGTACTGGATGTCGTATTCTGTCAAGATCATTTGCCATCTTGCTATTCTTCCAGACAGAGCAGGCTTTTCAAATATGTACTTTATTGGATCCATCTTTGAAATCAATAAGGTAGTGTGAGTTAGCATATACTGTCTCAGCCGGCGAGCAGCCCATACCAAAGCGCAGCAAGTTTTCTCGAGCAGTGAGTATCGGGTCTCACAGTCGGTAAACTTTTTGCTAAGGTAATAAATGGCGTGCTCTTTTCGGCCAGACTCGTCATGCTGCCCCAGTACACACTCCATTGAGTTGTCAAGTACTGTCAGGTATAGTATTAGAGGTCTCCCTTCAACCGGTGGCATAAGGATGGGTGGTTCTTGGAGATACTCTTTGATTCTATCAAAAGCGGCCTGACATTCATCGTTCCAATGTACTACCTGATCTTTCTTCAGCAGCTTGAAGATTGGCTCACAGGTAGCAGTTAGATGTGAGATGAATCGAGCAATGTAATTCAGGCGTCCTAAAAAGCCTCTGACCTCCTTCTCTGTCTTGGGAACTGGCATCTCTTGAATGGCTTTAACTTTAGCAGGGTCTACTTGAATACCCTTATCACTTACAACGAAGCCTAGCAACTTTCCAGATCTTACCCCGAAGGTGCACTTGTTCGGGTTCAACCTCAGCTTGTACAGTTTCAAACGGTCAAACAGCTTCTGCAGATGGTCAAGGTTTTCCTCCTCAGTTTGAGACCTTGCAATCATGTCGTCGACATACACTTCAATCTCATGATGGATCATGTCATGAAATAAAGCAACCATGGCATGTTGGTAGGTTGCCCCAGCATTCTTCAACCCGAATGGCATGACCTTGAAGTAGAAGGTGCCCCACTGAGTAACAAAGGTAGTCTTTTCCATGTCTTCAGGAGCCATCTTGATCTGATTATACCCTGAAAAACCATCCATGAAAGAGAACACCTTATGCTGAGCAGTATTGTCAACCAGAACGTCAATGTGAGGTAGGGAGAAGTCATCCTTGGGGCTTGCCCTGTTCAGATCCCTGTAATCGACACACATTCTGACCTTACCATCTTTCTTTGGTACCGGCACCACATTAGCAACCCACTGAGGGTAAGAAGTCACTGCAAGAAACCCGGCATCGAATTGCTTCATAACCTCAGCTTTGATCTTCTTAGACATCTCTGGACGCATACGGCGGACCTTTTGCTTAACCGGAGGGCAGTCTTCCTTGGTAGGCAAATGATGGACCACAATGTCGGTATCCAACCCAGGCATGTCTTCGTAGGACCAGGCGAAGATCTCCACATAATCATGTAACATCTGAGTCAACCGTTGTTTTACGCTGAGCTCCAGATTGGCACCAATCTTAACCTCCTTTCTGTCCGTCTCGTTACCCATATTTATCGTTTCCACTGGCTCTTCATGTGGTTGAATTGCCCTCTCTTCCTGGAGTAACAGTTTTGCAAGCTCGCCAGGCACTTCGCAATCATCTTCACCTTCGTCTTCGGCTAAGTTGATCGGATTTTCGAAGTCATAACTGGTAGTAGCAGAGTCGTTACCAGTGAGATCCAGAGTGGATTGAAACTTGTGTAGGTGATTGTGTGTAAATACAGCTGTTTTGCAATATAAAGAAAGAGAGAAAGAAAGAAAGGGAGCACAAGATTTGAAATGCGAAAAAACGTCCAAGATCTTTATTCATGATATATGGAAATGACAGTTATAAGCCCTCACAAATGAAGCCAACGGTGCCCCGGGTAAGACACCGGGCCATAAAGTTTTAATTCATTGTTTATTACAAATAACAAAAACAAAGGAATTCATTACTGCATAACAAAAGTAACAGGTGTATGATCTTTTGCGGTCCAATTGTTCAATCCACCGTCAGTCGTCGGGTAGATCCAGCTATCGAACTCTGATTCTTCCACTTCATCTTCATCCCCAATAACATTCACTCCTGGATTGGTGATGAGCACAGGAGGTCTTCCGATCCTAGCTTTGCGTACAGCCCTCTGAGCCTCTGCAGTAAAACCCAGTCCAAACTTGTCAGTTTTAGGAGTGAAATCAGGGAGCCTGCCCCAGTTAGCACATTCACCTTTCTCGATTACAGCCTGGGCGTCCTTCAAGGAAGCCATCTTCAAAGGAAAGTCCTCTTCAACCACTGTTTCTGCCGCTGCCAATGTTGGAGGTACCTCTTCAAAATGCTGAAAGGGGGTTTCAATAAACTCCCCGTCCATCTCAATATACCGGAAGGAATTCAAATGACTAACCATATATTCTTCCTCTCCCTGCACAATGACAATCTTCCCTCTGACAGGGTACTTGAGCTTCTGGTGTAGGGTAGAGGTCACTGCCCCAGCTTTGTGAATCCAAGGTCGACCCAGTAAACAGGAATAAGATGGACGAATATCCATCACATAGAAAGTTGAGTCGAAAACTTGAGAACCCACACGAATAGGAATGTCTACCTCTCCATGAACCATCCTCTTCGATCCGTCAAAGGCTCGAACAATGATGTTGCTAGGTTTAAATTCCAGTCCCTCACAATCCAACCGGTCTAAGGCCTTCTTGGGCAACACATTCAGGGAAGAACCGGTGTCCACCAACACGTGCGCCAGAGTAGTGCCCCTGCATTCTATTGAGACATGCAGGGCATCATTGTGGTTCTTTCCCTTGGCGGTAAGGTCAGCATCCGAGAAACCCAAACCATTGTCAGCTGTCAAATTGGCTACGCAATCAGTAAACTGGTCTGCAGATGTCTCCTGTGGCACATGGGCCGTCTTTAGAAATGAAATTAGGGCCTTAGCATGGGCCTCTGAGCACAACAGCAATGAGAGCATGTAAATTTTGGAGGGGGTATGCCCCAGCTGTTCAACAACATTAAAATCACTCTTCTTGATTATTTTAAGAATTTCCTCCATCTCTTGCTGGGAGGCTTCAACATTCACAGACTTTGGTGCCTCCATCCGGGCAGGCTCATCTTCAATCCCTTTGCCCCGAGCATTAGATGACTCGGCAGCAGGGGAAGCAATTGGATCAGAAGTAGCAACAGGTGCACTTGCAGGCGTTATTATGAGAGGTCTTCGAATAGCTGGTGGTGCAATGTCAGGCGAGAAGAGCCTGCCACTGCAGGTAACTTTAGCTGGACCGGTGATATTGCTGATGCTGATACCGGTATTGAACTCTTGCTTTATTCCAAGTACATATACATCTGCCCCATAGTACCATGGGACAGCCTTATCAGATTCATAGGGGAGGGGCCCCGAACAGTAATAACAATGGGTGCAACAGTCATGATTTTAACTGGCTTCCTCGGGGGAGCTTTGATCGGATTGTTGAAAATGGTAACGACAGATACTTCTTCCACAGGAACAAAAGGAACAGCGGTCTTCTTGAACAGAATCTCTTTGATGTCCATCAGGCTTTGGATGCCTAACTTCAGCAACAGACAACCAGTAAGGGAAACAGCACACAAAAGGCAACCCTCGCTACAACCCGGAAATAAACTGGCTAGCAACAGGTTCCTCTTAACAGTCAACAGAGGAGTAGCTACATCATTCACAGAAACGGCATACAAATCTTCATCAACGGCATTCACTCCATGCTGGGGCATAGGAGCAGTCACAACATTTGGCCTCTCAGGCGCCTCAAATTGTATCTTCTTTGCATCAATAAGGTCCTGCACCTTATTCCTCAGGGCCCAGCAATCATCAGTAGAATGCCCCGGGCTATCGGAGTGATAAGCACAGCGGGCATTTGGGTTATACTTGGGGGATGCAGTATTCACAACCTTTGGAGCCTCTTTGACAGCCACCAAGTTGGTTGATAACAGCTGCGACAAGATTTGTGACAAGGTCATACTCAGCCGGGTAAATTCTCTTCTGGGTCTTTCAGCCCTTGATTGATTGGTTTACCGAGGAGCGGCAGCAGGTTTAGCAATCACCACCGCGTTGACAGATTGGCGGCTCTCTGTTTTATCTTGCCTCCTAGGCCCATACACAGCACTGGCCTCCTTTTTAAAGGGTTTCTTCTCAGCACTAGAAGACGCACCTTTCTGAATCTTTCCTGATTTCATACCAGCCTCTATCCTTTCCCCAGTCAGAATGAGGTCTGTGAACCCTGCAGACGAATTACCGATAAGATAATTGAAGAATGGCCCGGAGAGAGTCCCCAAGAACATGTCCACTAGCTCACGGTCAGTTAACGGAGGCTGCACCCTGCCAGCCAGGTCCCTCCACTTCTGCACATACTCTTTAAAACTTTCACCTGATCCTAGCGACATACCCTGGAGTTGGGTACGTGTAGGATCAAGGTCGGAATTATATTGATACTGCTTGTAAAAAGCAGTAGCCAACTCCTCCCAGTTACGAACTTTGGTCCCATCCAGCTGATAGAACCATTCAAGATGAGTCCCTGAAAGACTCTCCTGGAAGAAGTGGATCCACAAGTTCTTATCCACTGTATACGGCTGAATCTTCCGCACATAAGATCTGAGGTGTAGCTTAGGGCAAGATGCCCCGTCATACTTGGTGAAATATGGTGCTTTAAACTTGTGAGGGATGATCACACCAGTAGATAAACCCAAGTCTCCGAAATCCAAACCAGGCACTTGTTGAATTTCCATGGCGTTCAGTCGGTCTTCCAACTGCTTGTACCGGTCTTCAGCTGGAGGATACTGTTCCTCATTAAAATCAGTCTCGTTGTCAGAGACTACCGGACTTGGAGCCCTTCCCCCCTGGGGACTGTCTTTGCCTACAAAAGAACCAGCTTCCTCATTCTGCAGAGTGTTACCAAACCTCCGGCCCGAGTTGAATAGAACAATTCTCTTCTTCTTCTTCTCCTTCTTCAGGAGCAAAGCCTTCAGCTCTTCTTGACCTTGAGCCAAGCCCATGATCAGCTCCTGAAATTGTGTGTTCTGCGCCTGAAGGGCCTTGATAGACATCTCGGTAGATGATTCGGGGTTCATGATGCTGAAATAAACAGCGAAGAACAGTAAGCAACCTGAAAAGAAGAGTACCTGCTATGCACATGATGAATGATATGTGTTTATGCAATGCATTCGAGGGTTTGAAAATTCAAATTTGTTGTAGACAAAAAGGAACACACGTTATTATTAAGGAAATAATTGTTCAGTACATCAAAGCCTCATGGGCACAACATTACAAAAGCAAATTAATCCCAAAAGACACTACGCATCCTCTTCGGAGAAATGTAGGTGTTGAGATTCCTTTCCTCGTGCAGTAGGCGGGTGAGCTCCAAGACCTTCTTTTCACTAGCATGTAGACTGGTCTCAAGAGAATTCCGTTCTTCCTTAAGCTGGATCCAGCTCTTCTGCATCTCTTCCCAGGATGTGGGCATGTCAGGATGTTGAATGGTGTAGGACACCTCTCCTTCCAAGACTGGCTCTTTGATCACAAGGAGAACATGAGGATAAGGCATTACTAACTTCTGGGAGCGGGCTCATACCCACTTGAGATAAGGTTCCAATGGGATGGAATTCCTATGCCCCAGGGTCTTGCTGTCTACCCTACTTGGCATCCTCCAAGCTCTGATAAATCTCTGGAGAAGTCCTTGGGCATCGTTGTCGAAGTCAAAAACTATGTCGGGAATTAACATGTCGTGAGGGCCGTCCCTCCGAGCATAACCAAACTGTCTCCAAGCCAGGCACGGGTTGTAAGTAATACCTCCTCTGATTCTAAGTAAAGGAACATTAGGGTACTCCCCGCAACGATCAATGATAGTGACATCCTCTTTGGACCGAGAGCACCAATGTATATCTGCATGTGTAAGAGTCATCAATCGCTGTGACCATCTCAAACCCCGCTCATTCTTCAAAACTGATTGCGGAAGGTGCGAAATAAACCACCTTCCCAGGAGAGGAGTACAGCACATAAGGACACCTCTTTTTCTCATGGTTCGAGTGTAACATGAGTGAAGGATGTCCCCCAACAACGTAGGTATAGGATTCCTGGACATGAAGATCTGGACAGCACTGATATCTATAAGCTGATCTGGATTAGGGAACAACACCAAACCATAGACAAGGAGGGCCACAACTTCTTCAAAAGCTTGTAGATCAAGGGAGTTCCAACATTCTTGGGCCTTCTCAAACAGAAACCTGGCTAAGAACCCTTTGATACTACTTCTGACTTCCCAATGTCCCTTGAGGTCAGATGGTTGTAGGTGTAAGGCTTTAGCAATCTCTTCAAGCTTGGGTTCCTTTTCCGTACCATTGTAGGGTAGTTGATCAAGGATAGGGATCTTCAGAAGCCGGGAGAACTCCTCCAATGTAGGTACCAGTTGATAATCCAGGAAAGTGAAACAATGGTGCAGAGGGTCAAAGAATTGGAACAGGACCTTTATCATATCTTCCTCAATGTTGGTGTTGACCAAGCTGATGAGTCTTCCATGTCTTTCACTGAATGAAGAGCTCTCGGGAATCCTGGATATAAGCTCCTTAAGTTGAGGAGGGATCCTTACAAGGCTGATCTGAATAGTCTTTCTACGAACAGTTTCCATGTCCTACAAAACAAGAACAAAGATGAAGATTCGAACCCCTGAAATGGTTAGTCGATGCATATGATGTTGTATGATGTTATGATGCTATGATTAAACACACCACAAATATTCACGAGAAGCAAACATGGTAAGGCACACAAGTCACACAAGACATCCCTTAGAGTTTAGGCCAGCATGGGGTCTGGGTATTACCCTCTTGAAGTTGGTGGGCTCAACCTGTCCTATCAATAGTAATCGGGTTCTAAGGGTCCCAATATCACTGGATTGCTTTCATTGTTCATCGTTTCGATTTAGCCACTGAACTGGCGACCGAAATATTCCAGGAAAGCAACCCTCAATTGAGTGTAGTATTGAGTATCAACCAACCTCAGACTGCACCAAAGTCAGTTATCTCACTACCCTAAAGAGGCCAAGATAGTTCAATTAAGGTTCCTAAGGTCAGTTGATGCTTCACGACACCACGCGGAGGCCCCGTACTCTCCTTGACTGAACTCAAGGGTTACCGGTACACACCAAAGTGCCACATCAACGTAGCAGACTGTTTCAACCATGTCGGTATACCCCGCACAGTTCCCTCACAGCCTTGTTGCTACTTTCTAAGAAGGTATCCCTAGATCCGGGTTAGGATCTATAGAACTCCCAAGACAGTCCCACAATAATAAAGCAAACAAGTCAAAGCAATTGAAAACACAGTTATGAACTATCCTAAGGTACACCTCACTTTAAGTATATCCCCAGCAGAGTCGCCAGTTCTATGATCGGTGGATCTGGAACTGACTGTTTAACGCTGGTTTCGCAAAATGTTGCGGAAGCAAGAGTCGCCACCGTCTTTTATTTTCTCCAACATGGAAAGGACAAAAGCACAGAAAAATTCCTTACTGAGATAGTTTCTCGGTTCGGGAGGTAGATTTATAGAAAGGGAAGGTGTTAGCACCCTTTCTATCCATGGTTATCCATGGGCTCTTAGATACTTGCTCATTTGTGTTTTCAAAATGTTTGTTTGCTTTTCAAAGTGTGAGTGGGTTTGAAAAAGTTTCTTTGAAAGTTTCAGATCGACTCTTGTATCAGTCCTCAAGAGTGTTTGAAAAGTTGTTTTTGAAAGCTTTTTGAAAAGTGTCGGTGTGAAAAGAAGTTTTTTTTATTTGTTTTGAATTAGAGCAAGTATCTACGAGTCATCTACCTACCCTAAGGAATTAGGATGTGTAAATGTCCTTAAGGTAGTGCCATCCCACCATTGAGAGGTAGGTAGCACTACCGTTGGAGGTGTTCGGGTCAATTCGAGTTTAGGGACAGTGTGGCCACCGAGCAACAGTAAGACACCTTAGAAGCTACCCTTATGCCATTGATCTTTTTATTCCGAGGCAACTATTCCGAGGAAACTCGTTTCGAGGCAACCGTTTCGAGGCAACTAGATCAATGGAACATAAGGACTCACTAAGATGTCCTATACTCGACGACCACGTTTCGAGGGGCAAGGCAACAGTGAGGCGTACCCTAGGAGTGGTGCGTGAATTGTGTGTCATTTTCAGTTATAGTTTATCTTGTCAGGCATTGGGTGAGCTACGCTTTGATTTTATTTGGGCCATTCATTCTTTCATGTGATTAGCAGTTAAAAGGTGCGGAAATTAAAATGCGGAAAATAAAAGTCCTACGCTATTACAAGGCGCGGGTCTATACATCGCCAAATTAACAAAGACCCGATTTTGAATAAAAGTGCGGAAAGTAAATGTCCTAATTACTATTACAAAGCTTTGGGGAAATTACATAATATTTAAAATGAAAAATAGAAGCAAACGCGCGAAAAGAAATTATAATCGAAGGTGCGAGGGCGTTGGACCCTTTAAAGAAATTAAATTGAAATTGGAAGTGAATTAATTATTTAATAAGAAGAGAAGTTGTTTTTTTGTTTTTTTGGTATTTAATGAAAATAAAGAAACTTAATTAAAATTAAAAGTTAAATAAAACCCTAATTCTAAATTTGTTTTTAATTATTAAAAAATTGTTTAAGTTTAACCTAATTTAACCCTAATTAATTAATTACAAGTTTATTTAAAAGATAATTAATAATTAATAATGATAAGAATAAAAAAGTTATTTATTAAGAAAAAGAATAAAAATACTAAAACCCTAATTTCTACATTTTTAGTTTATTTAAGAAAAAAACATTAAAGTTGAAAACCTAAAATTAAACTAATTTGATTATTAAGATTTATTTACAAAAACTATTAATGAATTAAAAATTAAATAAACATATTTTATTTTTGACTTTTCTGATTTTTTTGTGTTATAACAATTATTTTGTGAATTAAATAAAACAAAAGAAAAACAATTAAAATAAATAATAGAGAAAAAATGAGAGAAAGAAAATACAAACAAAGGGGGGTTTTCTGCCCAATTTGGAGGTGTTTAGGAAGCAGTGTGGCCCACTGATCCCAAGCCCACGTTGACTTTCAGTGCTTGCGTATGGCATGGTTGACTAGTGTGCATGATGGACCTCACATCCTGACCTTTGGATTGATCTCCTGGGACATTTGGCAAGCACAAGCGTTGGGTGTATGATGGACCACAGGAGGGAAAGTGTACCTGAACGCATTACAAGAAAAAATATTGAGAATATGGGGGACCTGGGAATCGAACCCAGGTCCCAGTACCTGCATGACAGCTAAGCTACCAATCCAACCAAAGCGTTTCTTTGTTAGTTTAATGGAATAGAAATAATATAAGGGAAAAATACACTTATGGTACATCACGCGCCAAAAATTCAAACGAGCCAGTCATCCTGGGACACGTCCACCTTCTTCTTCGTTTGCCTGAAATTACAAAATAGATAGCGGGGGTTTTAAACCCCCACTAAATGGTACCTGCGAATAATAGTGAATAGGGCATACGTGACCATAAATTGAGCGCGAGGTATGGATTCAATTCGTCAGAAGGTCACGATTTTAGTGGTACTAGTTTCATGGTCCAATTTTTTCAGATGAATGAAACCCCAAAATTGGAGCTCTGAAACCCTAAGCAGCTTTCATGGCAACTCCTCATACAGGCAATATTAATTCAATTAAAAGACACCAAAAGCTTCAGAGAGTTCATGTTAGTGTAAATCAAGCATTAAAAGCCATGAATAATGTATGAAAATGCAAGCACGATTATGAAAATTTTACAGAAAAGTTAGACTTCAATCTACCAACTCCTTGAGTATGGAAGCGTGTTTTCGATTGGAATAGTTTCCTTGTGGTGTCAGCAAACTTTTAGAACACTTTTCAAGCCTTGAATTGCCTTCTAAGTATGAAAACAGTTTTAAGTTTTTTTGTCAAAAAGTTGCAATGTGTTCTTGTGTTTGCAGCGCAGCTTCTGTGTGTTCTCATTAGGGTTGCAATGTGCATATATGTGTGAATGAATTAGGTTAGAAAAACTGGCCCAAAATCCATGTTTTAATGCTTTTCAATATTTGATTTTCCATGATCTTTTTCAATCCTTTTTGCCATCAAACCATTGCCAATCATGGGAGATTCTTTCCCTTTTGGATGATACACGAATATTGAGTACATAAAGAGTGCATATGCTGCATAAAAAGATTTGAAAGGTGGCATTTGATATTTTTGTCATATTTAATTTTAATTAAGTGAATTAATAATAATAATAATAATTCAAATAATTAATCAAAAATGATAAAATAACTCCCTTGGATGTCAATAGGTCGTGCATAGCCTTTGGGTGATGATTCATGGAAGAAATTGAGGCCCATTAGCAATTTTGAGGCTTTTGAAGCAAAGTTGACTTTTCAAAATTCCCAAAAATTTCCCAACTTCCACAAGGCATATCTTGCTCAATTTTTAAGCTTTGATCATGTTCCTTGACATTTTGGAAAGGACTTTAAGTCCTCTAACCAATGTCTTTGGTCCCATGTCATTTTTATTTACCAATCTCAAGTTATGGTCTTTGACTTAAAGTGCCTTTTTGTTGACTTTTGAAAATGACCTATAATGTTGAGATTGATATCTTTTTGTGAGAGCATTTCTTGGACTTGAAGTGTGAAGATGAGTTGTAGGAAATGTCATTCTCTTCAAAATGAGCCTTGGATGGAATTTTTTTGATAAACCATGTGGAAGTTATGCCCTGGTCAATTTGCAGTTGACTTTTTCAGCTGTCCAAAAATAGAAACTTTTGCATCTTGAGACTTTTTGAGCCATGCTTTGAGAATCATGATCAAGAATTGATCAAATGATGTTTGTGGCTTCAAAATAAGATGTTGACCAAAAATTTTGACTTTTGACTGTCAAATGACCATTTTGCCCCTGTAGTTGACTGTTGAGCAATTAGGGTTTTTGACTGTGCAATTTTGTGTTGTGAGTCTTGAAACTTGGCATGAGGATGCTTGACAATGTTTATAGGCATGTGGGACTTGTTTGGACCTTTGGAAACTCCAATTTCTTTGCCAGAATCAAAACCCTAATTTTTTACTGTTAGGAGGCAATTGGACTGTGCAACCCTTGAGAGATTTTGAAGCATGCTCTTGGCAAATCGTGAAGAATATGGGAGGGAAAATTTTGGGGTACAACACCATCCATGATGGTTAGAATCATAGCTCCTCCTGAGAAAATGTTCTTAACCACAAATGGCCCTTCATAAGTAGGGGTCCATTTGCCCCTAGGATCACCTTGAGGTAAGATAATACGCTTGATTACCAGGTCCCCAACTTGATACTCTTGTCGTCTGACTTTCTTGTTAAATGCCTTGATCATTAGTTTTTGATACGTCTGACCATGAGAAATAGCAGTAAGTCTCTTTTTGTCAATTAGGTTCAATTGATCAAGCCGGGTCTGAATCCAGTCATCTTTATTCAAACCTGCATCCTTCATGATCCGGAGAGAGGGTATTTGAACTTCAATGGGCAAAACTGCCTCCATGCCATAAACCAAGGAATAAGGTGTTGCCCCTGTTGACGTTCGTGTTGAGGTACAGTACCCATGAAGAGCAAACGGTAACATCTCATGCCAGTCTTTATATGTCATTGTTATCTTCTGCACAATCTTCTTAATGTTCTTATTAGCCGCTTCTACAGTCCCATTCATCTTCGGTCGGTAAGGAGAAGAGTTGTGATGCTGTATCTTGAATTGCTCGCAGAGCTCAGTGATC
The DNA here is from genome assembly GCA_948472305.1 of Vicia faba. Taxonomy (NCBI): domain Eukaryota; kingdom Viridiplantae; phylum Streptophyta; class Magnoliopsida; order Fabales; family Fabaceae; genus Vicia; species Vicia faba. The sequence continues at coordinate 698,241,193 of OX451736.1, forward strand.
ATTTTGTTGTTGAGATTGCTACCATTGTCCGTAATGATCCTCTCTGGTACACCGTATCGACATATCAGATTGTGTCGAATGAATCGTGCCACGACGTTCTTGGTTATGATAGCAAAAGAAGCTGATTCAACCCACTTCATAAAGTAATCAATTGCTACCAAGATGAAATGATGCCCGTTGGATGCCGTAGGTCTGATCTCGCCGATCATATCAATGCCCCACATTGCAAAAGGCCAAGGTGCCATCAAGACGTTCATAGGAACTGGAGGTATGTGCACCTTGTCAGCATAGACCTGACACTTGTGACATGTCCGAGAATGCTGATAACAGTCGGCTTCCATTGTGGACCAATAATATCCTGCCCGAAGGATTTTCTTTTCCATGGTGTGTCCACTGGAATGAGTTCCGAAAGTACCTTCATGTAACTCTGCCATGATCCTTTCTGCTTCATTCTTATCCACACAACACAGTAAGGTTGAATCATGGTTTCGCTTGTAAAGGATATCATTGTTGATGAAGAACTTCGCCGCAAACCTTCTCAGAAACTTCTTATCATTAACAGATGCACCCTCGAGGTACTCCTGAGCTTCAAGATACCTCTTCACTTCATGATACCAAGGCTTTTCTATTACCTCCTCAATTTCAAGATCACAGCAATGTGCAGGTTCATCCAATCTTTCAATAATGATCCGGGGAGCCTCGTTGTCCCAATTGACTTTGAACATAGAAGACATCGTAGCCAGCGCGTCCGCTAATTGATTCTCCTCTCTAGGGAAGTGTTCAAAGGTTATCTCCTCGAAATGAGGAAGCAACATCAATACATACTCCTTGTAAGGAATAAGATTTGGGTGTTTCGTATCCAACTCGCCTTTGATCTGACTGATCACGAGAGCAGAATCTCCGAAGACACTCAGAAACTTAATCCTTAGGTCAATTGCAGCTCGAAGACCCATGATGCACGCTTCATACTCCGCCATGTTGTTGGTGCAGTTGAAACATAGTCGGGCGGTGAACGGAGTATGAGAGCCTTTAGGAGATATGATCACATCGCCAATGCCATTACCCAAAGCGTTCGAAGCTCTATCAAAGTACATAGACCATCGGGATCCTTCCTCAGGTCCTTCATCCGGTCCAGGTGTCTCACAATCAGTTATCAACATGATATTCTCGTCCAGGAATTCAAAGTTCATAGACTGGTAATCATCCACTGCCTGATGTGCCAAATGGTCTGCCAATACACTTCCCTTGATTGCTTTTTAAGTTGTGTACTGGATGTCATACTCAGTCAATATCATCTGTCATCTTGCTATTCTTCCGGACAAGGCATGCTTTTCGAAGATATACTTGATTGGATCCATCTTTGAAATCAATAGAGTAGTGTGAGTCAGCATATACTGTCTAAGTCGGCGAGCAGCCCATGCCAAAGCGCAACAAGTTTTCTCGAGCAGTGAGTATCGGGTCTCACAGTCCGTAAAATTTTTGCTAAGGTAATAAATAGCATGCTCTTTTCGGCCAGACTCGTCATGCTGCCCCAGTACACACCCCATTGAGTTGTCGAGCACTGTCAAGTATAAGATCAAATGTCTCCCTTCAACTGGTGGCATCAGGATAGGCGACTCCTGGAGATACTCTTTGATTCTTTTGAAAGCGGCTTGGCATTCATCATTCCAACGTACCACTTGATCTTTCTTCAGCAGCTTGAAGATTGGCTTACAAGTAGCAGTTAGGTGCGAGATGAATCGGGCAATATAATTCAGTCGTCCCAGAAAGCCTCTGACTTCTTTCTCTGTTTTGGGAGCTGGCATCTCTTGTATGGCTTTCACCTTGGAAGGGTCCACTTGAATACCTTTGTCGCTTACAATAAAACCTAGCAGCTTACCAGACCTCACCCCGAAGGTGCACTTGTTCGGGTTTAACCTCAGCTTGTACAACTTCAACTTGTCAAACAGCTTCTGTAGATGGTCAAGGTGTTCTTCCTCAGTTTGGGACCTTGCAATCATATCGTCGACGTATACTTCAATCTCATGATGGATCATGTCATGAGACAAAGCAACCATGGCACGTTGATACGTTGCCCCAGCATTTTTCAACCCAAAAGGCATGACCTTGTAGCAAAAGGTACCCCACTGAGTAACAAAGGTGGTCTTTTCCATGTCTTCGGGAGCCATTTTGATTTGATTATAACCGGAGAACCCATCCATAAAGGAGAAGACCTTGTGCTGAGCGGTGTTGTCAACCAGAACGTCGATATGGGGTAGAGGGAAGTCATCCTTGGGGCTTGCCCTGTTCAGTTCCATGTAGTCAACACACATTCGAACCTTCCCATCCTTCTTTGGCACAGGAACCACATTGGCGACCCACTGAGGGTAAGAAGTTACTGCTAGAAAACCGGCGTCAAATTGTTTCATAACTTTAGCCTTGATTTTCTCGGACATCTCTGGGTGCATACGGCGAACCTTCTGTTTTACTGGAGGGCAGTCTTCCTTGGTAGGCAGGCGATGAACCAAAATATCGGTATCCAAACTAGGCATATCTTCGTAAGACCAAGCAAAGATCTCAATATAGTCATGTAGCATCTGAATCAACCGTTGTTTCACATTAGCTTCCAGATTTGCACCGATTTTGACCTCCTTCTTATCTGTCTCAGTACCCAGATTCACTGTTTCCACCGGCTCTTCATGCGGCTGAATAACCCTCTCTTCCTGGAGTAGCAGTCTTGCAAGTTCGCCAGGAACTTCGCAATCATCTTCACCTTCGTCTTCGGCTAAGTTGATCGGATTTTCAAAGTCATAACTGGCAATAGCAGAGTCGTTACCAGTGAGATCCAGAGTGGATGTGGACCTGTATATGTGAGTATGTGTAAAATAGCTGTTTTGCAATATATAATAAAGAAAAACAAGGAGCGCAAGATTTGAAATAAAAAAAACGTCCAATGCTCTTATTAATGATATATGAAAATGACACACAAAAGCTCTCATAAATGAAGCCACGGTGCCCCGGGTAAGACACCAGGCAATAAAGTTTCAAAACATTGTCTATTACAAATTCAAAACAAAAGGTTCATTACTGGGTAACAAAAGCAATAGGGATGAAGTCCTTTACTGTCTAGTTGCTTGGTCCACCGTTGGTCGTAGGATAGATCCAGCTGTCGAATTCAGACTCTTCCACATCATCTTCAATGGCATTCACTCCCAAGTTACTGATGAACACTGGAGGTCTTCTGATCCTTGCACTTCGAACAGCCCTCTGAGCTTCTGCAATGAAACCCAGACCAAACTTGTTAGTCTTCTGTGTAAAATCAGGGAGTCGGCCCCAATTTGCACACTCACCCTTCTCAATAACAGCCCGGGCATCTTTTAAGGAAGCCATCTTCATAGGAGAATCTTCAACCACAATCTCAGCTGATGCCAGTGTCTGGGGAACCTCTTCAAAGTGCTGAAATGGGGTCTCAATAAACTCCCCATCCATTTCTACGTATCTGAACGAGTTGAGGTGGTTGACCATGTACTCTTCCTCCCCTTGTACTGTCACAATCTTCCCTTTGACCGGGTACTTCAACTTCTGGTGGAGCGTTGAGGTTACGGCCCCGGCTTCATGGATCCATGGACGACCCAGCAAACAAGAGTAGGATGGCCGAATTTCCATCACATAGAACATAGAATTGAAGACCTGAGAACCAACTTTAATTGGAATATCAACTTCACCGTGCACCATCCTTTTAGACCCATCAAAGGCCCTGACAATAATGTTACTTAGTTTTAGCTCCAACCCTTCGCAATCCAACCGGTCTAGAGCTTTCTTGGGCAAGACGTTCAATGAGGAACCAGTATCAACCAACACATGTGCAAGAGTAGTGCCCTTGAATTCAATGGAGACATGCAGGGCATCGTTATGATTCTTCCCCTTAGCCGTCAAGTCAGCGTCTGAGAAACCTAATCCATTATCAGCAGTTAAATTGGCCACGCAATCTGTCAACTGATCAGTTGACGTCTCTTGTGGCACGTGGGCAGTCTTCAAGAAGGTAATCAGAGCCTTGGCATCAGCCTCTGAACACAACAACAGTGACAACATAGAAATCTTGGATGGGGTTTGCCCCAGCTGCTCAACTAATTTATAATAACTATTCTTAATAATCTTCAGAATCTCTTCCATCTACCGTTTGGAAGCCTCAACAGTAATTGTCTTTGGTGCCTCCATCTGGGCAGGCACATCAGTGGTGATCCCTTTGCCCCGAGCGTCGAATGACTCGGCGACAGGGGTAAGAATATGGACTTGATCAGGAATAGTGGCAGGTGCACTTGCAGGCGTAATGACAACAGGTCTTCGGACAGTTGGTGGAACAATATCAGGTGAGAAAAGTCTACCGCTACGGGTGACTTTAGCAGGTCCAGTAATGCTGCTGATGTCAGTATCATCATCCAACTCTTGCTTAACTCCATGAACATAAACATCAGCCCCATAGTGCCAAGGGACAGCTTTATCAGAGGTATAGGGGATGGGGCCCAGAACAGTGATGATCACAGGTGCAATTTTCGGAATAGATGTAATTCTAACAGGCTTCCTCGAGGGAGCCTTGGAAGAATTGTCGAAGATGGTAATGATGGCGACTTATTCAGTAGGGATGGAAGGAACAACAGTCTTCTCAAACAGGATCTCTTTATTATCCATCAGGTTTTGGATACCTGACTTCAGGAATGGGCAACCGGTAGGTAAAACAGAACACTTATGGTAACCTTCGTCACAACCCGGAAATAAACCGGCTAGCAACAGGTTCTTCTTGACAGTCATTAGAGGGGTAACAATGTCATCCCCAGAAACTACAAACAAGTCTTCCTCTACAGCATTTACTCCATGTTTGGGCATGGGAGCAGTCACAACATTAGGCCTCTCAGGCGCCTCGATCTCAATCTCCTTTGCATCAATTAAGTCTTGTATCTTGTTCTTCAAAGCCCAACAATCATCTGTATTATGCCCCGGGCTATCGGAGTGATAAGCGCAGCGGGCGTTAGGGTTATACCTTGGTGACGTTGTATTTGAATTCTTTGGGGGTTCCCTTAGAGTCACCAGATTACTCTTCAGCAACTGTGGCAGAATCTGAGATAAGGTCATGCTGAGATGAGTGAATTGCCTCTTAGGTCTCTCGTCCTTTTGTTGATTGTTATACTGAGTCGCACCAGCAGGTTTTGAAATAACAACCGCATTGACAGCTTGGCGGTGTTCAGGTCTACTTTGTCTTCTCGAACTGTAGACCGCACTGGACTCTTTCTTAAACGGCTTCTTCTCAGTGCTCGATGAGGCACCCTTATGTATCTTCCCATCCTTAATGCCAGCCTCAATCCTCTCACCAGTTAAAATAAGATTTGTAAACCCAGATGAAGAGCTTCCAATCAGATGGTTAAAGAATGGACCAGACAGGGTCCCCGGAAACATGTCAACAAGCTCACGATCAGCCAAAGGTGGTTGTACCCTTCCCGCAAGGTCTCTCCACTTCTGAGCATAATCTTTAAATCCTTCACCCATTCCCATTGACATACCCTGGAGTTGGGTACGCGTAGGAGCGAGGTCGGAGTTGTACTGATACTGCCTATAGAATGCAGTAGCCAAATCTTCCCAACTGCGAATACTGACTCCGTCTAAGTGATAGAACCACTCAAGCTGAGTCCCTGAGAGACTGTTTTGAAAGAAATGGATCCATAAGTTCTTATCAGCAGTGTAAGGCTGGATCTTCCTCACATATGACCGGAGGTGCAACTTCGGACAAGAGACTCCGTCATACTTGGCAAAGGCTGGTGCCTTGAACTTATGGGGAATCACCACCCCAGATGATAGACCTAGGTCTCCGAAGTCCATACCGGGCACCTTCTGAATTTCCATAGCGCTCAAACGGTCTTCCAGTTGTTTGTACTTATCCTCAGTAGAAGGATACTGTTCTTCATCGTAGTCCATATCGTTGTCGGAGACCACAGGGCTAGGAGCCCTCCTTTCTTGTGAACTATCTTTCCCTCCAGATGAGGTGGTCAGATCAACTTCATTCTGTAACCTGTTCCCAAACATGTGTCCTGTGTTGAACAGGACCGTCCTCTTCTTTTTCTTCTTCTTCTTCTTCTTCTCTTTCAGAATCAAGGTCTTCAGGTCCTGCTGACCCTTAGCTAGTGAAATTCTGGTGTATGCCAGTCTTCAGATGTTATACTTAATGTCTAAACATCTGATATGACATAATAAATACACTGCAAGGTAGATACCCAATTTGTTTATGATTCAGTACTGAAGAGTAACAGAGGCACAGTTTAACCAAGCTGTGCCAGATCTACTTTGAAGATCCAGAAGATAGAACACTGATGTGCCTAGTTCTGCTCATCTGTGGTGCATGATCAGCAGAGAGCAAATAGTCTTTGCAGTTCTGTTTCTTCTGCACAGATATCAGCATGAAGACTTAACATGTTCTGAGACATCATCTGTTACAACATTACAGTTTTACCTTGATATATAACAGACAGAATTATAAAGTGTTGAAGGTAAAAACACAAATCAGTTGTTGACCCAGTTCGGTGAAATACATCTACTCTGGGGGCATACCAAGCCAGGAAGAAGATCCACTATTAGCAATATTAATTCAGGACTAAACTTCACAAGTTCCCATCCTTCACTTAATCATCTACCCAGTGCAACCTATACCTAGGAACTCCTAGATAGAAACCTACCAGTTTCCATTCCTATTGTCGCAACAACAGAAGTCTTACTCCTACTCAAGAAGCAGTGCCCTCCCACTTGGTTTCCTACATTACAATGAATATGAAGTAATGCAGAAATACTTAGACTTGCTTCACAGCTTCATCCAAGAACACTCAAACTCTTACCTACAGGTTTCGAGTTACATACATGGTAACCTTGCCACAAACCGACAGGTTTACCTAACAAAACACCCCTAAAGTTACATTATGTGTGTTTTTAAACCCTAGGTTACAATCTGCTATTTATAACCTATTACCTAACTCAACAAGTTTTTCTCCTTGCTGTTACAACTCAGCAGCAAACTTCGCCTATAATCAAGGTCTTCAATCTTCTAGTTCCTAAAATATCTCCATATTTAGAAACAGTATTTTCTTCAAATATTCTGATTGATCCTTGATTGATCTTCAGATTCTCCACTAGAAACGCCACATATATTCTCAGAGTATTTAAGTACCAGAACTGTAACTGAATTATCAAGTCTGTTGACGTGATGTCAAGTCAGATGTCATGACATTACATCTAACATGTTTTCCTAGATGTTGAACTTTTTCAACACAACAAATAACCTCTTTCATAATTTAGATCACTTAGAATAGTTAGGTTATAAGTCACAGCTGTTACAAACATTCAACATATAACATAGTTACTTAATCAGTGCTTAGTTTCAGGCGCGATGTCACATGCTGATGTTGTGACATCTTACATAACATGTTGGTCCAGATGTTGAACTTCTTCAACACCACATATTAAAATAACAGAGGGGATCTGGGTAAACTTGCTTTCTTATTTGTTTTACAAATGAAGCCAACTCTCCAGCCAGGGCACTTACAGCTAGATTCATGAACAGCTCTTGAAATTGGGCATTCTGGGCCTGGAGGGCCTTGATAGCTTGCTCAGTTGAAGGTTCAGTAGACATGATGATTGCTGAAATAAACAGCGAAGAAGATAAGAGACCTGTAAATGGTACCTGTTTATGAAGTGCATGGGATGAAATGCGTATGATTTATGATTTCAAAGACAATCGGGATTCAAATTTGTAAACAAGAAAGGAAACACACTTTATTAGATTTAAACTTCAAAATTTAAATTGTTCAACAAATTGCCCTTAAGGCGTTACAAGAATGGAAATACTGAAAAGTAAACAAAAACTGGAAAGGAAATCATCAAAGGTCCATCAATGCTCCCATAGTCTCTTCTTATCAGTGTGGACATAGTCGTTGAGAATCCGCTCGTTCTCTAACTGCCTAGTCAACCTCTGGATCTTCTGCTCCTGCTCGTTGAACTTCTCGTGATAAGAATCCCATTCTTTCCGCAGTTGCATCCAAGATCTCTTCAGTGCCCCAATGTCAGTGTGCTTGTAAGGATGGAGGATGGTTGGAAGAACCCCTTCTTCATTAGCAACTTCAAGAGTGACAGGCCGGACAGCTTCATATGGCATACCTAGCTTCTGGGCACGGATGCAGACCCATCTGAGATATGGCTCCATTGGCAGAAAAGTATTTGGGCCTAACTCATGTGGATCAGATTGGTGAACTCTATCCCAAGCCCTTATGAATCTGCGACGTTGCTCGTCGCTATTCCCTTGAAAATCAAAGATGATATGAGGCATTAACATTTCATGAGGTCCTTCTCTTCTGGCTCTTCCAAACTGACGGAGAGCTAAGCATGGGTTGTAAGAAATTCCTCCATGGGTTCCTAGCAATGGAACATTGGGATACTCTCCACAGCGATCAATGATAGTCACCTCATCCATACCTTTGAGAGTCCAGATAATGTCATTATGAGAAAGAGACATCACCCTATAAGCCTAACCCATTCCTTCTTTGTTCTTTAGCACTGACTTGGGGGAGGTGCGAAATAAACCACCTCGATAATAAAGGAGCACAGCACATCAAGGTTCCCCGCTTTCGGGCAGTACCAGCATAGAGCTGATGAAGGATGTCACCCAAGAGAGTGGGTACAAGGTTCTAAGAAATGAAGATTTTTATGGCATTCACATCAATGAAAGTGTCAGGATTCGGAAACAGTACCAAGCCATAAATCAAAAGAGCCAGAATATCCTCGAACACCTTAAAGTATAGGCTATCCTAGAAGTAGTTAGCCTTGCCAACCAAGAACTTAGTCAGAAATCCTTTAGCTCCACTCCTAGTCTCCCAATTAGCCATTACCTCCTCTTTAGTCAAATGAAGGGCTGCAGCAATTTCTTCAGGCCTAAGAGTCTTCTCCCAACCAGTAAACGGAGTCTGCTCCAGAACAGAGATACCGAGCAGCTCAGAGAACTCTTCTAGGGTAGGAACCAGTTGGAAGTCCTGGAAAGTAAAACAATGGTACATCGGATCATAAAACTGGACCAGGACACTCATCATCTGTTCGTCCAATTTGGAGGTGACCAAACTGAGAAGAGAACCATGCCTCCTAATGAAGGAAGTAGTGTCAGGCATCTTGGCAACCAACTCTTTAAGCAAGGTAGGGACTTGGACAAAATTGATCCGGATAGTATTCTTACGCATGGGCATCATGATGACCTACAAAACAGAGCAAAAATGAAACCCTCCTGTCTTTGAAATAGGTTAGTCCTTATGCAAGATGTATGCAATGTTATGATGTCATGATAAAGGCACACCACAAGTATCCACAATAAGCAAACATGGTAAAGGCATACAAGTCACACTGAGAGCCCTTAGATTTCAGGCTGGCATGGAGCTTAGGTACTACCCTCTTTTAGTTCAGTTGGTTTAAACCTGTCCTAAAAATAGTAACCGGGTTTTAGAGGATCTCAATATCACTGACTACCCTCAATCGGTCATAATTCCAGTTTAGCAACCTTTTCTTGCGGCCGAAATCATCGCGAGAGTTTAGTCTCAATGAGTGTAGCATACTGCTACTGTTCTATGGTCAAGTTGGTCAATTTAAGGTTCTAAGGTCAGTTGGTGCTTAATGACCCCTTAGAAGACCCATATTCTCCTCGTTCCAACACAAGGGATATCGGTACATACTAAAGTGCCACACCAACGTAGCTACTACTTCAACCGTGTCGGTCTATGCCAGACAGTTCCCTCACAGTTTATTGCTACTTACTTAAAGGGTATCCCCAGATCCGGGTTAGGATCTATAGAACTCCGATACAATCCCACAAATATAAATCATACAAAGCATACAATTGAAAACACAATGATCTAATCCTAAGGTATACCTCACTTATTAAATCCCCAGCAGAGTCGTCAGTTCTGTGATCGGCGGGAATGAGAACTGACTGTTTTGGAATGCTGGTTCGCGTTTGCGTTTGTTTTTGCAAAATGTCGCGGTAAGCAAGAGTCGCCACCGTCTTTTATTTTATCCAACAAGGAAAGGACAAAAGCACAGAAAAATTCCTTTTTGAGATATTTCTCGGGTTCGGGAGGTAGATTATAGAAAGGGAAGGTGTTAGCACCCTTTCTATCCGTGGTTATCCACGGGCTCTTAGGTACTTGCTCATTGTGTTTTCAAAAGTTTTCTTTTCTTTGTGTTTGTGGGTTTGAAAAGAGTTTTTGTTTTGAAGAGAGTGTAAGTGCGAAAAGTTTTGTTTTGTTTTAAAAGGAGCAAGTACTTAAGAACCATCTACCTACTTGAAAAGGGAATTAAATTGTGCAAATGTCCTTTAGACAATGCTATCCCACTATTGATGAGTAGGTAGCATCGTCGTTGGAGTTTTCAGATCAATTCGATTAAGGGACGTGTGGTCACTAAAGCAATGTTAGGACGCCTTAGTGGTAACCCTAATGTCTTAGATCATTTTTTCCGAGGCAACCGTTTCGAGGCAACTTATGATCTTTGGACAAGAGGGCAACCTCTAAAACTTCATATACTCAATGACCACGTTCGAGGCAACCAAGTGAGGTGTACCCTAAGAGTGGCATGTGCAAGTGTGTTATTTCGGTAAATTTTATCTGTACATGTTATGGGTGAGCTATGTTGATTTTAAGTTCATACATTGGATCTTGTCATGCATTCCCTATTTATCAAACATCTAACAGTTAATATTGTGCAAAAATTAAATTTGCAGGAAATTAAATCTAAACTATTACAAGGCGTCGGGTATTTACATCGCCAAAAACAAATCCTTTAATTTAAATTGCGGAAAGTAAATAAAAGCGGTAAATAAATAAAGTCCTAATTAATTATTACATACCGGGAAACAATTACAAAATTGGAATCAAATGAATCGCGTGCAAGAAAATTAGATCGGCGCATTTTTAGGGTTTTGACCCCTTTTTATTTAAAGAAAAGATTTTGTTATTTTTTTGAATTTAAAGGAATTAAACCTAAGTTAATTAATTAATTAAATAATAAAATATATTTTTTGGATTTTTTATATTTAAGGAAATAAAAATAAAATGGTCAAAATTGTTAAAACCTAATATTCTAATTAATTTTAATTTATTGCAAAAATGTTAAAATTATACCTAATTAAAAACTAAGTCAATTAAATTATTTATTTACAAAAATAAAAAGTGATGAATTTAATAAAAATATTTTTTGAGGTTTTGATTTTATTGAGGAAAATAAATTATTGGGTTAGTAATTAAAAATAACAAAAACAAATAATTATAAATAAAATAAGAAAATAATGAAAGAAATAAAAAAAGAAGCAAACTCAGGGGGGTTTGGGCCCCAAATGGAGGGTTTGAATGGCAATTGTCTGGCCCAAAACGCTGGCCTGCTTGGACTTTTCCAGTTCCCTACGCGCTTGTTGACTTGGACATATGGTAGTCCTTCATTCCTGGCCACTGGATTAGATCTGAAGCCACTTGGACAATATTTGGATGAGGGCGTATGATAGGCCACGCTTCTGATGCTACATGAGAGTATCTGAATAAAAATTGCACAAAGGTATTGGGGGACCTGGGATTCGAACCCAGGTCCCAAGGGACTTTGCATCAATACGCTTGCCATCTGAGCCAATGTGCTTGTTTGTTAATATAATAGACAAATAATATTATAAAAGAAACGCAAGCAATATACTGAAAAATAAAAAAACGCGCGCAATTGATTTGAACGGGCCAATAAGAGGAAGACACCTAATCGTCTTCTTCACTAAAAACCTGGTTTTCTTACCTGCGGATTTTTATCCGCAGGAAGATCCGTAGCTCGCTCCCAAAACTCGTTCTAGGCCATAAAAATACCATCCAAGAACATGGATGTGATCGTCTCTGCCTCCTGAGTATCCCTATAACCATTATTTGACCCAATTTTTCCTGTAACTCAAACGCCTAAAAACAACACAAGAAAACCCTAGGTTCGGGCATTACAATACAGGCTATGAAAATCAAATTGAATAATGCAGAAATGTTGGAATTTAAACGTTAAGCATGATGGTACAAGAAAATTGGCAAAAAGATGCAAGAAAAACGATTCAAGATTCCATGTACAGGGCCATGTTTGTGGTGACTTACAACGCGTTGCAGGGAAGGAGAAGGCTTGGTTTTGATTCCAATCGCTTCAGGGAATGGCAGTCAAGAACACCATGTTCAATTTTAGTCTTGAAAACGTCCCTAATGTGGATTTCGATCTTCACTTTTTTCAAGCTTTTTCTCAAAGTTTGTTTGGCCGTTTCTTGCAGTTTCAGCTCGTGTTCTTTGTTGCTTTATGTTGTATATGTATCAAGCAAGCAATTAGGTTAAATCTTGGGCCTCCAATCCTCGAGCATTGTTGATTTCAAGATATGATTTTGCCACCATTAACAAAGCTTCCATATTTGTATCAAATCTGATTTTTTGTGCATAATAAGGCTTGATTCATATTTTATTTGGTTCATGATGATAATTGAAGTCTATACCAGTCACAAAGATATCATTCCATCAATTTTTAGATTTTATTTGAATTAATATTGATTTAAAATGAATTAAATCAATAAAAATTAAATAAAATAGAAAAATAAATGATTGGTCATGAAATTGAAGATGGGACACGTGTGTGGTATGAAAAGACAAAATCAAGTGGAAAAAAGTGGGCCCTTTTGTCAAAAATTGGATTTTTGAGGATAGTTGACTTTTGGCACTTTTGAAAAAATGCCCAACTTCAACAATGCATAACTTCTTCAATTTTGAACTTTTGGAAGTGTTCTTGGACTTTTTAAAAACCTTGAGATGTCCTATAATCAACCTTTTTGGTCTCATCTCAATTTTATATTCCATGCGCAAGTTATAAGCTTTGGCCAAAAAGGTGTTTTTGTTGACTTTCAAAAATGACCTATAATGTCCAAATTTGTAACTTCTTGTGAGAGCATTTCTTGATCTTGGGGTGTGAATATGTATTGTAGGAAATTTCATCCTATTAAAAATGAGCCTTGGATGGGTCATTTCTCATAAAGTATGAGAAAGTTATGCTTGGTCAAAGTTGAGTTGACTTTTCCTACAAAACCCTAATTTAGCAACTTTTGAATCTTGATGAATCTTGAGCAATCCTTGATGAATCATGATCAACCCTTTATCAAATGATGAATTATCCTTCAAAATGAGAATGTTGGCAAAAAATATTGAGGTTTGACTGTATTTAGGTCACAGTTGACTTTTGCCCTAGCACAGTCGATTTTTGGACTTCTTGAGCAATTGACTGACCAAACTTTCTCTGCAAGGCTTGAAATTTGACATGGATGAACTTGAGAACATATTAGAACATTGGGGAGAATTTGAGACCATTTGGATATGAGGACCTTGATGCAACACAAACCCCTAATTTTGAATTGACTGCCTTAGGAGGTGATTTGACTGTCCAACTCTTGAGCCATCTTGAACAACTTGGAGATGATTCTTGACATGTCTTGAGGAATATGGGAGGGAAAATTTTGGGGTACAACACACTCTTATAGTTTGTTTTCATTGCCTTTCCTTTTGGTTTTTGTTCTTTGATTTCTTACAAATGTTTTAAGAACTAACTTGGCCTTAAGGAAGTGCTAGCATGACCTTAGGCTATGTTTCTATTTAACATATCAAACGAAGGAAACAGGAATCAGGAGTATGAAACGAAGCCTCTGGCTTCCATACTAACCTCCAGGACAAGCGAAAGAGGCGGCCGGAGGGTACACCATGCTGACTTCCAGGCCCAGACGAAAGGCACGCCTGCACTGATTCCAAGCACAGTCGAAAGGCACTCCCTCACTGCTTTCAACCCCCAGTCGAAGAAGGAAGAAAGGCATATTGCATCTCACACTGATTCCATGCCCAATCGAAAGGCACAACATACTAACCCTCAGGCCTCATTCGAAAGTCACTCTTTCACCCCTTTCAGGCCAAATTAAAGGAAGCCAAAAACTGCAGAATCCAAGGGTTTTCTGCCCTAAATCGAAAGATCCTTTTTCTTGCTTTTATTTTATTTTTGCCTTTATATTTTCATGCAATTCAATATGGTTGTAATATTGTAGGATTTTATCTTTCTTCATTTGATTACTTTTATATGATTGTTAGTAATTAGGGTGTATGGCAAGATAAAAACATCAAGTAGATAACCAAAAATTCAAAAGACAAAATGCATGCAATCAAGCACACTCCTCACACACATGTACCCCTAGGGTAATTCCACTTGTTGCCTCGGAAAAATAGTCACGTCCCTCGAACGTGGGAGTTTTAGTAAAGACCCTCGATAAAAGATCGTAGTCCCTCGATGTTGCCTTCAGTAAATGATCTAGTCCCTAAACGACATTGCTAAAACGTCCCATAGGTTACCTTCTATGACTATACAAATGTCCCACGCCCGTCCCTTCACATCTAATGATGGGGCTTTTTACCAAATAAACGATAAGATAGAAACATCTAAAGGAGGAGGAAAAGAACATTTAAAGACCTTTTAAGTAGGTAGGTTGCTCCTAGTTGCTCACTTGCTCACAACAAAAACCTTTTATACACCAACACTTTCATTTTGAAACAATTTTAAAAGACAAACACTTTATATGCATTCTTATAGAGATGAAAACCATTACAAAGACACTTTTCAAAAACACATTCCACAAACACCTCTTTGAACTATTTTTAAAACAACACTTTGTACGCGTTCTTATAGAAACGAGAACCACTATAGAGACATTTTCAAAATACTTTCAAAACACACACCACAAGTACATTTTCAAACAAAAGCAAGTGATCTAGCAAGAAACTAAGAGCCCGTAGATAACTACGGATGAAAAGGGTTCTAATACCTTCCCTTTTTATAACCTACCCCCCGAACTCAAGAAAACATCTCTAAAGGTCTTTCCTGTTCTTTTCACCCTTTCCTTTGTTGGATAAAAGAAAAGTCGATGGTGACTCTTGCTATCCGTAACAATTGCGATCAAATGCAAAACACCAAGTCAGTTCTCCCACCGTGTTACAGATACCAACAAAGATATTTAAACATCTCTTAGGAGTCAGTTAAATGTTATCTCATTGTAGCATGCTTTTGAATTAACTCATGCTTCATTTAGGAATTTTAAGGGTTGTAATGTAGCCTGTTTCACGGTTTTAGAAAAAGGATTTAAGGCTCAAATTTTTTGGTGCCCATCCATTCTCCATGATGTTCTTCAGTCCTAAGTTCCGTTAACCCGATACAAGCATTCATCTCTCAAAAGAGGAGTTTGTGATGGTTGAGGAACCACAGGGGTTTCTTGGACACGACAGTCACTAACTTTTGGTTTTGGTGTCTGACCATACGACCTTGTTCTTTCAATTAGGATTTTTATTTGGTAATCCCTTTTCGATTTTCGCACTTTTCGCTTTCCCTAAAAAAAATTAATTTCGATTTGGAAGTCTAGCGGGATGCCTTAACTTTTGCCTAAGCGACTTGTTTTCAAGTTTCGACTTAGCGGGGATTTTTATTTCTTTCTTATCCATACTTTCCCTTTTGAACAATTCGTTGATCTTTATGTCATCTTCAATTTGTTGGAAATGGTGGTGACTGTATGAGTCTTTGGTAGATGAGGGATATCCATTATTGTATCGTCATCTGATCTCGACTTCTTGATGTACGAGAGATACCCATTGAGATATCGTTAATTGATGCACACTCCTAATAAGAGAGGGTTAGCCATTGTGGTTTTGACTATCCTCAACCTTCTGAAGGATAACCAATGTTGTATCCTTAGATGCGCACTCTTGATGAGTTCTGAACGCATGATCAAATTAACTGAACACTATCCGCCCCAGGGTTAAAATGAGGTTTTTTCCTGAACAGAAAAGAAACTTCTACTTCAAAGGCTCAGAGGGGTTAACGAGGGTCTATCTCCATTATATCTCCGGTGTTTAGGAATTGAAACAAGGCCTGTACATCGTTAGAAGGGTCTTACTCAAAGGCATACCAACCATAGTTTTTTTTTGTGTTTTTAGATTATCGTCATCCTCCCTCCAATCTTTGCCTAAACATAAGACTTGAAAACTTGGCAGCAATATGCAAGTAAAACATTTAAAGAGTGATAACGAATGGATGAATAAAAACGAAAGGAAAACTTCAAGACAAGCCTACTTATTGCATTAATATTTTCATTCAAAAATAATCAAGTTTCTACTTGCAAGCAATGTTTAAACAAACAAGCAAGAATGCAAATGAAAATGCAGTAAAGAAACCAATGATTTCCATCGTTGAGGAGACTTGACTCTGTATGGACTTCTTAATTCTGATGACTTTCTGCAATCTTGATGCTTAAACGAGTGAGAGAACTCCCCTTCTAATCTGATGTGAACACAACAGTCTCTGAATTG
This sequence comes from Vicia faba, assembly GCA_948472305.1. Classification (NCBI taxonomy): domain Eukaryota; kingdom Viridiplantae; phylum Streptophyta; class Magnoliopsida; order Fabales; family Fabaceae; genus Vicia; species Vicia faba. The sequence goes on from OX451736.1 coordinate 698,257,629, forward strand.
ATCCTGTCTTGGATCTTGTCTCTGGATGACATATCATCTTCAATCGAATGGCCAGGTGTCCCAGAATAATATGCGTAGAAGATTATTTCAGGAGAACGGATGGATGCTTTATCAAGCGAATCATTATAAACTACATCACCAAGCATCTTATGCCACAAAGAAACAATATAATTCACACGAAAACAAAGTGATTTAAATATTTTATGTTGTATTTTAAGAACACCTACTAACATGATTGTAAAATAATTAATGGATCATTAAAAGGTAAAAAGCTCACACGAAAACAAAGTGATTTAAATATTTAATTAATAATATACCAACAGGATAAAAGTAAAAAAAAAAAAAGTTATTTAATTAATAGTCTTTAGGTTAATTAATTGTGAAGAAAGAGAAAGAGTTTTATTGGTCTATTTAAAGAGGTTCAGTAAATTTAGGAATGATAAAAAAATTTGTATGCTTCATTATTTTACAAATAAAATTTGTCAAGGATACGAGTAAAATGTTTTAATGGGATATCTATGAGTAAAATAAATAAATATTTAATTATTTGTTTATTTATGGTTATAAATATAATTTTGAAGGTATTAGTATTTACTGGTATCTGTATTCGTTAATAATTAATAAAATTATTTAAATATTAATTTATTTAATCTAAAATTATTATTATTATTATTATTATTATTATTATTATTATTTATAGATAAAAATATGATTTTGATGGTACCGTATACACGGATATTCGTATCTGTTAATAATTAATAAAAAATTACTTAAATATTAATTTATTTAATCTAAAATTATTATTATTATTATTATTATTATTTTGGTAAATATGAAACTATTATTATTTTATTTAGTATAATATGATTATTTATAAAAATAAGAAATAAAATGAATGTGATTTTTTTTGTTATTATTATTATTTATTAAATTCGAAAATATTTGTTGTCTTTAAAAAAGATAAAAAAATTTAGTTTTTTTATATATGTTTAAAAATAATAAAAAATATTCATGCATACTTGTATATACTAGCAGATATTTCAAAATTCACGGAAATTTGTTCAACGGATACCAACACGAATATGGAACAGATACATATATTATATTTATTAAACGAGAAACTAGTACTCGTGCCCATGATTATCCATTCTCATTTAAGTAAAATTAAAAGGTGTCCATTTACAAAATATACCTCATATTCAATTAATTATTTTTATTTTAATTATTTAGTAAACAAAAAAATTTCTACTAACTTTTTACATTTATTTTTATGTTAGTAATTTTTATTATTTATTTTAATTTTATCTTATTAAATATTTAGTAAAAACTTTTTTTCCACTATTACTTATTTTTGTTTAAATTTACTTTATTTATTTTTAGTTATTACTAACTTTTTAAATTTATATTTATTTTAGTAATTTTTAATATTCATTTTAATTTTGGTTTATTAATTATTTAGTAAAAACTAATTATTTCCCACTTACACTTATTTTGTTTAATTTAATTTATTTTTAGTTATTTACTAAATATTAACTTTTTCTTCCATTAACTATATATATATATATATATATATATATATATATATATATATATATATATATATATATATATATATATATATATATATATATATATATATATATATATATATATATATATATATATATATATATATATATATATATATATATATATATATATATAAAATAAATTAAAATACTATTTTTTTTTAATTAACATTTTTCCTCCAAATTTTTTATAACTAACTCTTGCGATTAAGAAAAACTCAGGTTCTTGATCATAAAAATTTCAATATCATATCACTTTTAATTTTTAATAAAATTCAACTTTTATTATTTATAGATACATTGAATCCAAAGGAATTAACTCATAACTCATATATTTGCTATTTATGTTTTTTTTAATTGTTTTGATAGTTATGTCAAAGATTCTTATAAATAAGAACAATAGAAAGTCCTCAAACTTTGTAACTTACACTACCATCATGCCCATATGCCCGATAAACAGTGTGATCATTCATTCTCCCTTTCACTATCATTAAGTTTGAATTTCATCTAGTAGGATATCAAATTTATTGTAGCAATTAAATCCTGAATTATTTTTCTCTTCTTAATAGTCTTTTATGAATTTATTTTTTTTACAGAATTTCATTTAATTTTTCTTTATCCTGTGATACTTTTGGTGAAGAGTTATTCTTTTTACAAGGAGTAATTTAACGACTTTTATAATATTACGTTTAAATTAAAAATTAACTGTCTTATCTAATATATGAATAATAATTTGTTTGGCGCTTCATCTTAAAGTTTAGAAATAAATTTAAAATATTTTAAATAAATATAATAATAATAATAAGACTAAATTCAGAATTACTTATTTACTTAAAATATACTATAACTTAACAACAATTTGACAATCACTTTCAAAAATATGGGATAATTTACTAAAGAGTTAAATTATGTTAAAATTGTATAAAGTTTAAAAGCAAAACTTGAACTTGTGCTCAAGGATCCCTCTTATTTTTTTCATTATACGAAAAAATCACATCTTTTATAATGAGATTAATTGATATACATTATCAACGTAAAAAGATTTACATTATCAAGATATCACAACTACCTATAAATATTATTTTATTAATAATTAAAATAAAAATCAAACATAATTTAAAATCTAACGGTTATTATTCATTGACGGTGTAAAATTTTCTTACACCGTTAATTTATTTCAATTAAATTTTTTTATAATTTATTATTGCACTGTATTTTAGTTTATTGGTGTCATATCATATTTTGATCTCCCTACTCTCTTAAATTTTATTTGTTTTTATAAGAATTTGACATTATATTTTAACTTATGTGTTATTTATATATTTTTTTCTTCTAAAACTGCATCTAACTTTTTTTATGACTGCTTTGGATAAAAATAAATCATAGCTTTATCCTTAGCGATTAATAGTTTTGAATTTTTCTGAATGTTGTTAAAAATTTAAAATTACATATAAGTTGCTCTTGATCGATAATTTTTATTAAAAACAATGTAAGCAAGTATGGGTATGGGTACTTAGGTACGCATACATGTACAAAAAGGTTGTGCCCACACGTGTATGGGCTCGGGTGCGGAGATTTTTTTCAAATTGCAGGTATGGTGATGGATACTATAGTACTCTACTCAAATACTATTCATTGTCATACTTTTTTTGTTAGTGTGTGAGACACTTTTAATAAGGAGAGAAAGAGATGATAATAAAGAAAATAAGGATTATATTATTTATTTAATGAATTGTACAAAATAAGAATACATACTATGACTATTTATTTACAACCCTAATTGGGCTTGCACTAACACAATTTGGATTATATTTAAATAAATCTAATCACATCTAATCTAATTTATTTTAATATTTCAACACACCTCCATAATCCAAGTTGTCGAACCTACGCTAGTCATAGTCGATATGAACTATTCCTAATTTCTTTCTCAAATTCAGGAATCTGCCGATCTTCAATTCTTTAGTGAAAATATCAGCCAACTGTGTTTCACTTGATCAATGCCTAACTTCAAGTTCACCTCGATTTACCTTTTTCCTCAAGAAATGAAACCTAGCTTCGATATGTTTACTTCTTCCATGCAGAACTGGATTCTTCGTCATATTTATGGTTGACTTGTTATTGATTTACAACACTAGAGGTTTCTTCACACCGACCTCTATTTCTTCAAGTACAGATCTGATCCAAATTACTTGACATGCAGCATATGATCCTGATATATATTCAGCTTCACACGATGACAATGCCACCACATGTTGCTTCTTCGAACACCATGAGATTTGGGTACCAAATACTTGAAAGAAATATCCAGTTGTGCTTCTTCGAACTTCCTTATCTCCACGCCAATCAACATCTGAAAAGCAATTAACTATTGATTCTTTGTCTTTAGAATCTCGTCAAAGTAGTATTCCCCAGTTTATCGAACTATTAAAATATCTCAGGATTCTTCTTGCAGCCTTCATATGTGACACTCTTGGTTCACTCATATATCTGCTTTCTAATCCGACAGCGAAACCTATATCAGGTCGACTATTGCACACATATCTCAGATATCCCATGATTTGCTTGAACAAAGTTACATCGACTTTGTCTTCCTCTCCATTCTTCTCCAACTTCACATTTGGTTCGACAAGTGAGAATGCAGGATTCGAATCATTCATTCAGTATCTCCTGAGTATCTCTTTGACATACGTTATTTGATATAACATCATACCTTGCTTCAACATTTAAAATTCCATGTATCGGAAATAAGACAAGTTCTCAGGTCCTACATTTCAAATTCCTTCATCTACAACTCTTTGAACTTCGACAAGTTCTCCATGTTATTTCCAGTTACAAACAAGTCATCGACATACAAGCAAATAATTGTTATATCTTGTGCTACAACCTGAAAATAGACACCATACTCATATTTGTGGTTGACAAATTCTAATTCGACTAAGTATGAGTCAATCTTCTTGTTCCATGCCCTAGGTGTCTTCTTGAGGCTATAAAGTGCTTTGTGCAACTTATATACTTTACTCGCTTCCTTCTGAATCACAAATCTTGGAGGTTGTGTGACATAGACCAAAATGCTGATTTCACATCTAAATGGAATCGACCAGTCTAGATTGCATGCTAGTGCTACTATTAGTCGAACAATCTCCAATCTTACTATTGGAGCAAATACTTCAGAGTAGTCGAGTCCTTCTCGTTGAAGAAACCTTCAAGCTACTAATCTTGCTTTATGTCTTGCTATCAAACCATCAGCATTGTGTTTCAACTTGAACACCCACTTCACTTTGATAACTTTTATATATGTTGGCAATTCGACTAACTCTTATGTATTATTTCTTTCGATTGCATGTAACTCTTCGACCATAGCTAACTTACACTGTTTAATCTTCAAATATTCATTATGGTTGATTGGTCCAGCACCTGCAAGTAAAGCAAAATGAACTAATTCTTCATCTGGTGTGACTTCATCATCACATACTACCTCATAATCATGAAGTCTTATTTGAAGAACTCTATTTCTTTGAGGTCTTTGGCTGGTTTCAACCACAAACTCTTCAACTTCGATTGTTTCTGGAATGTCAGCAACTGCTTCTACTTCAACTTCGGTTGGATTCTCAACAATACCTTCGACTTTGACTTCATCAGTTTCTTCGTCAAAATTGGAGCTCATCAATGGCTTGTTAATTGAGTTACTAGAATTCCAATCCGAGGAAGAATTTTCATCAATCACAATATCTCAACTTAACACAATCTTCTCATTAATTGGATTGAATAGCTTGTAAGCACCAGTTTTGTGATATCCTACCAGAATAATTGGTTCACTCTTGTCACCAAGCTTCCTTCTTCTTGCATCAGGAACATGCTTGTAACACATAGAGCCAAACACCTTCAAATGACTCACTGATGGTTGTTTGCCACTCCATACTTCTTGAGGAACCTTGTTCTTTAATATCTTGGTAGGACACCTGTTTAGGATATAACCCGCAGTCGAAACAGCTTCTGTCATTAGGATTTTGGAAAACTCTTCTGTTTTAGCATGCATCTCGCCATACCCAATATGGTTTTGTTTCTTCTTTATGCAATCCCATTATGGTGAGGCGTATAAGGAGTAATTACCTCATGATCAACACCATGTTCTACACAAAAAATTTCAAACATCTTCGAAGTGTATTCACCACCTTCATCTGTTCGCAGAACTTTAATCCTTTTCTCACTTTGGTTTTTGACAAGTGTCTTGAATCTCTTAAAATTTCGAATACTTCGTCCTTTCTCTAGATCACATATATTAACAGCTTTCGACTAAACTCATCGACAAGAAAAAAAAATATATGTTTCCACCAATGGTATGTTCTTCGAATGGTCCACATACATCTGAATGTACCACTTCGAAATGCAAGATGATCTCATTGGCATAGTCAAAACAAAAGAATTTCTGAATTGCTTTCCTACTAAACAACCTTCACAAAGTTTTTCAAACATCTCAAGACTTGGAATACCAGTAACCATATCTTGAGTAATCAGTTGATTAAGTGATCGAAAGTTCAAATGTCCAAACCTTAAATTCCATAACCAACTATCCTTGTGGTCGACAACATTTTTTAGACATTGTACTTCAGTCGAACTGATCATGGTCTTAAATGTCACGTTCTTCGACAGAGGAGATTTTAATACCAAATTGTTTTTAGTGTCAAACAATTTTAAAACTCCATCTTTCATGACAACTGAGAAACCTTTTTCGACTAGTTGTCTAACACATTTAGCAAGTTACACTTTATTCTAGGTACATAGAGAACATTTTTGATCATAGATTTCCCTCCATTATTCATTTGAAAGACTATGTTGCCAGTACCATCTGCTTGCAATGAACTATTATCAGCAAGTTTTACCTTGCTCTTCTTCGACTCGTTAAAATCTTGTAACCACTCCTTTCGACCAGTCATGTTCCTCGAACAGCCTGAGTCGAGAAACCAGATATTAGATTCAGCATGGTTATCTATAATTGCAGTCATAACCACCATAGCACCTTCCAAATCATCTGAATCTTAGTGTGCAAGGTTCGCTTCTTCGTCCTTTCCCGTCGATCCCTTATCTTTTTTGTACCAACAATTCTTGGCTATGTGACTTCACTTTTCACAGTTATAGCACTGCACACCTTTTTTATCTTCTTTATCCTTTCGATAATTTCCTCCTCCTCTTTTGGAGGATTCAAAAGCTCTGTCTTCGACCTGGTGCTTGTGAGGGATCAACCAAGACTTATTTCCATGAGTCTTGTCAACTTTACCTTTGAATTTTTTGGAATCACCATTCTTTTTCCATGACTGAGCTTGCAGTGCCTGTATCGAGTCCAAACCTCCTTTTCTTTCGATAATCTTCATCTCATGTACCTCCAAAGAACCAACCAAATTATCTACTTTTAGGGTTTCAAGTTTGTTGGATTCTTGAATAGCTACGATAATGTGATCAAAGTAAGAGGTTAACATTCTCATTACCTTCTCAACTATCATCTTAATAGTTATGGTTTCACCATAACCCTTCATGAGATGGACGAGTTTCTGAACCTTCGACACACATTCTGCAATTATTTCGTCTTCTCCCATCGACAACAACTCATATTGTCGATACAAGGTTTGCAGCTTGACAACCTTGACTTTCTCACCTCCTTCATAATACTTCACCAAAATATCTCATACCTCCTTCGCCATTTCAGCATGAGAGATTCTGTCAAAGTTAGTAGCATCAACCTCCGTATGAATACAATAAACAACCTTGCAATCTTTCTTCTTGACTTCGTTGTGGGCTTTTTTCTATTCGTCGGTTGCATTTGCAGCCAATGCAGGAACGCCGTCGGTAACCACTTCTAAAATTTCATGGTAGCCAAACAAGGATTGCATCTGTTTTTTTCCATCAAATCCAATTCTTGTCGTTAAGCATTGGAAGAGAATTCATAATGCCCTTATCACTAGCCATATTCGCAGCAGTTGATTCACTTTCCCTGAAGACATGATCTCTGATGTGAAATTCTTGAAAACTCGATCAAGAACAATAACTGAAAGCTCTGGATACCAATTTGTTAATGTTTGAGACATTTTTAATGAGGAGAGAAAGAGAAAATAATAAAAGAAATAAATCTTCTTTTATTCACTTAATGAATTGTACAAAATAAAAATACATACTATAACTATTTATATATAATTCTAATTAGATTTAGGCTAACACAACTTAGATTATATTTAAATATTAAATCTAATCAAATCTAATCTAATGTATTTTAACATTTCAATATTTTTAACCCGCTTTCCTCTTTTTCCAATTTATAATTTATATTTTTTTTCAACATTTATGTTTTGTTAGATAAAAAAATTTGGTTAAGTTAAATTAATATGTAATTAAGTAATTATGTAATTGACATAAAAAATGTCATATTAACTTTTGATCTCCCACTAACTTCTAAAATAAAACAAATATAACACTATTAATAGTATATATTACATCTTCGTAAGTAATATTTATTGAAATTTATATTACATATCCATAGTAATATAAATGTACACTATATATACAATTAGTTTTTTTTTACAAGTATATACAATTAGTTTTGAAAGTTATTCAATAGATGATATTGTCTAAGACAAAAACAACTTTTGAAAGTTATAATGAGTTTTTCTTCTTATAATACCTTTTAAACTACTTTGGATGCAATAATTTCAATCCTTTTATACTTCCATATATATGTTACATATCATACAGTTCAAATCATACTTAAGTCTTTTGACAGGTTCTCATTGTCGTAATGTAATTTCAACTCATGTAGATAGGGTCTTAACTTAAGAATTTCAATTGTTACCAAACTGGTTCACATCATTTCCATTCAACAGCACCTTTCAATGCTGCCCTTTCAAAGAATCATAAGTTCCAGTAAGCAAGTCCTTTCAATGCTGCTATTTCATCAGTAATAAAAATATCTAATGCAATCTGATATTACTCACCACCAACACAGAACAGAATAATTCTGTGATTTATCTTTTACCTTCAACCACCTTTTGTCACAGCTACTGATCAAAAACATAACATTTTTAATGAACCCGAATGTCTGATGCTCTTGCATTATACTGAACTTTTCCATGATACTGCCATTTTAAGGTTAACGATCCTTTTGCATGTCTATCTTCATCAACACTGTGATTTCTATTGTACATAATAGTTATATTTTCTTTTGGTTTGTATTTGTGTTGGAAGACATGCAATTGTCAATTGCAGAACTGACAAACCTCACATTAATTGAGATTGAGAATATGATGCAATCAAATAGAAGAAGCTTGCGTGAATTCAAAGATATGTCGTTTCCAGATTTGTATATAACGCGACATGTCGGCAATAGACTGATTTTTGATGAACGTGATTACGATGCTGATTTAGAGCGACAAAACTTCCAGAATCTATTTACATCTCTAACAGGTATTTCCTCATTATTCAAATCATCAATGTTTTCATTAAACTACTGTTGTATTGATTCTTTTCATTTGACCGTCAAGATGAGCAACGTGCAATCTTTGAAACCATAATGGACGCCGTCAAGAAACAAAACGGAGGGGTGTTTTTTTTACATGGATACGGCGGAACCGGTAAAACGTTTATCTGGAGGACATTATCAAGTGCACTTCGTTCAGATAAAAAAATTGTTCTGGCTGTTGCTTCAAGTGGCATAGCTTCCTTATTATTGCCAGGTGGTAGAACAGCCCATTCAAAGTTCAAAATTCTCATTCCAACGCTTGACAACTCTACTTGCAATGTTGACAAAGACTCTGAGCATTCACAGTTATTCGAAGCTACTGATGTCATAATATGGGACGAAGCACCCATGGCTCATAAGAATTGTTTTGAGGCCTTGGATAAGACCCTTAAGGATGTCATGAGCGATAAGGGTTTTGCAAATACAATTTTTGGTGGCAAGGTAGTTATATTTGGAGGAGATTTTCGACAGATACTTCCAGTTGTTCCAAGAGCAGGCCGTTCTGATATTGTTCATGCTTCCATTTGTTCTTCTTATGTGTGGGACTATTGCCAAGTCTTAACACTAACCAAAAACATGAGACTAAAGAATGGGAGGGACGGTACAACTTTTGAGGAACTTGCAGAATTCTATAAATGGATATTAAATGTTGGCGACAGTAAAATATGTGAACCTAACGATGGATTAGCTGATATAGAAATTCCTCTGGATTTGTTAATTTACAATTTTGAGGATCCAATAAGAGCTATAGTTGAAAGCACATACCCAAATTTTCTTGTCGACTTTCAAAATGTAGAATTTCTACAAGGAAAAGCAATACTTGCTTCAACCATTGAAGTTGTTGATAAAATTAATCATTACGTGTTAGACATGATACCGGGTAAACTATTTTTTCTTTTGATGTTTATTTTCGTGTAGATGTTTCGTTATTAAATTATTCTTGAAAAAACATTATGGATTGATTCGCGTTTTCCCATTTCTTAGGTGAGGACAAAGAGTATTTGAGTTTTGATTCGATTGATAGAACTGATTCAAGTTACACCGAAGCCTATGAATGTCTTACTCCAGAATTTCTTAGCAAGCTTAGGACTTCAGGTGTCCCAAATCACAAACTCAGATTAAAGGTTGGTACACCAATAATGCTTATGAGGAATTTGGACCAAAACGATGGTTTGTGTAACGGAACTAGACTAATTGTTACAAGGTTGACAAATCACGTTATTGAGGCAAAGATCATGTCTGGTAAGAATGTTGGTAACATCTTTTACATCCCTCGAATGTCTATGTCACCTTCCGAGTCACCGTGGCCATTTAAGTTGATTAGGAGACAGTTCCCAATTATTGTGTCGTACGCAATGACAATTAATAAGTCTCAAGGCCAATCACTTGATACAGTTGGATTGTATTTGCCTACTCCTGTATTCAGTCATGGTCAGTTGTATGTAGCCATTTCAAGAGTTACAAGCAAAAGTGGTCTGAAGATCTTAATACATGATAGTATGAATGTATCAACATCTATCACTACAAATGTTGTATACAAAGAAGTTTTCCAATCTCTTTGTTGATCAATAAGTACATAATAACAAATATTTTCTTTAATATAAATTGTTTCCGTAAATGCTGTCTAATTTTTGCATAATTTATTGTGCGGGTCAAAAAGTTGAAAACATCGTTTCCAAGCTGGTTGTGTTGTATCTGAAGACTCGTGATAGTTTCTAATTTTGAAGAGTCATCACAGTTTCTTATTTTGTTACACAATCATGATTTCAGTTTACATTTTTTAATGTTGTCAAATAAGTTTGATACACTAAATTTGGCCGAATTAGATGAACTTTTATTGAATTACATAAAAACGAATTTACTGTTACATGACAACATTAGTTCCACGTTTTATGAATTCTCGACCGGCCCCGTGCGACAGCACGGGTTATCGACTAGTATCATTAATATTAGTTGGCACAAACACGTTAGGCACAAACATGTGTCATTATCTTGTGAATAACTAATAAATCCCACGTGGTTATGCACAAATGTATATGTTCTCCTTTACATATTAGTGACATGATTATGAAAGTTTTTTTTGAAGAATTAATTGTGATAAAGCCCATAAAAAACAAAGAAATGATGCAGTAGAGTGAATGTCTAATATTTAGGTAGGATTAGTATTCTCATTGGCTTATAGATTTTTAGAGCAGGTTAATTGTTTAATAAGAAAATATTTAAATAGTTAAATAGTTAAATGGTTTCTTAATCTTCTCCTGTATTCATGGCGTTCCATTTATGATCACCCTTACCTCTATTATTGAGACTATCAGTGTGTTGAAACTGGTATCACGGTGGATCAGTTCTGTCTCAAGTATGCCTTTACCGAGAAGCTCATCTCCATCCATGACATCTCTTCATCCAACTTTGAACCCATAACTCCATGAAGCTTCTTCCCATTGCTAAAGTTTGATTTCAACTTATGTTAACCAACTTTCACCCACGAGGATAAAATAATAACTTTCTGTCCTATGATGACAATTATTTATTTTCTACTAAAAAATGTCAGGGTCAATCTTCCCTAAACCATCTTCAACTTTCTAAAGGACTCAGTCGCTACTTCCAGAAGCCAGTATAAGTCTTCCATGCCCTTTGGAAGAGTTTTGTCTGAACTTTTCTATAGGGATGAGATTGTAGGATTTTTTAGGAGGGTTAGACCAGGACCGGATGATTCGCTGGTGGACAAGAGATGTGAAGACTTTAGAGCCTAGTTGGATGAATAGTTGGATGTCCTGGGTGGTTGTCAGTTGTTTGTTGCTTTTGGGGTTGTTTGGTTTTTTTTGCTCCCTTTATGTTGAATCTCGTTTTGTACCTCCCCCCTCCACATTAATGAATGTAATATTTTTCCTTGATAATATTCTTTTGCCCTATTATTTGCTTGACATTCATCTTTTTGGCTGAATATCTGAATTAACAGAATCTTTATCTTTTAAAAATCAAATTAAATTTTTTGTCATTTAAATCTTTTTTATTTCTGACAAAGGGGGAGAAAGAGTATATGATTTTCATAGTATTTAATCTCAGAATCTTTAACCCAAACATGATATAATTCTTTTTCTTCTAACCATATGTTTGATGTTGGATTCAGGATTTGTGAAAGTTTACTGATTTTCATAGACAAGTTAATTGGCAATCAGAAGACTATCATCGAGCATCAGAAGACTTGGTCAAGATGCATGAAGTATGCTCTGATGAGCTAAGCATCTAGGAAGAATGTATTCTTCAGAAGTTATGAACCTTCTGAGTGAATTAAGTTTGATCTAGACTCTGATACAACGTATGTTTCAGAAGTTGTGAACTTCCTGAAAATATGGTTAAATCAAGCTCTGATACCCCACACTGTTCAAAAGTTATGAATTGTCTGAAAGTAAGGTAGTCGTGTTTGGATAACACCTATTGTTCAGAAGCTGTGAATTTTCTGAAGGTATGGTGATCAGACTCTAACGCTTCAGATGTTGTGAACTTTCAGGAAGCATGATAAAGTTGATCTGATACTAAGCATTTTTCAGAAGTTGTGAACTATATGAAAGAATGTTAACGTCTGCTCTAATACCACGAAGCTGTTCAGAAGTTATAAACTATATGAAAGTTTTATAACCAGTTTCTGGTAAACCAGACTCTGATACTTCAGAAGTTGTGAACTTTCTGGAAGTATAATAAGTCTGATTTCAATTAGGTATCATTCATAGGTTGTGGACCTTCTGAAGATTTAATCAAAAGACATGGTCTAAATACATTGTCTAAGACGTGATCTAAGACATGTTATAAGACATGGTTAGAAGATATGATCTAAGACATTATCTAAGACATGGTCCAAAGACATGGTCTAAGACATGATCTAAGACATGGTCTAAGATATGTTTAGAAGACATGATCTAAAGACATGGTCTAAAAAATGGTCAGAAGACATGATCTAAGACATGTTATAAGACATGGTCAGAAGACATGATCAAGGACATGGTCAGTCAAGCAACGGTTCAGGTGTTGAACCTTTTGATGACATGATGCTTTACACCTTCTGGTGGCATGATCAAGTTTTTAGAAGAACCAGAAATTTAGTTCTGATGTTTGATGCAAGGCATCAAGACAGTTACTAAATTATTTCTAATACTTCATAGATAGTAAGCTAGGTTCTGAGATAAAGACCAAACAGTTCTAGTCATACTCTGATGAGACGTCAATGAGGAAATATTCCTTCTCAATTTTACCTTTTATACAACAAAATTTATTTTATGAGTCTTGGACTCAGGGAGAGACTCTAAACAAGCATAAATGAGAATTTGGATATGACAGATTCAGGGGGAGCTGATTAGCTTTTCTGAATTTTTGTTTTATGGTTATTATCCTATATGAATTGTTCTATCAAAATTAGTGGGATACACGTGCGTCCGCACGGGTACTGGTCTGGTACGCACGATTTTGTTTTCAAAATGTAATAGAAATATAAATAAGAAAACAAAACTGATTTACGAAAAAAACTATTATTTTTAAAGAAATACATATTTTTAAAATAAAAATAAAATTATTTTACCAAAATTGTTATGTCAATAATTTATTTCGATTTTCCATATATTATCTTAAAAATATTGTATCTTAAATGAAAAATAATTTCAAAATAGAAATATTAGAAACATAAATTTTTTTAAAATTACTCATTTTTCCCGTGGTTGAATTCATACATTATCTTTAATTGTATAAACATGTAATTAGATGTAGGTTCGCATGAATTATGGTGTGGTTACCCGTGCATTCACACTGTACTGGTATGTATCTCGTACGTTCGCACAGTACTGGTGTCGTACGCATGCTTTTGTTGTTAAAATGTAATAAAAATATAAATAAGAAAAACAAATATATTTTACCTGAATAATTTATTATTTATAAAAGAAATACATATTATTAAAATAAAAACAAAAATGTTAGACCAAATTTGTTTTACATCAATAATATATATTTCAATTTCCTATGTATTATCTTTTAAAAATTGTATCTTAAATGAAAAAAAAATTCAAAATAAAAATATTAGAAACATAAATAATTTAAAAATAACTTTTTTCCATGTTTGAATTGATACATTATTTTCCGGCATAATTATCCGTACGTTTATACAATACTGATGTGTTATTCGTGCGTTCGCATGACTACTGGTGTGTGTTACCCATGCATTCGCACGGTACAGTTGTATTACTCGTGCGTTAGCATAGATATTGATATGTTATATAATGAATTGATAAATTTCTATTATTCAATATTTTAATAGATAATTTCATTTTGAACTCTACTCACCCCATGCTTTAGTTCAAATTTTTTTATAATAATAATAGTTGAAAAACTATTGAAACTTATACATGTATTAGATAAATTAAATCGATTTAATATGTAAAAGAAATTCAAAAATATTAAGAATAAAATATACATTAATGCTCTAAATAATAAACATGCATTTTAGTGTCAAACAATAATATCACATGTTTGCTGTCAAAATTAAAATATAAAATCAAAATCAAAATCAAAATATAATCACCACCAAAAATAACCAGTTGCGGATTAGCCATCACTTATGTGTAACATTTTTTTCTTTCCCCAACACTTATAGTAAATTATGAAGTTGCATAATGAGTCTTGATGCAAACAAAAATTTTCTGCAAAAAATTTATCTTACATAAGTTAGGTCACATCAAAACTTGCATAGAATGTAGAAAATATAAAAGAAAATTGTCATTATATCAATTTGTAGAACTGAAACTCTATAACATTATTGTGAATCCGAAAAACACTTCACAACATAAAAACTATCTAAAACAATATTGTATATTTAAAAAGGGTATGTGATCATACATTTTGTTAATTAAAATAGACATTGTGGACCATATTTGGCGTGTGCATCTCACTAAATAATACACAAAATTAAAGGTTATATTTAAAGTCCAATAGTCACAAGAGAAAAAACTGTAGCAATAATAATTGAAACTGTAACATTTCACACTTGATTGGTGTTGAATGTGGAAAAAATAACTTTTGTAATATGTTACAATCTTTGGTGATAGTAATACATTAGATTCCAAGCCGAAGTGAAGTAATAAATTTACCCACAACCCATCCATTGATCTCTTGCAACAATTAATCTTCAAAATGGTTGCGATAAAACAACATGGCGATAAAACAACATATTACAGTTTCAATTATTATTGCTACAATTTTTTCTCTTGTGACTATTGGACTTTAAATATAACCTTTAATTTTGTGTGTTATTTAGTGAGATGCACACGCCAAATATGGTCCACAATGTCAATTTTAATTAACAAAACGTATGACCACATACCCTTTTTAAATATACAATATTGTTTTAGATAGTTTTTATGTTGTGAAGTGTTTTTCGGATTCACAATAATGTTATAGAGTTTCAGTTGTACAAATTGATATAATGACAATTTTCTTTTATATTTTCTACATTCTATGCAAGTTTTGATGTGACCTAACTTATGTAAGATAAATTTTTTGCAGAAAATTTTTGTTTGCATCAAGACTCATTATGCAACTTCATAATTTACTATAAGTGTTGGGGAAAGAAAAAAATGTTACACATAAGTGATGGCTAACACTCTTTCCGCAACTGGTTATTTTTGGTGGTGATTATATTTTGATTTTGATTTTGATTTTATATTTTAACTTTGACAGCAAACATGTGATATTATTGTTTGACACTAAAATGCATGTTTATTATTTAGAGCATTAATGTATATTTTATTGTTAATATTTTTGAATTTCTTTTACATATTAAATCGATTTAATTTATCTAATACATGTATAAGTTTCAATAGTTTTTCAACTATTATTATTATAAAAAAAAATTTGAACTAAAGCATGGGGTGAGTAGAGTTCAAAATGAAATTATCTATTAAAATATTGAATAATAGAAATTTATCAATTCAGTATATAACATATCAATATCCATGCTAACGCACGAGTAATACAACTGTACCGTGCGAATGCATGAGTAACACACACCAGTAGTCATGCGAACGAACAGGTAACACATCAGTATTGTATAAACGTACGGATAATTATGCCGGAAAATAATGTATCAATTCAAACATGGAAAAAAGTTATTTTTAAATTATTTATGTTTCTAATATTTTTATTTTGAATTTTTTTTTCATTTAAGATACAATTTTTAAAAGATAATACATAGAAAATTGAAATATATATTATTGATGTAAAACAAATTTGGTCAAACATTTTTGTTTTTATTTTAATAATATGTATTTGTTTTATAAATAATAAATTATTCTGGTAAAATATATTTGTTTTTCTTATTTATATTTTTATTACATTTTAACAACAAAAGCATGCGTACGACACCAGTACTGTGCGAACGTACGAGATACATACCAGTACAGTGTGAATGCACGGGTAACCACATCATAATTCATGCGAACCTACATCTAATTACATGTTTATACAATTAAAGATAATGTATGAATTCAACCACGGGAAAAATGAGTAATTTTTAAATTTTTTATGTTTCTAATATTTCTATTTTGAAATTATTTTTCATTTAAGATACAATATTTTTAAGATGATATATGGAAAATCGAAATAAATTATTGACATAACAATTTTGGTAAAATAAATTTTTTTTTTATTTTAAAAATATGTATTTCTTTAAAAATAATAATTTTTTTTGTAAATCAGTTTTGTTTTCTTATTTATATTTCTATTACATTTTGAAAACAAAAGCGTGCGTACCAGACCAGTACCCGTGCGAACGCACGTGTATCCCACTAATTTTGATAGAACAATTCATATAGGATAATAACCATAAAACAAAAATTCAGAAAAGCTAATCAGCTCCCCCTGAATCTGTAATATCCAAATTCTCATTTATGCTTGTTTAGAGTCTCTCCCTGAGTCCAAGACTCATAAAATAAATTCTGTTGTATAGAAGGTAAAATTTAGAAGGAATATTTCCTCATTGACGTCTCATCAGAGTATGACTAGAACTGTTTAGTCTTTATCTCAGAACCTGGCTTACTATCTATGAAGTATTAGAACATATTTAGTAACTGTCTTGATGCCTTGCATCAAACATCAGAACTAAATTTCTGGTTCTTCTAAAAACTTTATCATGCCACCAAAAGGTGCAAAGCGTCATGTCATCAAAAGGTTCAACACCTGAACCGTTGCTTGACTGACCATGTCCTTGATCATGTCGTCTGACCATGTCTTATAACATGTCTTAGATCATGTCTTCTGACCATTTCTTAGACCACGTCTTTAGATCATGTCTTCTAAACATATCTTAGACCATGTCTTAGACCATGTCTTAGATCATGTCTTAGGCCATGTCTTAGACCATGTCTTCTGACCATGTCTTAGATAATGTCTTAGATCATATCTTCTGGCCATGTCTTATAACATGTCTTAGATCACGTCTTAGACAACGTATTTAGACCATGTCTTTTGATCAAATCTTCAGAAGGTCCACAACCTATGAATGATACCTAATTGAAATCAGACTTACTATACTTCCAGAAAGTTCACAACTTCTGAAGTATCAGAGTCTGGTTTACCAGAAACTGGTTACAAAACTTTCATATAGTTTATAACTTCTGAACAACTTCGTGGTATCAGAGCAAATGTTACCAGAGCAGACGTTAACATTCTTTCATATAGTTCACAACTTCTGAAAAATGCTTAGTATCAGATCAACTTTATCATGCTTCCTGAAAGTTCACAACATCTGAAGCGTTAGAGTCTGATCACCATACCTTCAGAAAATTCACAGCTTCTGAACAACAGGTGTTATCAAAACACGACTACCTTACTTTCAGACAATTCATAACTTTTGAACAGTGTGGGGTATCAGAGCTTGATTTAACCATATTTTCAGGAAGTTCACAACTTCTGAAACATACGTTGTATCAGAGTCTAGATCAAACTTAATTCACTCAGAAGGTTCATAACTTCTGAAGAATACATTCTTCCTAGATGCTTAGCTCATCAGAGCATACTTCATGCATCTTGACCAAGTCTTCTGATGCTCGATGATAGTCTTCTGATTGCCAATTAACTTGTCTATGAAAATCAGTAAACTTTCACAAATCCTGAATCCAACATCAAACATATGGTTAGAAGAAAAAGAATTATATCATGTTTGGGTTAAAGATTCTGAGATTAAATACTATGAAAATCATATACTCTTTCTCCCCCTTTGTCAGAAATCAAAAAGATTTAAATGACAAAAAATTTAATTTGATTTTTAAAAGATAAAGATTCTGTTAATTCAGATATTCAGCCAAAAAGATGAATGTCAAGCAAATAATAGGGCAAAAGAATACTATCAAGGAAAAATATTACATTCATTAATGTGGAGGGGGGAGGTACAAAACGAGATTCAACATAAAGGGAGCAAAAAAAAACCAAAGAACCCCAAAAGCAACAAACAACTGACAACCACCCAGGAGAACCAACCATTCATCCAACTAGGCTCTAAAGTCTTCACATCTCTTGTCCACCAGCGAATCATCCGGTCCTGGTCTAACCCTCCTAAAAAAATCCTACAATCTCATCCCTATAGAAAAGTTCAGACAAAACTCTTCCAAAGGGTATGGAAGACTTATGCTGGCTTCTGGAAGTAGCGACTGAGTCCTTTAGAAAGTTGAAGATGGTTTAGGGAAGATTGACCCTGACATTTTTTAGTAGAAAATAAATAATTGTCATCATAGGACAGAAAGTTATTATTTTATCCTCGTGGGTAAAAGATGGTTAACATAAGTTGAAATCAAACTTTAGCAATGGGAAGAAGCTTCATGGAGTTATGGGTTCAAAGTTGGATGAAGAGATGTCATGGATGGAGATGAGTTTCTCGGTAAAGGCATACTTGAGACAGAACTGATCCACCGTGATACCAGTTTCAACACACTGATAGCCTCAATAATAGAGGTAAGGGTGATCATAAATGGAACGCCATGAATATAGATGAAGATTAAGAAACCATCATCACTCATAGAAGCATACTTCCAAAAAGTCTTTATAAGGTTTGGATAGATGGGTCCATGCAGCATTGTAAAGTATCTAGACCAACCTTGTATTTGTATGCTCAAGGATATGTTAAGACCTGCAGCCCTCAGTTGAGGAAGGTTAAGCCGTCTCTCAGCAATGACCTCCAGGATTTCCTCATTTCAACAGAAAGTTTTTGAAAACACAATGACTCAAAAATAAGAAGGATGGAGAAGAGAAATAGAAGAGATGAAGTAGCAGATAATGAAGAGTGAGAGCAGGCTGAAGCAGTATAAATAGGATAAATGAAGCTTGATTGAAAGGAGAAATGATTTGGTTCAGAGGACAATCATACTTGAGATACACAAAATAATTAATGTATGAGCCAAACAAAGAGTGGGATAATTGAAAAGAAAAATCTGACATGGGGTAAAGCGTGAGGATTTTCATGTAATCACAAGATTATCTCGTTTCCCGATGTGTCATATTACGTACTAGGTGTGCTTCAGATAAGACATCTGTCTTAAATTGAATTTTCAACCTTCACTTTCCTAACACTTCATTTAATGAAGTAACCTCTTCAATTTCCAATGGAAAAAGATTTTCTCATGAGAATATTCTGACCCTGGATACTTCTGATATACGAGAACTTCACTTGTCAGAAGTCTCACATATCAGAAGTCACAAAAACAAATTAAGCTTTAGAAGCTCATTTTCCCATTCTGGAAAACATCATTCTGAGATCACATCTTTTTCATTCTATACATATAACCATGTTCAGGTGCTTTAGAATGAAAACAAATTTATCTTCAACAAGGGGTTTTGTAAAGATATCAGCCATTGATGGTCTGGCTCAATAAATTTTAGAGGAAGAACTCCCTTCTAGACATAGTATCTAATAAAGTGATGTTTGATCTCAATATTCTTAGTCCTAGAATGTAAAATGGGATTTTTGGACAAGCAAATAGCAGAAGTATTGTCACAGAAGATAGGAATGTTACCCTCAAATATTTTATAATATTCCAGCGTACTCTTCATCCAGAAGCAAATATGTATTCGGCTTCTACAATTGAGAGCATTATTGTAGATTGCCTCTTGTTGGACCATGAGATTAAGTTCTCCCCCAGAAACTGTTAGCTTCCAGAAGTATTTTTCCTCTCAAGTCTAACACCAGCGTAATTAGCATCACAATAACCTACTAATTTGTATTCACTTGATTTTCTATTACACAAACCAAGGTTAGTAGTACCTTTCAAATACCTAAAAATCATTTAGATAGTAGTCAAGTGAGATTCTCTAGGACCTAATTGGAAGCAAGCACATAAGCATAGACTGAATAGAATACTAGGTCTAGAAGAAGTTAAATACAATAGAGAGCCTATCATACCTCTGTACATCTTCTGATCAACTTTACCACTTACCTCGTTCTTCTCCAGAACACAAGTGGGATGCATAAGAGTCTTAGCTATCTTGCATTCAGACAAGTTGAACTTCTTTAGAAGTTCTTTGGTATACTTGCTCTGATGAATGAGAGTTTCTTATGATCCTTGATTTATCTAGATTCCTAGAAACAACTTGAGTTCTCCCATTTGGCTCATCTCAAACTCAGTCTGCATAGACTTAGCAAACTCTTCACACAAAGTGGCATTAATAGAACCAAATATAATATCATCAACATATATTTGAATCACTAGAATGTCATTTTTGAAAGACTTACAAAATAAGGTGGTATCAACCTTTCCTCTAGTGAAGTCATTTTCTAAAAGAAAATTGCTTAATCTCTCATTTGTTTTAGACCGTACAATAATTTCTAAAGTTTGAAAACAAAATCTAGGTTTTTAAGATCTTCAAAACCAGGAGGTTGGTGTACATACACTTCCTCAGTTATGTAACCATTCAAAAATGCACTTTTAACATCCATCTGATACAAGACGATGTTGTGATCAACAACAAAGGAAATTAATAGACGAATAGAATCTAACCTAGCAACTAGTGTAAATGTTTTTGTATAGTCAATCCCTTCTTGCTGACTATACCTTTATGCAACCAATCAAGCCTTGTTTCTTACCACATCTCCCTTCTCATTGAACTTGTTTCTGAAGACCCACTTAGTTCCAAGTATGTGGGTTCCTTTTGGTCTAGACACTAGATCCCAAACATCATTCACTGAGAATTGACTGAGTTCTTTATGCATGGCTAGAATCCAATCTTTCTCCAGCAACGCTTCATCAATATATGTACGCTCTATCATGGAAACCAAACCTAGAAGCATATATTCAGATGGTTTGATACATGATCTAGTTCTGACAGGTTCGATCTTGTCACCCAGAATCAATTCCTTAGAATAATATAATCTACGTATGTGCTTCCTCAGAAGTGTTTGTGCTTCAACAACTTTTGGTTGAGAATCTTCTGAGTCTTTGACCCCCTGTTCTTCTGTAGCAGCTTCATTACTTTCAGCGCCTGAATAGGTAATCTATATATCTGCAAACCTTTTAACTAGCTTTGACTTTTCAAGGTCAAGCTTATCATCAAATCTAAAATTGATTGATTCTTCAACAATAAGTGTTTCATTTTTGTATACTCTGTAGCCTTTTGAGCACTCAGAATATCCTAACGTGATACAACTTTGAGCTTTAGAATCAAACTTATTAATATTCTCTTTAGTATTCAAGATAAAACAAGAACATCCAAACGGATAAAAGTAAAAAATATTGGGCTTCTTGTTCTTCTACAACTCATAGGGAGTCTTACCCATAATTTTCTCAACTACCCCTACCTTATCTCTCCACCAACTGATCTAATTTGATCAGATATAATTAAATCTCAGCCGCCCATTCCATTTTCTTAACACATCAAACCTCAAGATTCTAATTACTTCTTTGCTTTTCTTTTTTGACATTAAAGTTTATATGGAAAATTTGAGAATTCCAAACTAAGGTACATTCCCTAAAATTGGCTGCAAACTTTTAAATATACAATATTGTTTTAGATAGTTTTTATGTTGTGAAGTGTTTTTCGGATTCACAATAATGTTATAGAGTTTCAGTTCTACAAATTGATATAATGACAATTTTCTTTTATATTTTCTACATTGTATGCAAGTTTTGATGTGACCTAACTTATGTAAGATAAATTTTTTTCAGAAAATTTTTGTTTGCATCAAGACTCATTATGCAACTTCATAATTTACTATAAGTGTTGGGGAAAGAAAAAAATGTTACACATAAGTGATGGCTAAAACTCTATCCGCAACTGGTTATTTTTGGTGGTGATTATATTTTGATTTTGATTTTGATTTTATATTTTAATTTTGACAGCAAACATGTGATATTATTGTTTGATACTAAAATGCATGTTTATTTTTAGAGCATTAATGTATATTTTATTGTTAATATTTTTGAATTTCTTTTACATATAAGTGTAAGGAAATAATAATTGAAGCATTAATATACACTTTTTATTGATATTTAAAATAATTTAAGTGAGACAAACATATATAAAATAAATTTATTACTAATCTACACATTTTATGTACAAATATATATATATATATATATATATATATATATATATATATATATATATATATATATATATATATATATATATATATATATATATATATATATATATATATATATATATATATATATACTAACGCACGAGTAATACAACAGTACCGTACGAATGCACGGATAACACATATCAGTAGTTGTGCAAACGCACGGATAACATATCAGTATTGTGTAAACACACTAATAATCATACTAGAAAATAATGTATCAAACCAAACATGGGAAAAAAGTTGTTTTTAAATTATTTATGTTTCTAATATTTTTATTTTAAATATTTTTTCATTTAAGATACAATTTTTTAAAAGATAATACATGGAAAATTGAAATATATATTATTGATGTAAAACAAATTTGATAAAACATTTTTGTTTTTATTTTAATAATATGTATTTCTTTTATAAATAATAAATTATTCTGGTAAAATATATTTGTTTTTCTTATTTATATTTTTATTACATTTTAAAATTAAAAGCATGCGTACGACACCAATATCGTGCGAACGTATAGGATACACACCAGTACAATGTGAATGCATGGATAATTACACTATAATTCGTGCGAACCTACAGCTAATTACATGTTTTATACAATTAAAAAAAAACATAATGTATTAATTCAATCACGGGAAAAATGAGTAATTTTAAGAAAATTTATGTTTCTAATACTTTTATTTTGAAATTATTTTTCATTTAAGATATAATATTTTTAAGATAATATATGGAAAATTAAAATATATTATTGACGTAAAACAATTTTGGTAAAATAATTTTATTTTTATTTTAAAAATATGTATTTCTTTTGAAAATAATAATTTTTTTTGTAAATCAATTTTATTTTTCTTATTTATATTTCTATTACATTTTGAAAACAAAAACGTGCGTACCAGATCAGTACCCGTGCGGACGCACGTGTATCTCACTAATTTTGATAGAACAATTTATATAGGGTAATCACCATAAAACACAAACTCAGAAAAGCTAATCAGCTCCCCCTGAATCTGTAATACCCAAATTTTATGATAGACTATATGATGTAGAATAGTGATTAGTCCAAAAGATCTAGCTTTCCTTGATTTATTCTCCTGATGGAATATTTCCGATGTTGAGAAGATGAGCGCATATTCCATGAAGTATCTGAGTCTTCAGAATATTGACTTTGTCTTCAGAATTAGTAGCAGCAACTTTTATGATGAACAAATCATGACTTTTGATCTAGAAGTAAAAGCTTTTATTTGATGTATTCAGAATCTTGACTTTGTCTTAAGAGTTGGAAGCAACAGCTCCTTTGACGAACAAATCTTAACTTCTGATCTTTGAAGCAAAAGCTTGTTTCTAATGAAATCTTGATTTCTGATCTTGAAGCAGAAGCTCTAACATAAATCCTTTCTTCTATAACACTTGTGACTTCTGAAGCAACAATTTATTGAGAAGTACACATGAGATCCTCTTTCTGGCGAACATTCAGCATTCTTCAGAACTACTAATGTTTCTTGACAAGAGGATGCAAATAGTCTTTCTGACGCGTGCTTAGCAAATTTATGATGGGTGCCTAAGCACCCTTACCTGTACCTGTTCCTGCAGTTTTAGTAAAAATAAATCTGTCAGTTGAAAAATATATTATCCTTTTAAATTTTTAACAAAATTGACAAAATTTCAAATATTTTACTATTGAGTTAGGAAATAAATGAATACTTATATTAAAACGTGTAATAGTTTTATCGTGATGTACTTTTTAAATAGATATACATATATTTTTTATATGGTGACATAAATTTATATATATATATATATATATATATATATATATATATATATATATATATATATTGTGCTTGTATGGGATGGGGTGGGTGCTAAAGTACCCGTACGCG
Organism: Vicia faba; assembly: GCA_948472305.1. Lineage (NCBI taxonomy): Eukaryota > Viridiplantae > Streptophyta > Magnoliopsida > Fabales > Fabaceae > Vicia > Vicia faba. Next base: position 698,282,196 of record OX451736.1, read on the forward strand.
CATCCATACCTTCTTATTTAATGGGTAATTATATGTGTCCATGCTCGTATCCATTTTGTGGGTTTTTATCCTACCTATTTCTGGATATTATTTGTGGGTGTCCATTGGGTATGTGTATAATTTCCATCCCTACACATGCATGGCGTTTACAACAACACATGTGAATCTTTGTGTTGGGGCCTTGATCCCTTCGCTCGTATCCCAAAATTGTCGTTACCTTACACAATCACAACGAAATACATATTTTATAACTTTTAATATTTAATTAATAATTGGGAACTTATTCTACTTCCGAGAAAGCTTATTATATAGAAACAACGTCAAATGCAGATTTAAAAAAGACAACAAGGTGTATTGGCCACCATTTATTATTCTTGTTTTATTTTTTTAAAATCAACCAGTTTTGAGCAGTTGGACGTTCATGCTTCTCAGTTGTTGGTTAGAGACACAACATGGATTTACATTTCCTTGCCTTCTCCTTGGTCTCGCTTGAGTGCTTGATATATTCTCTTTTCACCTTTGAGATCGACATTGATTGTGACCGACTCTCCTTGAAGATTATGGTATTTGATCTTGAGATAGACCAGTGAGGCTACAACGTCCATGGTGGATGTGGATGGTCTTTTAAGAATGCAAATGTAAACACTTTTGTAACGAACTACAAGGAACTATGAGCTAACGGATAAAGCATTATTCCCCTCTCCTACATATATCATTAACTCCTCATACCCCGATGGACGACTTGTCGTACCATTAAACACCTGTAAATATGAGCCTTTTTACGACCCTAAACTTCCTTTATTAAGGCCCATCTTATCAAACAGCTTAGAGTACATGATACCGTACGAGCTATCGTTGTCGGCCATAATTTAGGAGACATTAAAATGTTAGTTTTTATCGCTAAGGGGAAGATTTCATTTGGGGTTCCGGGACTTTATCACATTCCTGAAAACCTAGCATTGGACGGTCATGGGTTTTTTTCGTTTACCTCCATCCTTCTTATGGGTAGCTAGCACCCCGAGGATCTTTCTTTAAGTCATTCCTTTGGAAGGGATTTTGCTCAGGGTTCTCATCCAGTGATAACAACAATGTATTAGTGTTTCCATTTGTTATCCTCTTTATCTTCCCCACTAGTCCCATCATTGATGACTTTTGAGGGGGACTTATTCTTGGGAGACTCTTCTATTTCTCTTTTTCCTCCCCTCACATATTCAGATAACTAGCCTCTAACTATTAACCCCTTAATATCATTATTCAATTGTATGCAGTAATAAGTGTTGTGGTCGTGGCCCTTTGTGGAAGTGAAAATACTCTATCTTTTCCGTCCTGGATGATTCTCTGATGGAAAATGAGCTATAATTCCTCCCTTTTAGAAATATGTGTAAACACACTCTTGATGAATCTTTTCCTGTGATACATTCAACAAATTGTATATATTGTACCAAATATGCATTCCCCCTTCGGATTCATCTTTAAACTGGTGAGACTTTTTCCCTATCAGGCGGCTAGAATTAGCACTGGCAGTAATCGGGTTGTCAAACCGGTTGTTCATATTTTACTTGAGGTTATTGAAAGATTAGGCCATGTTCAACAATTTTGCATGATAGGTAATTCCCTTATCCCCAGCTTCTGTCTGAAGGGGATATCATACAGTAGTCCTTTCTCGAATATCCAACACTTGAGATCTTTCACGACTCCATATACTTATACGGCCACCTGCGTGAATCAGTAGATGTAAGATCGTAGGCTATCCTTCCTTCCTTGAGTGATCTCACTCAAGGTTTCTACTATCAATGGCTTCCTTTTATAGGCGGTGAAGTGAGCGGTGAATCTCTCGCAGAAGTCTATCCAGGATTCAATGCTCTCATTAGGAAGAGGATTGAACCATAGCCTAACCAGTCCAATCAAGGTTAGCGCAAATATTTTAAACATGGAGACCTTGTTAACATTGAAGTAATTCAATTGTTTGTTGATGAGTTTCACATGCTTGTCTAAATATACTTTCCCATTGTATTTTCCAACTTAGGATGCTTCCCCAATTATTTCAGTATTGGAGGTAAGGATTCAGTCGTGAAGTAAGCGGTAGAATCAGAGGTATGATTAGAGGTACTAGAGTTGACCCAACGATTTAAGGAGATATAAATAGATCTGAATGTAGCGGAGTATATGCTACTTTATTTGCAACACCTTGCAGAGGAGGCAGTGATAGTTGATTGATCGCTCCTTGAGCAGAAGGGACAACTCCCATGAGTTTGTGTGTTATGGAGGAACGAGTATATTTAGATCTAACAATTATTGAGAAGTTTGGAAGTCATGAATCTGGAAATTCGGGAAAATGGAGTTGATATGCTGCTTGATCAAGTCAAACGTGATGGATCTTCATGTTCGATTTCGAGAACTCTTGATCCAATAAATTGAAAAGGTTTCGAACTAATGGACCAAAGAAAGAATGTGTGACTTATGGAAAACACAGGAATCAGAAGTCAAATCCCAGATACATAGCCACTCTTTTATTTTTGAACCAAAATTTAATGGTCAATAGATGGTTGTGATAAACAACAGTGGATCGGAGCTTCCAGAATGGTAGATAAGGGGTTGATCTACAAAGTTAGTAATCTAACTCCCAAGTTAATATCTGAAGGAGAAGATGAATGAAAGCTGGATTTAAAATGGTGTACCTAAAACTGGGGTGCTTTCTTTATATAAGGGAGAGGTTAAAATTGTTGTTCTCTTGATTAACTGCTTTTAGTACAACAACATGCATAGACCAAGATGTTTATTGTGAATATGAATCATGTGGGACCAAACGTTCCAGCATGAGGTGCATCATTTGTCCTCAATCTGCAGACCAAGACTTGTGAGTGAATATGTGCATTTTGATGTTTGATTCCTAGAAGATTTGTTGTTGTATCTTTTAGCAAATATTATTTAGTAAGATTTAATTAGATATGGATTAATTAAAAAGATTCGGAGTTGAAAGATTTTATTGGATTTGCATTGAAGAAAGTATTTAATTGGATATGATTTGAAGATAGATTTGATTCAGTTTTATCCAAGATCGTGCAGAAGATTTAATTAAGGCAAATTCTTTGGTACCCATTAAGTTTAATTGGGTACCAATACCTTTAGTGTAAATTGATTTAAATTTTAAATTCTTTTAAAAATAAAACAAAACAAAAAGGTGATGTGGCATTGAATACCATTATTTGATTGGATAAGGTTATCGGTGCCCAACAAAACTCAAGGGTACCAGAGTGTTCACCTTTAATTAAACAAATATTTCATGAAGAGATTTAATGGGATTTGTTTTAATTACAAGATATGGATTTGCACTTGATGAGAAGATCTTCAATCCAATATTTAGAAGTATGGTTCCGTTTTAGCAAGATATTTAAGTTGAATCCTTTACTTCAGAAGTTGGAATTGAGATTTATATCAAGTAAAAATTATATTTGATTTGTTCAAGATTCAAAATTCTGTCACATGGACAAATATCGAATGTCCGAACATGTGTCCAACATTTGACCCTTGTCAGCAGACCAATGTTGTAGTTTTTCAGAGTGTTATTTTCAGGTTGTTTCAATTAGTTTTGTTACATATTTGTTGTTGTCGTTTAGCAAAGTATTTGTGTGGATTTGTTTGATTAGATTGAACGTGATCAAATCAATTTAAATGGGTACTTAAATTTGAATCAAATCAAATCTTTTTGGAAGGATATTTGAAAAACAAATTTGAACAAGATATCCTATAT